>CM068956.1:125499939-125533764 GCA_035128595.1 Eptatretus atami
ACAAATGGGTTTTATGCCAGGAAAAGACACCACTGCATGCCATGTTTTTTGCTTGAAATGTTATGCGAAAGTATAGGGGAACCAGAAGGGTTACATTGTGTGGTTGTGGATTTAGAAAAGCTTATTGATAGGTCCAGAGAGAGGAGTTGTGGCATTGTATGAGAAGTCGGAGTGGTGAAAACTGTAGGATTGTGCAGGATATGTATGAGGACAGTGTGACAGCGTAGGTGCTCTAGAATGACGACCGGGTTAAGTAAAATGGTTGCACCAAGGATCGACTCTGCCCTTTCCTGTTCAATGTGTGACAGGTTGACGACAATCAGACTGAGTCTCCATGACATGAAATGTCGCGATGACATCATGATCTGTAGGAGAGTAGGGAGCAGGCTGAGCTGAGCCTTGAGGTGATTACGCACGGAGAGAAAGGTGATAGTCAGTAGATAGACTGATACATGGCCGTAAATTGAGAGGGAGGCGTGGTGGTATCGTGCGCGTTGCAAGAGTGAGATGGGGAAGTGGATGGTTTAATACTTGGATCAACTGTCCAAAGTAACGGAGATTGTGGTACAGAATGTGAAAAAAGATGCAGCAGGATGGAGTGGTGCGAGAATAGTTTCAGGAGTATTGTGACAGAAGGAAGCTTGCAAAGTGAAGGAAGTATATAAGACCGGTAGTAGACCACTATGTTGTATGTGGTTTGAGCGTGCACTGACAAAAAACAAGGAAGCGACTGAGTGCAGAGTTAAAATGCTGCATTCTCGTTAGGAGTACGAGATGACAGGATAAGGAAAGATATTAGAGACAGCGCATGTTAGGACGTTTGGAACAAAGTTAGAAGATGCGAGATTGAGATGGTTGGCATATGACAGGAGGAAGTGGAATGGGGAGAAGATGCTGAGATGAGCACGCGCAGGCAGGAGAGAAGAGAGGCCAAAGAAAGGTTCATGATGCGGGAGGCGACATCGTGTTGAGTGTCAATGAAGATGTGGAGGATAGAGCGATATGGAACGGTTGACCGCTGTGCGACCCAACGAAGCAGCGAAAGAAGAAAAGAAGAAGAAGAGAGAGAACAGCAAACAGACAGAAGGAAGAGAGACGAGAGAACAGACAGAGAGAGAGACGAGAGACAGTACAGAGAGAAGAGAGCAGAGAGGAAGAGAGAGAGAGAGAGAGACAGAGACGAAGGAGAGAGAGAGAGATGAGCAGAGACAGAGAGACGACAGGAGAGAGAAGAGAAAGAGAGAAAGTCTGAAGTTAGAGATTAGAAAGTGAAAGAGTCAGAAAGTCAGGGTTGGATAATGAGTTGGAGAGTCAGTGAGAGAATTGTAGAGTCAGAGGGTTGTTGCATGAGTTACAGAGTTGGAGTGCGAGTTGGAGAGTCAGAGTTGGGGAGTGAGTAAGTTGGTGAGTTGAAGAGAATGAGATAATGCACTTATGATTGATTTGTAAAGGGAGGAAGAGATGCATCAAAGGCTAAGAAATTAAATACATGCATGTATATTGTATAATAAGAATATATGTTTCCTTAGAGCACATAATGAGGAAAGAACAGTGACGAAAGTCGGTTACTGGAGTGTTCATAGAACACTTTACCCCGTGCTGTCATGAGAAACAAGGACGTGGGTGGGGTTTACGAGTGGCAAATTTGATCGGTCGTGATGACGTAAATGCTTCAATATTTTGTGCAATTAGTGCGAAACGGAAGAGTTTTGAAAATGCTGAAAGGTGATTTGTGTTCTCCAGTGTTCAAGTATATAATTCAACTGCAATTAAAAAAAAAATATTTTAAGGTGGAAGAAAAAAATTCGAAAGTTTAACGTTGTTGATGCAGGGCGTCTTTTACACCAACTTATTTAACACGTTACATTAATTCTTCGTGCCTGTTGTTTGTGTCCTTTATAACATCCTCATAAACAGTAAGATTCCTGTTTGGAATTATTTTCAATTTTTTTTTCTTTTGACTGCCAGGCAGGCAGAGTAAAACTATTATCACTCCTCTCTGCACACAATTAAAGTTCAAAATAAAACATTCAATTTAAATGAAGTTGTTCTTCCATCATCAACTGATGTTTGTGGACATGAAGGCAGTGACAGACAAACAGACAGAAGTGAACCAATTGCTTAACCCTGATTTTTGCTTCGTGCGTGTGCACCAAGCGCCTTCTTCCTTTCGTATATGCACCACTTGGCTGCAGGAGCATCATTTTCTGGAGGCGTTTCTGTGCCGCTGATGCAGTGCCCCCTGCAAGCGAGCCGCGAATGCAATTCTCATCGTCTTCGTCCACGCCCCCCCCCACCCCCAAATCCCATTGTGATTGTGTCTGTGGCCTGAAACCGAGCTGTTTAATCTGATGTTGATCCTTGTTTAATTTATACTGTACTGCAAAATGGGTCTATTGGTGTATCGGCTAGCTCAACTTGTAACGTCTTCCTGCCGACGTTTTCAAGTCTAAATACATTTTATGTAACGGATTTAAAACGGAGGTTCAAATGGAGTTTTACGGACATAAACCAATGTATGACGTCATGATAAAAAAAAACATCCTCATTTCATTAAACTTCCGGGTAACCCCTGGTGACCATTTCCGCGTTCCGTGTTTGAATATTGAAAGTTTCCGACGAGCAGCTGTTTCTTCGTTTGGATTATACTTCCCTGTGTTGGCACAGCTTTCAAGGTTCTTTCCACCCATTTACCCAACGGGCAAAGTAAGGAGCGTGGAATCGTCGTGGCTCGTCGTTCTCTGAGAGAACAAAGATGTGCTGTCCAAGGAATTTACTTGTTTAAAGGATACGAGTCGACAGATACTGCTTGGGGGGTAAATCAGGCGGTCCGTGTGTGCCGTTGATCATCAACGTTTTATAAAACAAGTTGATCGAGTTACTCGTGCAGGACAAACAGGAGCACGTCTCAAAACAGACGAGCGTGCTTCCAAAGTGAGCGCCGTGTGATCACGTGGACGAAACGTCAGGCGGATGTGACGTCCAAGCTCGAGCTCTGCGTCACAAAGGAAGATTCTGGGAAGTGTGCCATTGGTTTCCCGGGAAAAGTGAATGGCAGGAGTAAGTGATTTCGATATGTGTACCACCTGGTCTTTATAAACGTCCACAAAGTGGAGCTGGATACATTTTACAAACTAGGATTTGTGCAATCCAAGATAGAGAGACTTGGACAATTTTTTTAGTTTTAACCCCAACAACCCCCCCCCCCCCACCCCTCTCCCCCAACCAAGGAAATTCTATGTATGTATGAGTCGGTCTGAATCATAGAAACAAGCTCAAATGAGCTAAGATCCTCGTCCTCTTAATGATGACGTCATAAAAACGAATATGACGTCATTGTGGTGTATCAGGTTGCGAAATTATCTGTGCTAATGCCCGGCTTGATTCCCGCAAACAAAATTCAAACGGCTTGCCTAGTTTCGGAGATAATGGTATAGGCGATTTCCATTAGCGGCGATATTATGACGTCAACTTTTTTTCTAGGAAGAATTTCCAAAATCGGAGATGGTTACTGCCTGCACGTGGGCTTTCTGCATATACATGGCAAGTTTCACGAAGATCCGATGAAAACTCTGGGTTGTGAAACAAAACATGTCAAAAAACCAATGTCACCCGTAGGGTGATCCGTATCTTGCCAAAAGGTGACCACGTGTGACTTCTTTAAGGTCACACTGAGGTGAACAGAGCTGCTATCCACAGGAGCGACTCCTTGAGGAATATCTGCCTACAGAGATTCCGATGAGAATCGTTCTACAGAGTAACCATGAAAAATATTGTGTTTGCCTCATAACGTCACCAAATCACGTCATAATGTCTCAAGCTTGATATATCTAGAAAGCACTCATGGAGGTGTTCAATTTGAGGTACTACACGATATGGTTCCTAAAACTTGAAAATTTGACCTTGGGGTCAAATATGTTTGACCTAGGCGTTAACCATGAAGGTCAAGGCCAATCGCCACCAAAAATTAATCAGCTGAATGCCAGACCATGAACTATATTCCCATGAAGTTTGAAGACGATCCGATCAAAATTACTCCAAAAATAAGGGTTTCGTCGACTCCCCTGATTTGCGACAAAGTGACCTTGACCTTTGACCTTGACCTTCAAAATTTTATGTGCTGAAAGGGACCTCTATAGGCTCTGATATGCGAAGTTACAAACATTTCCAATGAAAACTGTGCTCTGCAGAGTGATTTATACGTGATTACAGATTTAAAAAAAAAAAAAACAACAACAAAAAAAACACATGAAGGTCAAGGCCAATCGCCACCAAAAATTAATCAGCTGAGCGCCAGACCATGAACTATCTTCCCATGAAGTTTGAAGGACGATCCGATCAAAATTACTCAAAAAATGAGGGTTTTGTCGATTACCCTGATTTGCGAAAAAAGTGACCTTGACCTTTGACCTTGACCTTCAAAATTTTATGGCCTGAAAGGGACCTCCATAGGCCTCTGATATGCGAAGTTACAAAAATTTCCAATGAAAACTGTGGTCTGCAGAATTTTTTTTTCGTGATTACAGACAAACAAACAAAAAAAATAAATAAATAAATAAAATAAAAACATACAGACTGACTAACATATCTTGCAAAAACTTCGTTTTGGCAAGATAAAAAATAGGAATAACGTCATAAAAATTGATATGACGTCATAGTGATGTATCATATGTGCGGTAATTCATCTCGGCTAATGCCCTGTTCGATTCCCACAAACAGAATTCAAAAAGCTTGCCTAGTTTCGGAGATAATTTTTTAGGCGATTTCCATTAGCGGAGATATTTTGACGTCATAACTTTTTTTTCTAGGAGGAATTTTCAAAATCGGAGATGTTACTGTCTGCGCAGGGAATTTTTACATATATATGCCAAGTTTCAGGAAGTTTCGATGAAAACTGTAGACTGTGAAACAAAAAAGTCCACAAGAAAAAGATGAAGAACAACAACATGAGTAACAGTTAGAGATCCTCCACGAGGATCTAAAAAAAACCACACGGCTGAGCCAATCTCCACCAGATCTACATATGTGCTGGGGGAGGGGGTACCCAGGGTCAGTTCAAGGGCACAACCCCCACCCACAGTGCAATTCTTTGTAAATGTACAGTGAGGTGAAAAAGTATGAGTCCATCAGGAAATTTATTACTTAAGACGATGTAATGTCACTGTGATATGAAATCAAAAGCACCTTCAAGGGATTTCCAAGAACTCTTAAGAGGGTACAACAACATTTATATTAGGAACTACTAAGGGCACTCTTCAATGTCACCAGATATGCCTCCCCACATTATTGCATCGTTCATGTATTACTTAATTAATTACGTTAATTGCTATCGTTATGTATACTTGTACCAGTTGATTTAAATGTCTTCAGCTATTCTCAAATATCACATTTTTACTTGCCATGACCTTTGACCTTTGACCTTGACCTCTTGACCCCATAATCTAATCAGTTTATGCATACATCATTATATATATATATAATATATTATATATATATACTAGTGCGTGCCCGTACGTGCGTGGTCGTACGTGCGTGGCAATACGTGCAAAAAAAAAAGTTCAAACCGCGTGCCAGAAACAACCACACAGGCCGTTCCTTCGCTCTCGCGTGCCTGTATGTGCGTGCCCATACGTGCAAAAAAAAAACAAACAAACAAAAAAAACTTTCAAACCGCGTACCAGAAACAACAACCACACAGGCTGTTCCTTCGCTCTCGCGTGCCCGTACATGCGTGCCCGTATTTTTCCTTTTCCGCCGGCAATTTTCAGGTTCTTTCGCTTTAAAAATCATTTTCTCAGGAACGGTAAGTCCGATCGAAACGAAATTTTCACCACAGTATGTATCTTTTTTGATAGCAAACTTAATTGATAATTGTGCGTCATAGCACCATGTCCTGTCATTGGTTTGGTAAACATATGGCCATAACTTAGGAAACACTTTGGAAACACTGAAACTGATGAAGAAGAACGATATCAAACCTTGAAAAAGCACATACTCAGGTCCCAGCGTCAACTGTGACGTCATATCAAACAAAGAATAAGAATTGTGACGTCATAGCACCGTGTCCTGTCATTGGTTTGGTAAATAAATGGCCATAACTTGGAACCACTTTTCCATTAATATCAAACCTTAAAAGGCACATACTCAGGTCCCCAGCAATATACCTGGCAGGTTTCATTAGATCGGACCAGTGGTTGTCGAGAAACAGCGGTTGCAGACAGACACACAGAGATTGCTGGAATTATAGATAAGACTAGTGCGGGCTCGTACGTGCATGCTTGTACGTGTGTGGCCATATGTGCGTGGCCGTACATGCGTGCCCGTACGGTGCGTAATCCCGACACCATCACAGATTTGTAGTTTGCTTTGTAGTGCATGCCCATACACCCATCACAGATTTTGAAGTTTGCTTTTTAGTGCATGCATACACCCATCACAGATTTTGAAGTTTGCTTTTGTAGTGCATGCCCATACACCCATCACAGATTTTGCAACCAACAGATTTTGAAGGATCTGATGGATGACGTACCTTGAGCCATTGCAGTGCCCGCTCTTCTGGTCGAAGTTTCGTAGCAGCATGATCACCATGCATGATAGCAACATGCAAAAAAAAAAAAGAAAAAAAAAAAGAAGAAGAAATTGTGACATCAATGGTCATGTCATAGCACCGTGTCCTGTCATTGTTTGGTAAATAAATGGCCATAACTTGGGAACCACTTGTCCGATTAATATCAAACCTTGAAAAGGCATTGTTTCAATTAGATCGGACCAACCGTATCATAAATGGCCATAACTTGGGAAATAGCTGAAACGGATGAAGAAGAACGATCAAACCTTGAAAAGGCATACACTCAGGCCCCAGCGTCAATTGTGACGTCATATCAAACGAAGAAGAAGATGAATTGTAACGTCAATTGTGATACGTGCAAAAAAAAAGATAAAAAAGATTGTGACGTCAATCGTGATGTCATAGCACCGTGTCCTGTCATTGGTTGGTAAATAAATGGCCATACTGGGGAACCACTTGTCCGATTAATATCAAACCTTGAAAAGGCACATACTCAGGTCCCCAGCAATATACCTGGCAGGTTTCAATTAGATCGGACCAGTGGTTGTCGAGAAACAGCGGTCACACACACACACACACACACAACACACAACATTGCTGGAATTATAGATACTAGTACGTGGCCGTACGTGCAAAACAAAAAAATTCAAACCGCGAGCCAGAAACAACAACCACACAGGCCGTTCCTTCGCTCTCGCTGCCCGTACGTGCATGCCCGCACGTGTGTGCCCGTACGTGCAACCCCCCCCCCCCAAAAAAAAACTTCAAACCGCGAGCCAGAAACAAACACACAGGCCGTTCCTTCGCTCTCGTAAACGACGACTGGATTGGGGCACTGTGTTTATCTATAAATGCGCATAAGAAATCGAGAAATATTACAATACATTAAGTCATCACTATCCGGAAGTGGTGCGTGCCCGTACGGAATGTTCACATGCATTCACGAATTATCGCTGGCATTGAAGTAACAACTGCTGTGATACTTACACACACAGAGTTAATTAAAATCCAAATTAAAATCAAGTTTACCTCCCTTTTTTTGCTTGCCATGACATTCGCTGCATTGACCATTGCCACTCCTACGCCACGGTAACCAAGGCACCGATCCCCATCGTAACCGGCACGGCACGTGACATCATCGTCGACCGCCACGCACCGGCCTACGCAGCCACGCTACGCACGTGTCTGTGATTGGTAACTAAATGGCGCATCGGCCACGCTACGCAGCAACGTGCCCTGTCATTGGTTGGTAAATAAATGGCCATAACTTGGAAAGCACTTGTCTGATTAATATCAAACCTTGAAAAGGCACATACAGGTCCCCAGCAATATAGCTGGCAAGTTTCAATTAGATCGGACCATTGGTTGTCGAGAAACAGCGGTCACAGACACACGCGCACGCACACACACACACACACACACACACACACACACACACACACACACACACACACACACATACACAGAGATTGCTAGAATTATATATATATATATAATATATATATATTGTTACGGAAATGGCCCTTCGTATTCTGCTAAATATAGGATTAGCTCAAATCCCCCATTAAATGCATGTTTAGGTAGGTTGTTCGGTAAAATGGACGTTACATGTGTGTCGGGAGGTGTAGGATGCATGTTTGATTGTTCGTACAGTGGTAGTGTGCCGAGGGCCCCCTCTTCTTCCTTCCCCTCTCCGGACGATAGGCCCCGCCCAGTCGGCTGAGGAGGAGTGGCCTGGAGAGGGAGGTGGAGCTCAGGGGAGGAGTTTGTCGGCTTCGAAAAAGGGGAAGAGCCAGTGGCTTGAGCGAACGCGAACGAAGGAGGGACAGTGTTGAATCTGCCGGGAGAGAAGCTGAAACCGAGCGCGCCGATTTCTGCCATTTTTGGCAGTAAGAGGGCTGCCTGCACGTCGAGTCTGCCTTTTTGGCATTGGGAGAGGCGGCCTGCACGTCGAGTCTGCCTTGTTTGGCAGTGGGAGAGGCGGCCTGCACGTCGAGTCGGCGATCGTCTCTTATGAGAGGTGATCAACAGGTTCAACCTGCGTCTGGCCGCGGAGCCTCCGTCCTTACTCATCTCACGGCTCGACACATTTGTCGATCCGCCTGCGGAGCCCGGCACCTCGATTTGGCCTTGTCTGGGGAACAGGCCAGGCCTGGATTTGTATGCTGGACCTTGAGAGAAATCAGCTGAAACCCATCGTCGATCTAACGGTCTTGTGCCGTCGACATTGCGTGGGGCCAGAACGCGCTGAGGAGGGCGTGCGCACGCGGTGCCTTGAGAAGAAAGAGTACGGCGCCGCCATCTTGCCACGTGGCGTGTTCGAGCTTGGGCTTGAATCCGTGGACATCGGCTTGTTACGAGCGACATTCGTGCTTTTGACACTTTCCTCTCGTCCATGAAACATCACAAGTACTCTGTCTTGTCTGCATGCTGTCTGTCTGTCTTGTCTGCACGTTGTTTAAGGCATATCTCGGTAAGGACCCCCTCGAAACCTGTAATCCGTAGTTCCCTAGTTTAGAACGGGTTAAAGATTGTTAATAAAAACATTGTCGTGAATGTTTTTACTTGTGTTGTGTTCCCCGATGTTCCCCAATAAATCTGGTTGATTCGTGGAAGTTGCCGCTATGGATTAATTTGTGTCGCGTCGAGGAACGATCCGTTCGATTGGCATATAAAACCAAAATGGTTACACACTGGCAGAAAACGCTCGGCATCTGACAAAACCAGTCTGTAACCGGGGTCTATCTCCCAACTGGTAAGGTCCAGGATTTCGTTGGTATCGCGATTGAAGACCGACGTGACCCGAGGCCTGTGCCGAGCCAGCCGGCGTTATAAACCGGAGACGGCCGGAGTGGGTTGAGAATCCCTCTGTTGTGAATCGTTAACTATATATATATATACATACAATATATATATATAATAATATATTATATATATTATATATATATATATATATATATATATATATATATATATATACTTACTTGGATGAAGTTTGAGTTGGATCCCTTCAGCCGTTCTTAAGTAATCGCAGTAAGAAAAACCGATCATAGACTCTAACCTTTGAGCTTTGACCTCTCGATGCCGCCATCTAATCAGTTCATCTTTGCATCATCCTGTATGTATACTCAAACAAAGTTTGGTCAAAATCCTATTACCCGTTCACAAGTTAGCGTGGTAACATTTTTTACCGAACAGGACTATAATTTTTACCTACTCAAGTCTCAATAACCTGATCTTCATCAGGTGACCCAGCTTTGGTGGGGTACCCAGCGCTGCCTGGAGAAATAAATAAATAAATGAATGAATAAACACTCCGTAGGGGTCCCGGCACATGTTGTGCATTGAAAACGTTGAAGTCTTATAAATATTTTCAAGTGCTTGCATGTTTGTTTGTGTTTATATGTTTCTCTCCCACGGCCAAACCGTAGCACCTCGAGGCCCCAAATTTTGGGAGTAGGCACCTCAGAATTTGGGAAAGGCTTTAAACTTCCACATGTTCTCCTTTAAGTTTGCTTTGAGGCCACCAGAGGGCATTACAAAGTGTATATTGGGATGTGTGGTCAGGTGGTGCCGCTGCCAGCCTACAGGCAAACGATAACCACCATGGGCCAATAACTCCATAGATTTTCAATGTCCAACACGCCCAAAAACTCCCACTGGGAAAAGCACACCCAGCTGGCAGTGTTTGGTACTCCCCCCTCCCCATCCCCCGGGAAGCACCGAGTAGCCCCTCTAGTATACAATACAGTAAACCCTTAAATATCACAGGTTTTCACCAATCATGGGCAACCTCTTGTGTACCGATTTAGTTATCACGGGTTTAATTTTGACTAATCGTGGTTTTTGAGCTGAGTTCATCTCCCACCATCAGCCTTTTGTTGGTTCTCGTGCACCGTTAATAATGACACTGTCAGCGTAAAGTGAAGGAGAAAAGAAGTGATTGTTGTTAACAGTTTGGACTTCACACATATAATTCGACTCTACACATATCTACTAACTAGCAAAGTACCCGTCTTCAACGGGTAATTCATAAATGAAAGCATATGTTGGTTACTCACAGTTTCTGTGGAGTCAATTTTGTTACGAACGGGTCTCTTCGGTCGTCTACTGCAGCACATTTTTAAAAACAACGTTCCTCGTTTTCTTGTCTGGGGCATGGACGTGCAGCTTTGATGTTGATACAACTCTTGATGCTGCAACATACAACATTCCATGTGAGAAAACAGGCGAACGCAGATGTAGTCCGATTATGCTGAACGTCTGTCCCTGTGCTTTGTTTATTGTCATGGCAAAGCAAGGTCGTCAGGGGAATTGTAATCTACGGAACTGGAATGGCAGGTCACTGTCGGATGGTAGAAGTGGTATCCTTGGAATTAATGCATGTTTTCCTGCTGCCGGTCCATTAATCAGGATTACTTCAATCACATTTGGGCTCATTCGGTAGACTGTACAGCGGGTGCCATTCATGATATTTGATGGATCCAATGAACGTAGAACAATAACTGGGCAGCCCACTTTCAGCTTAAGTTTATGTGGTGGTATCCCTGATATTTCAAAATGGAATTCAGAAATTCAATGGAAATACACCCTAATGTTCAATAAGAGAACTTCCACAGAGACAGAAAAGGTGACACATCTACTGTACATGGATGATCTAAAAGTCATTGCACCAAACGCTGAAAAATTGGTAGAACAACTGAAATTAGTGAAAGGGTACCCCGACAACATTCAAATGGAACTTAGCCGATATAAATGTGCCAAGTGCACATTCATATGGAGTAAAGCAACAAAAATGGACAACATAGAAATCGATACAAGACGATACAAGAACAATACAAGATCTAGACAACAAAGCATCATACAAATACCTCGAGGTAGAAGAAGGCCACCAAATATGTCACAATCAAATGTGCAAAACAATTGCCAACAAATACTTGTATAAAAGGAGGCTGATCCTGAAATCTCACCCCAAGAAAAAAAAATCAAAGCCATTAACCAACTAGCAGTACAAGTGTTTCAATAGAGCTGCAGAATAATAAACTGGCTACAAGCAGAAATCAATAAGCTAGATATCAAAACAAGGAAACTCCTCACCATCCACAAAATGTTCTACAAAAATCAGTGTATCCCGAGAATATACCTGTCAAGATGAGGAGGTAGCGGTTTGATGAAACGCAACCAAGTGCACAGAATGACATCTGTAGGATTCACTGAGTAAGTGAAAAGTTTAACAGACAACAGAATCCAATTTGTATGCAAACACGAAGACAGCAAGCCAGAGAAAGTATCCCTAAACCACCTCACAAATAATTTCCAAAGACAGCTGCAAATGGAAGATGTCATGCATGAAATCAAAACAGAGCAACGAATACAGCCCCAACTATAAGGGCACTCGTTGGAGCACATATCTCCACCATGCAATGCCTGGTCCACAAGAACATATCGGGCCAAACACATTTTTGAAACATCATGCTATATATCGTTTTTGGCCCAATCTTTCAATGGTGAAGAATCACTTTTAGAATTAAAAAATTCTCCTCTCTGGATCTGTATTCAGATCTTCACCAAAACTGAATAAATTCGTCCTTGTCATCACCCAAACTGTCCCCCAAGTTTCATCCAAATCCGTCCATAACGTTTTGAGATATGGTGCTATTATATCGTTTTTGGCCCCATCTCTCAGTGGTGAAGAATCACTTTTGAAATTGTCTTAGTTGGATCCGGATTCAGATCACCAAAATCTAACCAGTTCGTCCTTGCCACACACAAACCCTCCACCAAATTTCATCCGAATCCATCCACAATTTTTTGAGATATCCTGTACGCAAACAAACAAACAAACAGACAGAAAGACAGACAAACAGGGGTTAAAAACATAACCTTCCACCTTCCATGGTGGAGGTAATAATAGCAATAAAGACAAAAGAAAAATATACAGTGAAATATCAACAGATATACAGTGACAAATGGAAGAACAAAAAATTTAAGAAGGGATCCAGGGAAGAATTGGGAAACTATGGACCTGTTAGTTTGACTTCAGTTGTGGGGAAGGTATTGGAGACATTAATATATGATAGAGATATGATAGAGATGTTTAAGATAATGAAAGGTAAAGATAAAATAAGTGAATTTGAATTATTCAACAGAGTAGACAGTGATAGGACCAGGGGCCATAGCCTGAGAGTAAAGAAGAGGAGAGTTAAGATGGTAGTAAAGCAGGGAACTTTTACACAGAGAGTAGTTAATGCATGGAATGGCCTCCCTTGAAAGATCGTGGCAGCAGAAAAAGTGGATAAGTTTAAATTAGAATAAGATAGGTACCTGAAAGTTATGGAGATGGAGGGGTATGGGGATGTTGATAAGACTTTTCGGTAGTTTGAGCATTGATGGGTGATTGTGCTGCAGTGTACGGAGTGCTGTTGGTGGGGGTCTTGTCAAGGGGTATTGTGTGGTTGATGTTGTGTGTTTTTAACCAAGCCCATGCCCCCTCCCCTGAGTGGAAGAAGAAGAAGAAAAAAAAATTACAAAAACTACAAAAAATATATATATATATATCAAAAAAACCCCAAAACAAACAAACCCAAAAATTATTTCATTAATTAATATTTTTGGGCATTTTCTTCCTTGGATCTTGTGTTGATAAATTAGTATGGTGTTCGCGCAGGCTTGATGGGCTGAATGGCCTCCACCTGTGTTAGATTTCCTTGTAACGACAAAAGAGCAGGAACATAGAAAACAGAGTTGGACAGATTGGGCATAGACAAAGAAGGCTCACTGGAATGGCGAAGAAGAGGTCAGCTCAACGAGGAAGGAGAATGAATCGTTATAAATCCCAAGACCACGGACACTGTACAAATAGCTTAAAGAAAGTGGCAGGACTGAGTCAATCAGATTAAGTGTAGGTTCTGCAAGCTAGAAACAGAAATCATGAGCCACCTCCTATCCATCCATTGGACCATACTCTGTGCAGAGCGTTGTGCTGCCTAAGCAGTCTCCTTGGCTATTGGACACAATCCTGGACGGGTCGCCACTCCGACACAGGATACCAGCAAGCTGGCACTCATTTCCAACCTCAGAAGGATGACAGGCAGTCAATCCCACCTGATATTAATTCAACAGCCAAGTGGGATTTGAACTCGGTATATGAGGATCCCAAGCCCTCCACCCTAACCATTAAGCAAACACCAGGCATACCTCCTATCGGGATGAAAAAAAACTCATGTCAGAACAACTGTACACAGAAAGGCACAACAGGAGGAGGAGGAGAGGAGGAGGAGGAGATTGGACCATACTCTGTGGGAGTGTTGGTGCTGCTTAAGCAGTCTCCTTAGCTATTGGGCACAATCCTGGACGGGTCACCACTCCGACACAGTGTAACCAGATGCTGGCACTCATTTTGCCGACCTCAGAAGGATGACGGGTCGAGTTAACCCCACCTGGTATTAATTCAACAGCCAAGTGGGATTTCAACTTCGGACCCTAGGATCCAAAGCCCGCCACCCTAACCATTAAGCCAACACCAGGCATTAGTATAATATGGCTGGTACTAATATGGCATCAGATGAACACATTTTGCATTTATAGTCGAGATTTTATCACATTTTCTTAATAATTTTATATTTGCCATGCACCATTTTTCTTTACTTTAACTTTTGTTCTTTATTCATGACCATTTATCCACCTGGATGCTTTTATTTTAACCCTCCCCATTCCTTTAGGATAAACATGGCTGCACTTAAAAGCCTCGGCTACATGAACTGGTGCAAGGGTGGCTTTTGCTTGCAGAAGCTGCGCCAGGGACTTCTACCTTTGGTGGAGAAAGAGATGTTGACATTCCATAAAAGTATCACGACTCAGCTTGGCAAAGCCCACAACAAGCATGTCTGCATGCCGACTCCCAAGGGTGTATGAGACGCGCGTGATTCCTATTCCGATTATTTATTTATTTATTTATTTTATGCTTTAAGCCAATGCTGAGAAACCAATAATTCTATGTCCTTGGAGAAAATTTTAACCATAGACGGATCAACTTGACATGAGTTTGCATTCATTTACTTTACTATTTTTCAATGGAGATTTTGGAGTAACTTAGTTCGACATCAAGCAGAATCCTTCAAAACATTTTTGTTGAAAAGACAAAAACTTTGCAATGTGTCATGACATCAGTGAACGAGTAATTGCTGTAACGTTCTTCTTTCCATTTTTGTTATTTAGCAAGTTGCAGCCTGTTCGACTTGTGATGCGTGGAAAAATGTGATAATACAAAATCACCAGAACCCCAAAATCATCCATTGGAATAACAGCAGGCTTTCTTTGTTGACTGAAAATCCCTGGGAGGTTGCAAAGGTAATAAACAACATGTTGTAAGAGCTTTAACATTGCAGTTTGAATCGGAGTTCCAAATCACTGTCATATTTATGTTGTTTAATTTAAGATTTTTCAACGTATGTTTTTCAATTATACCATCCATTGTATAAACAAACAGATGTGCTGAATATTCCTTTAACCACAGCATTATTGGTAATTTAGCTGTACTTGTTCTGATAATGTTTATGGAGATAAAAACAAGTTGCCTACATCCAAACAATTTAGGACAACCTTTAACCGGTGAATGTATCCTGTTGTTTGTAGGAGTTCATCCTCCTCATGCTGTTAGGCGAATAAGGCTGCCGGCGCAGTTTCATTGTCTAGGCCCTAGGGGTTATGATCCTGGATGAGCTACCACTCCGACTCAGGATGTGCCTGTTAGCATCTCATTAATATGTATGACTAAGGTTTCATTTGCCTTGAAATTAGTGAAACGCGACTCCAACGGAATTCAAATGGAATTTGGTGCCAAGTGCACAACCGTGCAAAGTAAACCAACAAAAACAGACAACATAAAAATCGAGCTAAATACAACAATACAGGAGCTGGACAACCAAACATCATACAAACACATCGGAGTAGAAGAGGGCTACCAAATATGTCACAAACAAATGTGCAAATCAATTACCAAAGAATACCTACATAGACTGAAGATATGATCCTGAAAACATATCCCACCCCAAGAAACAAAATCAAGGCCACAATCCAACTTGCAGAACCAGTATTCCAATACAGCTGCAGAATTAAAAAAAAAAAAAGCAATTGCATGGCCTTCAAGTGGATATCAATAAACTAGATATCAAAACAATGAAACTCACTAGCCACAAAATGTTCCACAAAAATCTGTGCATCCTGAGAATGTACCTGCCGAGACGAGGAGGAAGCGGCCTGATGGAACCCAACCAAGTGCACAGAATGATATTCCCCACAAACGTAGGATTGGCTGAGCATGTGAAAAGTTCTCGACTACCAAATCCAATTTGGATGCAAACACGAAGACAGCGTCAGAACAGGTATCTATAGCCCACCTAGCAAAAAAATTAACATGCAGATAGAAGATGTCACACATGAAACCGAAACAGCAGCGAATAAAGCCCCAATGACTGCAAAAGACAAAAATAAAAAAATATCAAACTAAATATCAACAGATGTATTCTAACAACTGCAAGAACGATAAAAGAGCAGGAAGATATAAAAATAGGGGCAATACCCTGGGTGCTCACCTGGTAGAATAATGATACTGAGGAAGTCAACGTGTGACGGAATCAGCAAAATGTACCAATGAACCAATGTTTTTGAAAATACCCATTTTAGGGGGCAATCCCCCTGTAAATCCCCCTGGAGCCGAATATATATTTTTTTGATGTCGTGAACTAACTTTGGTACATCACGGGTGATGAAGGTTGTGGTCAAGTTTCATCGAAATTGTGTGTGTGGTTTCCATGAAGAAAGCAAATAAATATTTTGGAGGGCAACCACCTCATAGAACCCCTGAGACCCCGATTATTTTTATTTTTTTTAATTCCAAGAACAAACTTTGGTACATACAGGGTGATGAAGTTTGTGGTAAAGTTTCATCGAAATCGTGTGTATAGTTTCGGAGAAGAAGTTGCAAGTATTTGTGAACGGAGTGACGGACGGATGACGTGCCATCCCACAAGCTCCCCGGAATGACGGTCTCAGTGAGCTTACAAAAAAAAATAAAAAATAGAGGACACATTGGGCACAGACACAGACACAGAAAGGTCATTGGAGTAGCTAAGAAGAGGTCCACTCAAATGGGATGATGAAGAACAAATTATAACTGGAATATAACTAGAACAGCACTCGGTAGAATACATATCTATGCAAGGCTAAACAGTTTATGTTTTACATCCCTCTGATTGGCTGGATCTGCATCCGAACCATTCATCCTTGTCATACACCAAAATCGAATCACCTTGTTCTTGTCACCGACCCAACTTGTCCACCAATTTTTGTCATAATTATAATCTGTCCACAACTTTTTGAAATATCGTGCCATATATCGTTTTTGACAGTATCCCTCAAGTGTGAAGAATCACTTCAAAAATTCTCGGATCAGAATCCGGATCCAGATCTTCACTAAAATTATCACTCATCCAACATGTCCACCAAGGTTCGTCCGAATCCGTCCATAACTTTTTGAGACATCTTGCTCACAGACAGACACACACACAGAGATGGGTGAAAACATAACCTCCGTACACATTCGGTGGCAGAGGTAATAAATGCCCAATGGGACACTATACTAAAAAGGCTTTAATCTCTCTATCGAGTGCAGCCTGTGGCTGCTGGTTGCATCATTGGTTGGGACGCGGCTATGCCGCTGATGCAGTGTCCCCCTTACCAGTTCACTGGTGCTCATTTTGCCAACCTCGGAAGGATGACAGGCTGAGTCAACCTCCTGGTATATGTTAATTCAGCGGCAAACGGGGCTTGAACTCAGGACCCTAGGATTCCAAGCCACCACCCTCACCACTAAGCCAACACCAGGCTTAAATGCTTTAATGAAATGGCAGTACTGGGTCAATTTGACAAGTGTGGGTTTTGCAAGGTAGAAACAGAAAACACGAGTCCTCTCCTATCGGAATGTACAAAACTCATGTCAGAACAGCTGTACACAACAAAGTATGGAGAGTAATCCATTGTCACATCTGCAAAAATTGAATATCCCAGTTCCAGAAAACTCCGGGAAAGATGAACCAAAAGGATCATTGAAAACGAGGAAGTAACACTCATATAGTATATGGCCTGATGATCCAATCGAGCATGAACATAGAAAACAAAGTTTATGTCAGGTCAGTCTTTTGGGACTGCCCTGGTAACATGTAACCGATTGCTACCTGCCGCATGGTCGGGTCGGCGTTGACAAAACCGACAGCCCTCACTTGCTTGCCAGCGGGGAGGGTGACTATGACACCCTGCCAGGACTAAAAACACCTAAAAAAAAAGGGCAGATGAGTTCTCTTTGGGAGCTAACGGCCATCCAGTAAGGATGTGGAGTCTCCTAAAAAACACCCTTCCGCATTGGACCGGTTTGTGGCATCTCTCGTAGCCGAGGAGGGCAGTGGAACCCTTGATGTGAGGCGGATGAGCTGGTATTGTCCAACTGCAACCATCAAAAGGCAGATTAACTCATAATTACCCAACGGCAACCACAAAAGTACACCCATGGGGAAGAGGGTGGGTATGCCGTGTCGCTGAAGCTGTGGAAGACATGTTCCTCGCCTGGTGAATGACACTGAAGTCCATTTCTTCCCAACCACTTTTATACTGTAATGAGTTCCAACAACATGAAGACAGTGTTTCGACAGCGCCGCTTGCAGATACTTCCTACAAATGTTTGAGGTCTTTGGACAAATATTGGAGTGCTTGCTCATACCGCCAAGCAAAGTAAAGCCGGCATTATTGATGCTGCTGAGTCACTGTTAAATTATACTGTGATTGATTTTTATGTGTCACACTGGATATCAGGAGCCACCTATAAGACTAGATTGCAGTGATGGTTAAGGTGGAATTACTATTTGGTTTTGCAATACGCTTCAGTTCAACATCATCAGAACCTGGAACCTCCTGACCTGGAAGTCATCTGGTGCACTGTGAAGACACACGCGGGGTGCCTCCTGATCAGCGCTCTGTATTGCCCTGGCTCCATGTTGGTAGCTCACTGTCATCTTATTGGTTACTTGTCTGTTAACCTGGATTCCGTCACCCCCAACCATTGGTTCAGATCATGCGATAATTATAGGTGATTTCAATGTACATCATCAGGAGTGTTTAGGCACTGTCAGAGCTGGGATTGCATGCTACAACCTTTGTCTGACGCATGGTTTGGACCAACTGGTAAAATAGTCTACCCGTGGTGATGATTTACTGGACTTGATCATTGTTGACTCTACTGCCTATTACACCACAAGCATGAAGGCCAACATTGTAACATCTGACCATAGATCAGTGGAGATTATCTTCAAAAAGCCAACAGTCTTGGATAAACCATACCAATGTTGATTATGGGATTGAAAAAAAAGCAAGCTGGGAACCTCTCAGGCAGCATCTGCAGAGCAGGGCATGGTATGAAGCCCTAAGCACTGGGGATCGTGACAAAGCTTGCAACAACTTTGAGACAATCATCAAGTCAAGTATGGAGAAATTAATTCCTCATCAAGACGTCACTGTTCTACCATTTGATATTCCATGGTTTGCCGAAAGACTGAAAAAGCTGTCTGTCTGGCATATCACAATTGGAGCAATAGCACCTGTGCTTTTTCCCATGCCGCTGTGATTGGGGAAAGGCAGAGCTATCAGAAAGTGGAGAATGAGGCTAAAAGACAACACTTTCAGAGGACAAAAGATCATCTGACTGCTGGAGTAACCAAACCCCGTGATTGGTCGTGGGCTGTGAAGACGATACAAGGGAAAGGACATCATTGTAGTGTTCCAGCTTTGCAGAAAGATGGTCAGACGTTCACCACCTCTCAGGAGAAAGCAGATATCTTCTGCGATCATTTTGCATTAAAGTATACAATTGATTGTGCTGAAACCGACCCTCATGATCTCACAGTGCACACCAACACTCATCTGAACACTGTGAAGTTCTGGCCTCATGCCATTTGACAGATCTTGCAGAAGCTAGACGTAAATAAGGCATCCGAACCTGATGGAAGTTATCAAAGTGTGTGTCAGTCTTTTTGCCACATCTCTTGCCAAACTGTTCCGTCTCTGCTTTGGCCGTGACCACTTCCCTTCCTCTTGGAAGATAGCCAATGTAGTGCCAGTGCAAAAGAAGAACTCACGCTCTCTCCCAGATAATTACAGGCCCATCAGTCTTCTATGCTGCATTGGCAAAGTTATGGAGAGAGTTATCAACACTGCACTGAGAAAACATCTCGTTGGAAATGACCTCATCAGTGACAATCGGTTTGGCTTCCGTCCTGGTCATTCGCCCCCGGACTTGCTCACATACCTGAGACATGAGTGGATGTCTTTGTCAGGAGGGTACAATTGTGGATCTTGACATCAAAGCTGCATTTGATACAGTATAGCACAATGCATTGCTGGCCAAGCTGGATGCTAATGGAGTCGGAGGGCAGCTGTTACAGTGGTTATCCAGCTACTTGATGGGCAGACGTATCCAGATAGTGATGAATGGGCAAACATCAAATTTAACTCCAATAGATGCATCTGCACCCCAAGGATCGATTATTGCACCCACCTTGTTAGCTCACCTGGAACGTCGTTCCAGGGAGCTTATCGGACGGGGCGTCGTCCGTCCGCAAATACTTGCAAATTCTTCTCTGAAACTACCCACACGATTTTGATGAAACGTTACCACAACCTTCATCACCCTGTATGTACTAAAGTTTGTTCATGACATTAAAAAATTCGGTGTCTAAGGGGGTCTACGGAGGAGTTCTTTTTTTTTTGGGGGGGGGGGTTGCCCCTCCTAAAGAGGTATTTGTTGTTTCTTCTCAGAAACTACCACAAAATTTCGAGGAAACTTGACCACAGACTTCAACACCCTATGTAACAAAGTTTGTCACACCATTAATAAAATCGAGGTGTAAGGGTGTCTACTGGGCGGGGGGGGGGGGGACGGGTAGGGTGAGGGTGCCCCCCCCCGAAAATATGTATTTGCATTCTTCTCTGAAACCGCACACAGTTTCAATGAAACTTGACCACAACCTTCAATCACCCGTGATGTACCAAAGTTTGTTCACTGCATTAAAAAATATATCCTTCGGTATTTACTTTCTTCTCCGTTACATATTTTGTGGGTCATCCACGGCTACCAGTTGTTCCTTGGCTCTCTGATGCAGCCGCTAACAGGCGAGCATTCAGGGGTATTGTCCCTATTCTTCAGCTCACCTGGAACGCAGTTACTGGGTGCTCAGGGAATGGCACATCTTCCGTATGGCTGGCTGTCCGTCCACAAATACTTGCAACTTCTTCTCTGAAACTACACTTACGATTTCAAAGAAATGTAACCACAACTTTAATCACCCTGTATGTACTTAAGTTTGTTCATGGATTAAAAAAAAAATCTGGGTCTGAGGTATATGGAGGGAGTTTATGGGGAGTTTACCCCCCGAAAGAGATATTTTCTTTCTTTTCAGAAACGACACACACAATTCCGACGAAACTTGACAACACCGTTCATCACCTGTGATGTACCGAAGTTTGTTCATGGCATTAGAAAAATTGGGTTCTCAAGGGGTGTACAGGGGGGTTGCCCCCCCCCCCCAAATATGTTTGCTTTCTTCTCCGAAACCACAGGCACAATTTCGATGAAACTTGGCCACAACCTTTATCATCTGTGATGTACCAAAGTTTATTTATGGCATTAAAAAAAAATCCATAGGGATTTACTTTCTTCTCCATTACATATTTTGTGGGTCATCCATGCCTACCAGTGGTTCCCTGTTTATCTTATCCAGCCGCTACCAGGTGAGCGGCCAGGGGTATTGCCCCTATGTTTTATTGCCTCCGCTGACAAAATCGCCGGAGGCATCATGTTTTTGGGTTGTCCGTTTGTCTGTCCATGCTAATTTTCTCTGTTTTCTCTGCAACCACTTATCCGATTGGCACAAACTTTTCACCATAGGTGTGACCACTCATGTTTTATAATGTTTTAATGAAAATTAGGATGTCATAGGTCATGGAGTGTCCAACCATGTTGGAAAAAAGGAAAAACTTTGGACCTTTGTATCTCGGAAACCGCTCTATGGAAAAAAATGGAAGCTTGGCACATGTGAAGTACTCCCCATGGGAAACAAGTGTGATTTTTTTTTGATGATGTCATAGGTGGCTTCGTAATGACGTCAAATTGCATACGTCGAACACTTTATGCGATCAGTATGAAAAATTTTGAGGGTCATCTCGGGCTAAATTATAGGGATTCGGGGGGGGGGTGGATTTATGATTGATGACATCATCGTCACATGGTTCAGCAGCCATATTGTGTTTGACATATAAACCTTCAAAATCTTCTACGAAACGGCTGAACAGATTGAGGAGAAACTTTACAGGTAATCATCTTGAGGAACAAAACGTTCTCCAACTATGACATCGTAGGTCACATGGTTTGGCAGCTATGATTTTTAAATGAATAAACCTTTAAAAATTACAACTGTCTGACTTTTATTTCACCACATATCTTACCCTCATTCTAACCTTGACTTACTTATCCTTAACTACAGCGTTTTAAAGGAGGTAGCAGTGTTAAGTACGAGTATTGCAATTTAATTCAGGGAGTATTTCCCCATCTCAAACACCATCCTGTCATTTAGTCGGTGAATATATCTGTTCTACCTTGCTTGCAGTCAGAGCGTTTCTTCACATCCCGATGTTGCGTGTTCTTCTTCTTCTTCCTCCTCTTCCTCTTCCTCTTCTTCTTCATCTTTTTTGACATCCTTAAGAACTAATCTACAACAAGAGAAGCCATCGACAATGAGGGAAAATATTGTTACGAATTTGGGAATTTGATTGCATACAACATACAGGTTCCTTTAGTCAGCTATGTCGATAAGTGCTTGTTCCCTAGATAGCTCACCGACACGAACCGCTTAAGCGGTCCGTTCCGTTCTGGGATAACGAGCAGGTATTATCGCCGGACCCGATTCTATTTATCGGTATTTAAAAAACAACTATATTCCGAGTGCAAGATGGGGCAGTTCAATGAGGGAATGGACGCAACGAACAGGTTTACATTCGCACAAGGACATTTATTATAATAAAGCACGTATGCAATTAAACAAGGCAAAACACGAATGCAATTATACAAGCAACAAAAGCTAGACAAAAGAACTACAACCGTCTACTTATTATGTACAGTCACTGTGCACTTAACAGCAGTTCCTACTTATTAGACGGGCCACGGACACACAGCTACACACCAACACCCCAAGAAATGGTGGCAGAGGCCTTTAATAACGGGCTCCAGCTCGGAGGAAAGGTGAGCTGAAACCCAGAGCTCTATCTCGAACCTCTCCACCTCGTGTGGTCTTCAATTGTTCGGACCCGGGTCCAGGAGAGCGAGCTGGATCCCAATCGCCGAGCCGCGATCCTCCCGAGCTCCCGCGAATCCTCCGCGGCTTCTAACACGGACACCGTACACACACACACACACCCAAGAAATGGTGGCGAGAGGCCTTTAATAACGGGCTCCAGCTCGGAGGACAGGTGAGCTGAAACCCATGAGCCTACTGAACCTCTCCACCTCGTGTGGTCTTCAAGTTGTTCGACCGGGTCCAGCGAGAGCGAGCTGGACCAATCGCCGAGCCGCGATCCTTCCCGAGCTCCCCGCGAATCCTCCCGCGCTTCTCAACAGTGCTGGTGAGACGAGGCGCCGATCCTTCCGTAGATGCGTCGCTTCCCCGAGGAACCACCTCCCGCGCTTCTCAACACGTGCTGGTGAGACGAGGCGCCGAACTTCCCGTCGATGCGTCGCTTCCCCGAGGAACAACCTACGCGCTTCTCAACACGTGCTGGTGAGACGGGCCCGATCCTTCCCGTCGATGCGTCGCTTCCCAAGGAACCACTCCCGCGCTTCTCAACACGTGCTGGTGAGACGAGGCACCGAACCTTCCCGTTGATGCGTCGCTTCCCCGAGGACCACCTCCACGAAGAGGTCGATGAGTCGCACCAAGCCAGGAACCAAAATGGAGAACAAAGAGCTCCACGAACCAAGAAAAGAAGCCACACTCGCAGCTCGAGCCGAGCGACCGGCTTACTTCCTTCCAAACAGGGCAGCTTGAATCAAAAAGCTCTCCCGAGCCCAGAGAAGCGAGCTCACGGAACCGTCAAAGCAAAGAGCCTCCAAAAAGCCTCCTCCCGAGCCAGGCCTCAGCCGAAGCTCACTGAGCCAGCCGAAGCAAAAAGCTTCGAGAAGGCCTCAACCTAACCCAAGCAGAACAGGACCCGAAGGTCTGCTAAACGACTACTCTCTGCCGAAGCAAAAAGCTTACTAACCAAGACAAAGAAAGGATCTCGTCCTTATCCTTCTCTCCGCCCTTCCCCGATCCCGGCGTGACTCATGCCCTCGTGCTCCACCCCCACTCAGCGCACGGGTGGGAGGGAGTTGTTGACATCATGAGTCACGGACGGAAGGGTGGTTCTTGCTCTTCGCAGAAGAGGGGGAGGGACGTCTCCATTGTTCGTTCCCTAACTATTAAATCGATCCGCAGCGCATCTATCGATTTCTGAACATTTAAACAATGAGAGTGGAGCTATCTAGGAACAAGCACTTATGACATAGCTGACTAAAGGAACCTGTATGTTGTATGCAATCAAATTCCCCAAATTCGTAACAATATTTTCCCTCTATTGTCGATGGCTTCTCTTGTTGTAGATTAGTTCTTAAGGATGTCAAAAAGATGAAGAAGAAGAGGAAGAGAAGGGAGGAAGAAGAGGAAGAACACGCAACATCGGGATGTGAAGAAACGCTCTGACTGCAAGCAAGGTAGAACAGATATATTCACCGACTAAATGACAGGATGGTGTTTGAGATGGGGAAATACTCCCTGAATTAATATTGCAATACTCGTACTTAACACTGCTACCTCCTTTAAAACGCTGTAGTTAAGGAATAAGTAAGTCAAGGTTAGAATGAGGGAAGATATGTGGTGATAAAAGTCAGACAGTGTAATTTTTAAAGGTTTATCATTTAAAAATCATAGCTGCCAAACAATGTGCTACACGATGTCATAGTTGGAGAACGTTTTGTTCCTCAAGGATAGGCGATGATTCTGTAAAGTTTCTCCTCAATCTGTTCAGCGTTTCGTAGAAGATTTTTGAAGGTTTATATGTCAAACCATATGGCTGCTGAACCATTGTACGATGATGTCAATCAATCATAAATCCACCCCCCCCCCGAATCCCCATATAATTTAGCCCGAGATACCTCAAAATTTTCTTACTGATCGCATAAAGTGTTCGCGTAATGCAATTTGACGTCATTTACGAGCCACCTATGACATCATCAAAAAAAATCACACTTGTTTCCCATGGGGAGTACTTCACATGTGCCAAGCTTCCATTTTTTTCCATAGAGCGGTTTCCGAGATACAAGATGGTCCAAAGTTTTTCCTTTTTTCCAACATGGTGGACACTCCATGACCTTATGACATCCTAATTTTCATTAAAACATTAATAAAACATGAGTGGTACACCTATGGTGAAAAGTTTGTGCCAATCGGATAAGTGTGTTGCAGAGAAAACGAGAGAATTAATGACATGACAAACAAGGACACAAAAAACATGATGCCTCCGGCGATTTTGTCAGCGGAGGCAATAAAACATAGGGGCATACCCCTGGCCGCTCACCTGGTAGCGGCTGGATAAGATAAACAGGGACCCCTGGTAGGCATGGATGACCCACAAAATATGTAATGGAGAAGAAAGTAATCCTATGGATTTTTTTTAATGCATAATAACTTTGGTACATCACGGATGATAAAGGTTGTGGCCAAGTTTCATCGAAATTGGCTGCTGTGGTTTCGGAGAAGAAAGCAAACATTTGGGGGGGGGGGGCACCCCCCTGTACACCCTTGAGAACCCAATTTTTCTAATGCCATGAACAAACTTCGGTACATCACAGGTGATGAAGGTTGTGGTGAAGTTTCATGAATTGTGTGTAGTTTCTGAGAAGAAGAAATACATATTTTGGAGGGCAACCCCCATACTCCCTTCGCCCCAATTTTTTTTTTTTTAATGTCTGATAAACTTTGATACATCACTGATAACGGTGTGTCAAGTTGTCGGAATGGTGTGTCGTTCTGAAAGAAAGAAAAATATTCTTTCGGGGTAACTCCCCTAAACTCCCCCATATACCTCAGACCCAGATTTTTTTTTTAATCCATGAACAAACTTAAGTACTTACAGGGTGATTAAAGTTGTGGTTACATTTCTTGAAATCGTAAGTGTAGTTTCAGAGAAGAAGTTGCAAGTATTTGTGGACGGACAGCCAGCATACGGAAGATGTGCCATTCCCTGAGCACCCAGTAACTGCGTTCCAGGTGAGCTGAAGAATAGGGACATACCCCTGAATGCTCGCCTGTTAGCGGCTGCATCAGGAGCCAAGGAACAACTGGTAGCCGTGGATGACCCACAATGTAACGGAGAAGAAAGTAAATACCGAAAGGTATATTTTTTAATGCAGTGAACAAACTTTGGTACATCACGGGTGATTGAAGGTTGTGGTCAAGTTTCATTGAAACTGTGTGTGCGGTTTCAGAGAAGAATGCAAATCATATTTCGGGGGGGGGGCACCCCACCCTACCCGTCCCCCCCCCCCGCCCCAGTAGAACCCTTACACCTCGATTTTATTATGGTGTGAACAAACTTTGTTACATCAATGGTGTTGAAGTCTGTGGTCAAGTTTCCTCGAAATTGTGTGGGTAGTTTCTGAGAAGAAAACAAATACCTCTTTAGGAGGGGCAACCCCCCCCCCAAAAAAAAAAGACTCCTCGTAGACCCCCTTAGACACCGAATTTTTTAATGTCATGAACAAACTTTAGTACATACAGGGTGATGAAGGTTGTGGTAACGTTTCATCAAATCGTGTGGGTAGTTTCAGAGAAGAATTTGCAAGTATTTGCGGACGGACGACGCCCGTCCGATAAGCTCCCTGGAAGCCGTTCCAGGTGAGCTAACAAGGTGGTGCAATAATCGATCCTTGGGTGCAGATGCATCTATTGGAGTTAAATTTGATGTTTGCCCATTCATCACTATCTGGATACGTCTGCCATAAGTAGCTGGATAACCACTGTAACAGCTGCCTCCGTCTCATTAGCATCAGCTTGGCCAGCAATGCATTGTGCTATACTTATCAAATGCAGCTTTGATGTCAAGATCCACAATTGTACCTCCTGACAAAGACATCCACTCATGTCTCAGGTATGTGAGCAAGTCCGGGGGCGAATGACCAGGACGGAAGCCAAACCGATTGTCACTGATGAGTTCATTTCCAACGAGATGTTTTCTCAGTGCAGTGTTGATAACTCTCTCCATAACTTTGCAATGCAGCATAGAAACTGATGGGCCTGTAATTATCTGGGAGAGGCGTGAGTTCTTCTTTGCACTGGCACTACATTGGCTATCTTCCAAGAGGAAGGGAAGTGGTCACGGCCAAAGCAGAGACGGAACAGTTTGGCAAGAGATGTGGCAAAAAGACTGACACACACTTTGATAACTTCATCAGGTTCGGATGCCTTATTTACGTCTAGCTTCTGCAAGATCTGTCAAATGCATGAGCCAGAACTTCACAGTGTTCAGATGAGTGTTGGTGTGCACTGTGAGATCATGAGGGTCGGTTCAGCAACACAATCAATTGTATACTTTAATGCAAAATGATCGCAGAAGATATCTGCTTTTCCTGAGAGGTGGTGAACGTCTGACCATCTTTCTGCAAAGCTGGAACACTACAATGATGTCCTTTCCCTTGTATCGTCTTCACAGCCCACGACCAATCACGGGTTTGGTTACTCCACAGTCAGATGATCTTTTGTCCTCTGAAAGTGTTGTCTTTTAGCCTCATTCTCCACTTTCTGATAGCTCTGCTTTCCCCAATCACAGCGGCATGGGAAAAAGCACAGGTGCTATTGCTCCAATTGTGATATGCCAGACAGACAGCTTTTCAGTCTTTCGCAAACATGGAATATCAATGGTAGAACCAGTGACGTCTTGATGAGGAATTAATTTCTCCATACTTGACTTGATGATTGTCTCAAAGTTGTTGCAAGCTTTGTCACGATCCCCAGTGCTTAGGGCTTCATACATGCCCGCTCTGCAGATGCTGCTGAGAGGTTCCCAGCTTGCTTTTTTTTCAATCCCATAATCAACATTGGTATGGTTTATCCAAGACTTGTTGGCTTTTTGAAGATAATCTCCACTGATCTATGGTCAGATGTTACAATGTTGGCCTTCATGCTTGTGGTGTAATAGGCAGTAGAGTCAACAATGATCAAGTCCAGTAATCATCCCCACGGGTAGACTATTTTACCAGTTGGTCCAAACCATGCGTCAGACAAAGTTGTAGCATGCAATCCAGCTCTGACAGTGCCTAAACACTCCTGATGATGTACATTGAAATCACCTATAATTATCGCATGATCTGAACCAATGGTTGGGGGTGACGGAATCCAGGTTAACAGACAAGTAACCAATAAGATGACAGTGAGCTACCAACATGGGCCAGGGCAATACAGAGCGCGATCAGGAGGCACCCGCGTGTGTCTTCACAGTGCCCCAGATGACTTCCAGGTCAGGAGGTTCCAGGTTCTGATGATGTTGAACTGAAGCTATTGCAAAACCAAATAGTAATTCCACCTTAACCATCACTGCAATCTAGTCTTATAGTGGCTCCTGATATCCAGTGTGACACATAAAAATAATCACAGTATAATTTAACAAGTGACTCAGCAGCATCAATAATACCGGCTTTACTTTGCTTGGCGGTATGAGCAAGCACTCCAATATTTGTCCAAAGACCTCAAACATTTGTAGGAAGTTCTGCAAGCGGCGCTGTCGAAACACTGTCTTCATGTTGTTGGAACTCATTACAGTATAAATGTGTTGAAGGAAAATGGACTTCGTGTCATTCACCAGGCAGGAACATGTTTCCACAGCTTCAGCGACACGGCAATACCCACCCTCTTCCCCATGGGTGTACTTTGTGGTTCGTTGGGTAATTATGAGTTAATCTGCCTTTTGATGGTTGCAGTTGACAATACCAGCTCATCCCCTCACATCAAGGGTTCCACTGCCCTCCTCGGCTACGAGAGATGCCACAAACCGGTCCAATGCGGAAGGTGTTTTTAGGAGACTCCACATCCTTACTGGATGGCCGTTGACTCCCAAAGAGAACTCATCTGCCCTTTTTTTTTAGGTGTTTTTAGTCCTGGCAGGGTGTCAGTCACCTCCCCGCTGGCAAGCAAGTGAGGCTGTCGGTTTTGTACGCCGACCCGACCATGCGGCAGGTAGCAATCGGTTACATGTTACCAGGGCAGTCCCAAAAGACTGACCTGACATAAACTTTGTTTTCTATGTTCATGCTCGATTGGATCATCAGGCCATATACTATATGAGTGTTACTTCCCTCTTTCAATGATCCTTTTGGTTCATCTTTCCCGGAGTTTTCTGGAACTGGGATATTCAATTTTGCAGATGTGACAATGGATTTATCCCATACTTTGTTGTGTACAGCTGTTCTACATGAGTTTTGTACATTCCGATAGGAGAGACTCGTGTTTTCTGTTTCTACCTTGCAAAACCCACACTTGTCAAATTGACCAGTACTGCCATTTCATTAAAGCATTTAAGCCTGGTTTGTTGGCTAGTGGTGAGGGTGGTGGCTTGGAATCCTAGGGTCCTGAGTCAAGCCCCGTTTGCCGCTGAATTACATATACCAGAGGTTGACTCAGCCTGTCATCCTTCCGAGGTTGGCAAAATGAGCACCAGTGATCTGGTAGCGGGACACTGCATCAGCGGCATAGCCGCGTCCCAACCAATGATGCAACCAGCAGCCACAGGCTGCACTCGATAGAGAGATTAAAGCCTTTTAGTATAGTGTCCCATTGGGCATTTATTACCTCTGCCACCGAATGTGTACGGAGGTTATGTTTTCACCCATCTCTGTGTGTGTGTCTGTCTGTGAGCAAGATGTCTCAAAAAGTTATGG
Source organism: Eptatretus atami (assembly GCA_035128595.1). Classification (NCBI taxonomy): domain Eukaryota; kingdom Metazoa; phylum Chordata; class Myxini; order Myxiniformes; family Myxinidae; genus Eptatretus; species Eptatretus atami. The sequence goes on from CM068956.1 coordinate 125,529,573, forward strand.
ACGGATCGGACGAACCTTGGTGGACATGTTGGATGAGTGTAATTTTAGTGAAATCTGGATCCGGATTCTGATCGAGAATTTTTGAAGTGATTCTTCACACTTGAGGGATACTGTCAAAAACGATATATGCACGATATTTCAAAAGTTGTGGACAGATTATAATTATGACAAAAATTGTGACAAGTTGGGTCGTGTGACAAGAACAAGGTGATTCGATTTGGTGTATGACAAGGATGAATGGTTCGGATGCAGATCCAGCCAATCAGAGGGATGTAAACATAAAATGTTTAGCCTTGCATAGATATGTATTCTACGAGTTGTTCTAGTTATATTCCATTATAATTTGTTCTTCATCATCCCATTTGAGTGGACCTCTTCTTAGCTACTCCAATGACCTTTCTGTGTCTGTGTCTGTGCCCAATGGTCCTCTATTTTTTATTTTTTTTGTAAGCTCACTGAGACCGTCATTCCGGGGAGCTTGTGGGATGGCACGTCATCCGTCCGTCACTCCGTTCACAAATACTTGCAACTTTGAAGAACTATACACCAGCGATTTCGCATGAAACTTTACCACAAACTTCATCACCCTGTATGTACCAAAGTTTGTTCTTGGAATTAAAAATAAAAATAATCGGGGGCTCAGGGGTTCTATGAGGTGGTTGCCCTCCAAAATATTTATTTGCTTTCTTCATGGAACCACACACACAATTTCGATGAAACTTGACCACAACCTTCATCCATCCGCGATGTACCAAAGTTAGTTCACGACATCAAAAAAATATAGTATTCGGCTCCAGGGGGATTTACAGGGGATTGCCCCTAAAATGGGTATTTTCAAAACATGGTTCATTGGTACATTTTGCTGATTCCGTCACACGTTGACTTCCTCAGTATCATTATTCTACAGGTGAGCACCCAAGGTATTGCCCCTATTTTATATCTTCCTGCTCTTTTATCGTTCTTGCAGTTGTTAGAATACATCTGTTGAATTTAGTTTGATATTTTTTTATTTTTGTCTTTTGCAGTCATTGGGGCTTTATTCGCTGCTGTTTCGTTTCATGTGTGACATCTTCTATCTGCATGTTAATTTTTTGCTAGGTGGGCTATAGATACCTGTTCTGACGCTGTCTTCGTGTTTGCATCCAAATTGGATTTGTAGTCGAGAACTTTTCACATGCTCAGCCAATCCTACGTTTGTGGGAATATCATTCTGTGCACTTGGTTGGGTTCCATCAGCCGCTTCCTCCTCGTCTCGGAGGTACATTCTCAGGATGCACAGATTTTTGTGGAACATTTTTGTGGCTAGTGAGTTTCATTGTTTGATATCTATTTATTGATATCCACTTGAAGCCATGCAATTGCTTTTTTTTTTTTTTAATTCTGCAGCTGTATTGGAATACTGGTTCTGCAAGTTGGATGTGGCCTTGATTTTGTTTCTTGGGTGGATATGTTTTCAGGATCATATCTTCAGTCCATGTAGTATTCTTTGGTAATTAGTATTGCACATTTGTTTGTGACATATTTGGTAGCTCTTCTACTCCGATGTGTTGTATGATGTTTGGTTGTCCAGCTCCTGTATTGTGTATTTAGCTCGATTTTTATGTTGTCTGTTTTTGTTGTTACTTTGCACGGTTTGCACTGGCACCAAATTCCATTTGAATTCCTTGGAGTCGCGTTTCACTAATTCAAGGCAATGAAACCTTAGTCATACATTTTAATGAGATGCTAACAGGACATCCTGAGTCGGAGTGGTTAGCTCATCCGGATCATAACCCGAGGGCCGAGACAATGAACTGCGCCGGCAGCCTTATTGCGCTCTAACAGCATGAGGAGGATGAATCTCCAAAAACAACAGGATACATTCACGCGGTTAAGAGTTGTTCCTAAATGTTTGGATGTAGGCACTTGTTTTTATCTCCATAACTATTATCAGAACAATACAGCTAAATTACCAATAAGCTGTGGTTAAAGATATTCAGCACATCTGTTTGTTTATACAATGGATGGTATAATTGAAAAACATACGTGAAAAATCTTAAATTAACAACATAAATATGACAGTGATTGGAACTCCGATTCAAACTGCAATGTTAAAGCTCTTACAACATGTTGTTATTACCTTTGCAACTCCCAGGATTTTCAGTCAAGAAAGCCTGCTGTTATTCCAATGGATGATTTTGGGGTTCTGGTGATTTTGTATTATCACATTTTTCCACGCATCACAAGTCGAACAGGCTGCAACTGTGCTAAATAACAAAAATGGAAAGAGAGAACGTTACAGCAATTACTCGTTCACTGATGTCATGAACCATTGCAAATGTTGTTTGTCTTTCAACAAAATTGTTTTGAAGGATTCTGCTTGATGTCGAACTAAGTAACCCAAAACTCTCCATTGAAAAATAGTAAGTAATGAATGCAACTCTGTCAAGTTGATCCGTCTATGTGTTAAAATTTCTCAAGACATAGAATTATTGGTTTCCAGCATTGGCTTAAAGCATAAAATAATAAATAAATAAATAATCGGAATAGGAATCACGGCGCGTCTCATACACCTTGGGAGCGGCATGCAGACATGCTTTGTTGTGGGCTTTGCTCAAGCTGAGTCGTGATACTTTATGGAATGTCAACCTCTTCTTTCCCTCCCTCATCCAAAGGTATGAAGTCTGGCGCAGCTGTCTGCAGCGAAAAGCCCTGTTTGCAACCAGTCATGTGCGAGGTGTTTTAAGGCTGAGCATGTTTATCCTAAAGGAATGGGAGGTTAAAATAAGCATCCAGGTGGATAAATGGTCATGAATAAAGAACAAAGTAAAGTAAAGAAAAAATGGTGCATGGCAAATATAAAATTATTAAGAAATGTGATAAAATCTCGACTATAATGCAAATGTGTTCATCTGATGCATATTAGTACCAGCCAGCATATTAATACTAATGCCGTGGTGTTGGTTAATGGTTAGGGTGGCGGGCTTTGGATCTAGGGTCCGAAGTTGAAATCCCACTTGGCTGTTGAATTAATACCAGGTGGGGTTAACTCGACCCGTCATCCTTCTGAGGTCGGCAAAATGAGTGCCAGCATGCTGGTACACTGTGTCGGAGTGGGTGACCGTCCAGGATTGTGCCCAATAGCTAAGGAGACTGCTTAAGCAGCACCAACACTCACCACAGAGTATGGTCCAATCTCCTCCTCCTCTCTCCTCCTCCTCCTCGTTGTGCCTTTCTGTGTACAGTTGTTCTGACATGAGTTTTTTTCATCCCGTATAGGGGTATGCTGGTGTTTGCTAGATGGTTAGGGTGGAGGGCTTGGGATCCTCATATACCGAGTTCAAATCCCACTTGGCTGTTGATTAATATCAGGTGGGATTGACTGCCTGTCATCCTTCTGAGGTTGGCAAAATGAGTGCCAGCTTGCTGGTATCCTGTGTCGGAGTGGCGACCCGTCCAGGATTGTGTCCATATGCCAGAGAGAACTGCTTAGGCCAGCATCAACGCTGCACAAGTATGGTTCCAATGGATGGATAGGAGGTGGCTCATGTTTCTGTTTCTAGCTTGCCGAACCTACATTAAACTGATTGACTCAGTCCTGCACTTTCTTTAGCTATTTTTACAGTGTCCGTGGTTTGGATTTATAACGATTCATTTCCTCCTCGTTGAGCTGACTCTTCTTCGCCATTCTCATGAGCCTTCTGTGTCTTCCCATCGTGTCAACTCGTTTTCTATGTCCTGCTCTTTTGTCGTTACAAGGAAACTAACACAGTGGAGGCATTCAGCCCATCAGCCTGCGGACGAACCATACTAATTTATCAACACAGACTCAAGGAAGAAAATGCCAAAAATATTAATATATGAAATAAGTTTTTGGTGTTGTTTATTGGGGTGTTTTTTGATATATATATATATATTTTTTGTAAGTTTTGTAATTTTTTTCTTCTTCTTCTCCTATGGAAGGGGGCATGGGTTGTTAAAAACACACAACATTCAACACCATACCTGTTGAATACAAGACCCACCAACAGCATCCGTACACATGCACACATACCCATTGCTCAATACGAAAAGTCTTATCAACATCCCATACCCCTCTCCATACTTTCAGGTACTATCTTTCTATTTAACTATTCATTTTTCTGCTGCACGATCTTTCAAGGAGGCCATTCCATGCATTAACTACTCTCTGTGTAAAAGTTCCTGCTTTCTA
>CM068956.1:125557844-125575267 GCA_035128595.1 Eptatretus atami
TCTGTCAATTCAGAGGGCGTACGGCCACCGTATCCTCGCCGTAGAGCAAATGTGACTGAGGCCTAAAGTAACGATCGACACACGAAAGATGCTTTCACGAGGACTTCCACCGACGAACTGAATGAACAAAGCGCGAAGATGCGGCTCGAACAGGTGAGCAGAGAGATCAAACCCAAAAAATTATTTCATTAAATTAATATTTTTGGGCATTTTCTTGCCTTGGGATGCTATGTGTATGACGAGAAAATTAGTATGGTGTTCGCGCATAGCGCTTGATGGGGCTGAAATGCCTCTCACCTGTGTTAGATTTCCTTGTAACGACAAAAGAGCAGGAACATAGAAACAGAGTCGCGAAACTGACTTGGGCATACGACAGAAGTGCTCATCTGGAATGTGCGAACGAAGGAATGGGTCTCCAGCTCAACGAGGAAGGAGAATGAATCTTATAAATCCCAAGTACCACGGACTATGCCACTGTACAAATAGCTTAAAGAAAGTGGCAGGAGCTGAGTCAATCAGACTTAACGCTGTAGGTTCTGCAAGCTAGAAACAGAAAGCACTGAGCCACCTCCTATCCTTCCCATTGGGACCGCATACCTCTGCTGCAGAGCGCTTGATGCTGCCTAGCAGTCTCCTTGGCTATTGGACACATCCTGGACGGGTCGACACTTGCTGTGCCGACACGGATCACACCAGCAAGCTGGCATTGCATTTTGCCAACGCTCAGAAGGAGACAGGCATCAATCCACCGATTTAATTCAACAGCAAAGTGGGATTTTGAACTCGGTAATATGAGGATCCCAAAGCCCTCCACCCTAACGCATTAAGCAACACCAGGCATACCTCCTCCTAGTTCTGTGGATGAAATATAAAAACTCGATTGTCACGAACAACTGTTAAAGAAAGGTCACAATACGGATGGAGGAGAGGAGGGACACGCGAGGAAGGAGGAGCCAGGAGCAGGACGATTGGGACCCGACAATGTTCAATAACCAAGGAGAGACCATGTAGTGATGTGGGACCCCCAACGGCCCCAAAGATGACTCGCGGGGTGAGTGTTGGTGCTTAGCTATAAGCAGATCTACCTATAGCTATTAGGGAAACAAAAAATCCTGGACAGGGTTCACATACCACTCCCTTTTGAAAAAATAAATTTTCCCGACCATCAGTGTACCAAGCAATAGCTGGCACTCATTTATTGCCGACCTCAGTAAGGATGCGGGTCGAGTTATACCCCACTGGTATTATTCACAGCCAAAGTGGGATTTCAACTTCGGACGCCTAGTAGGGATCGCAAGACCCGCACAGGTCACTAACATTAAGCCAAACACCAGGCATTGTATAAATATGGCTGGTACTGAAATATGGATAGATGAACACAATCTTGCATAATTATAGTGCGAGCATATTTAATCACCATTTTCTTAATAATTTTATAAGTTATGCCTTATGCACCATTTTTCTTTAACTTTGAACTTTTGTTCTTTATTCGATGACTCAAATTTATCACAGCCTGGATGGCTTTTATTTTAACCTCGTCCCATTCCTTTAGGCAATAAACATGCAGGCTGCACTAAAGCCTCGCTCATGAACTGGTGCAAGGGTGCTTTTTGCTTGCAGAAGCTGCGCCAGGGACTTCTACTTTGGTGAGAAAGAGATGTTGACATTACATAAAAGTATCAGACTGCAGCTTGGCAAGCCCACAACAAGCATGTCTGCATGCCGACTCCAAGGGTGTATGGAGACGCGCCGTGATTCCTATCTCCGATTATTTATTTATTTAGTTTAATTTTGATGACTTTAGAGCAATGCTTGAGAAACCAATAAAATATTATTCCTTGGAAGAAATTGTTAAACCGATAGACCGATCAAGGGCTTGACATGTATGTTTGTGACATTCATTACTTTACGTATTTTAATGGAAGATTTTTGGAGTAACTTAGTTCGACAAACCCCCTCAAGCAGAATCCTTCAAACAATTTTTGTTGAAACAAGAAAAACTTTGCAATGTGTCATGACACATCAGTGACGAGTAATTGCTAGTAGTACGTATTCTTATCTTTCTCCATTTTTGTTTATTTAGGCAAGCTTGCAACCGTGTCGAACTTTGTGATGCGTGGACAAATTGATAACTGATAGAATCACAAACCCAAAATCATCATTGTTAAGTAAATGCGAGGCTTTCTTTGTTGACTGAATAATCGGGGAGGTTGCAAGGTAATAAACAACATTTTGTATGAAGCGTTTAACATTGCAGTATATGAATCGCGATTCCAATCACTGTCATCATTATGTGTTTAATTTAAGATTTTTTCAACGTATGTTTTTCAATTATACATCCACATTGTATAAAAAACAGATGGCGTGGAATATGTGCCTTTACACAGCATTATTGGTAATTTAAGCTGTATGTGTGTCTGATAATCGCTTTAATGGATAAAAAACAGTTGCCATACAACCAACGAATTTAGGAGCAAACGCTTATAAACCACGGTGATATGGTATCTGTGTGTTGTAGGAGTGCATCCTCCACTCTATGCTGTTCAGGTCCGAATAAGTGGCTGGCGGCTCGAATCAGTTCGATCGTCTAGGCCCTAGGGGTTACTGATCCTGGATAGCGTACCCCGTACCGACCTCAGGATGTGCTGTTAGCATCTCATTTAATATGTAATGTACTGAGGATTGTACATTGTGCGCTTGTGAAATTAGTGAAACGCACTCCAACCGGCATTCAAATGGAATTTGGTGGCCAGTGCAAAAAGCCGTAGCACAGCTAACACACAAAACGACAACATAAAAATCGAGCTAAATCAGACAATACAGGGGCTGGACAACACAAAACATACATAACAACACGACTACGGAGTAGAAGAGGGTACGCAATAATATGTCACAAACAAATAGTGCAACCTCAAACTTACCAAAGAATACCTTACTAGACTGAACGCATATGATCCTGAACGAAATATCCCACCAGAAACAAACATCAGGCCACAATCCCAATTTGACAGAACAGTATGTCCAATACCAGCGCAAGAATTAAAAAAAAAAAGCAGAGTTGCATGGGACTTCAAAGTGGAATATCAATAAACTAGATTATCAAAAACATGAAACTCACTAAGCACAAAATGTTCCCACAAAAATTCTTGTGCATCCTGAAGAATGTACTGCCCGAGACGAGGCAGGCAGAATCGGCCTGAAATGGAACCCAACCAAGTGCACAGAATGATATTCCCCACAAACGTGGAATTGGGTGAGCATCGTGAAAGTTCTCGAACTACAAATCCATTTGGATGCAAACACGAAGACAGCGTCAGACACAGGTATCTATACCCACTAGCAAAAAAATTAACATGCAGATAGAAGATGTCACAAACCCATGAAAACCGAAACAGCAGCGAATAAAGCCGCCAATGACTAGCAAAGAACAAAATAAAAAAATATCAACTAATATCAACCAGATTGTATTTCTAGACAACTGGCAAGAAACGATAAAAGAGCAGGAAAGATATAAAAAATAGGGGCCAATCCCTGGGTGCACATCTGGTAGAATAATGATCACTGAGGAAGTCACGTGTGCGGATATCAGCAAATGTACCGAATGAACCAATGTTTTTTGAAATTACCCATTTTTAAGGGGGCAATCCCTGTAAATCCCCTGGAGCCGAATATATATTTTTTTGACTGTCGTGAACTAACTTGGTAGCATCACGGGTGATGAAGGTTTGTGGTCAAGTTTTCATCGAAATTGTGTGTGTGGTTTCCATGAAGAAAGCAAATAATTTATTTTGGAGGGCAAACACGCTATAGAACTCGAGCCCCCGATTATTTTTATTTTTTTAATATCTGCAAGAACAAACTTTGCTACATACAGGGTGATTGAGTTTGTGGTAAAGTTTCATCGCGAAATCGTGTGTATAGTTTCGCGAGAAGAAGTTGCAAGTATTTGGTGAACGGAGTGAACGGACGGATGACGTGCATCCCACACAGCTCCCCGGAATGACGGTCTTCAGTGAGGCTTACAAAAAAAAATAAAAAATAGAGGACACATTGGGCAGCAGACACGACACAGAAAGGTCATTGCGAGTGCTAAGAAGAGTGTCCACTCAATATGGGAGTGATGAAGATACAACATTATAACTGGAATATAACTGAACAGCACTCGTAGATACATATTATGCAAGGCTAAACAGTTTATGTTTTACATCCCTCTGATTGGCTGGTATCTGCATCCGACGCATTCATTCTTGTCATACACCAAACATCGAATCACCTTGTTCTTCAGTCACCTGAGCTCAACTTGTCCCACCAATTATTTTGTCATAATTATATCCTGTCCACAAACTTTTGAAGATATCAGTGCCATATATCGTTTTTGACAGTATTCCTCAAGTGTGAAGAATCATCTTTCAAAATTCCCGGATGCAGAATCCGGATCCAGATCTTCACACTAAAATTATTCACTCATGCGCCAACATGTCCCCAAGGTTCGTTGGACCGAGATCCGGTCCATGAACTTTTTGAGACTCTTGCTCAAAGCACTCAGAGAATATAGACACACACACAGAGATGGGTGAAACAACATAACTCGCGTACACATTTCGGTGGCAGAGGTAATAATGCCCCAATGGGCACACTAACTACTTAAAAGGCTTTAATCATCTCTATCGAGTGCAGGCCTGTGGCTGCTGGTTGCACTCATTGGTTGGGACGCGGCTATGCCGCTCGATGCAGTGTCCCCCTTACAGTTCACTGGTGCTCATTTTTGCCAACGCCTCGGAAGGATGACAGGCTTGGAGTCAACCTGCCTGGTATAGTATTAATATCAGCGGCAAAACGGGGCTTGAACTCAGGAACCCTAGGATTCCAAAGCCACCACCCTCCACTAAGCAACACCTAGGCTTAATGCTTTAATGAAATGGCAGTACTCGGGTCAATTTGACAGTGTGCGGTTTTGGCATAGGTCAGAAATCAGAAAACACGAGTCCTCTCTATCCGGAATGTTACAAAATTCCTCAATGTCAGAACACGCCTGTACAGCAACAAAGTAGTGGAGCAGTATGACATTGTCCACATCTGCAAAAATTGCAATTGATCCCAGTTCCAGAAAACTCCGGGAAGATGAACAAAAGGATCATTGAAACAGAGGAAGTACACTCATATAGTATATGGCCTGATTGATCCAATCGAGCTGAACATAGAAAACAAAAGTTTTTGTCAGGTCAGTCTTTTGGGACTGCCCTGGTAACATGTAACCCGAATTGCCTACCATGTGCCGCATGGTCGGGTTGGCGTCGACAAAGACACGACAAGCCCTCACGTTACTTGCTAGCGGGAGGGTGACTGACACCGAACTGCCAGGACTAAAAAATCACCTAAAAAAAAAGAGCAGATGAGTTCTCTTTGGAGCTAACAGGCCTCTGTTCCAGTAAGGTGATGTGGAGTCTCCTAAAAAACACCCTTACCGTATTGTTTAAGGAACGCGGTTTGTGGTATCTGCTCGTAACGCGAGGAGGGCAGTGGGAACACACCATTGATGTGAGGTGGAGTGACGTGAATTGTCCAACTGGCAACCATCAAAAGCAGATTAACTCATAATTACCACCAACACGGACAACCACAACAGTACACCATGGGGAAGAGGGTGGGTATGCGTGTCGCTGAATCGCTTGTGGAAGACATGTTTCCTCGCACTAGGTGAAAATGACACATATGAAAGTCCATTTCTTACCAACATTATACTACTATGTACAATGAGTTCGCAACAACAATGAAGAAAGTGTTTTTCGATATCAGGTTTTCTGCTAGCCGTTTTTTCTTTTTTTTTTTTTTTTTTCTCTTTTTTTTTTTTTGTTTTTTTTTCTCTTATGCAGCAATACGTTATCCATACAAATGTTTGCAGGGTCTCTATGGACAAATATTGGAGTGCTTGTCTCACTATGCCAAGCAAGAGTTAAGCAGGTTTATTGATGCTGCTGAGTCACTGGTGAAATTATAAGAGACACACTGTGATTAATTTTATGTGTCACACTCTGGAATATCAGGGAAGCCACCTATAAGAACTATGATTGGCAGTGATGGTGAACGGTGAATTACTATTTGGTTTTGGCATTATGCTTTCCAGTTCAACAGTCCATCAGAAACCTGGAACCCTCCTGACCTGGAAGTCAATCTGGTGACTGTGAAGACACAGCGGGGTGCTCCTGATCGGGCGCTCTGTATGCCCTGGCTCAGTTGTAGCTCACTGTCATCTATTGGTTACTTGTTCTGTTAACCTGATTCCGTCACCCAACCATTGGTTAGTATATGCGACTAATTAATAGGTGATCTTCAAATGTACATCATCAGGAGTGTTTTTAGGCACTGTCAGAGCTGCGGATTGCATGCTACACCTTTGCTCTGCACGCATGGTTTGGACGCTAACTGGTAAATAGTCTACCCGTGGTGAATCGATTACGGACTTGATATTGTTGACTCTACTGCCTATTCAAACCACAAAGCATGAAGGCCACAATTGTAACATCTTGACCAAATAAGATTTCAGTGGAAAAGGAAAAAAATTATCCCTTCAAAAAAAAGCGCGAACAGTCTTGATAAACCATACCATGTTCGATTATGGGATTGAAAAAAAAGCAAGCTGGGAACCTCTCAGGCAGCTCTGCAGAGCAGGGCATGGTATGAAGCCGACTAGCACTGGGGATCGTGACAAGCTTCAACAACTTTAGACATCATCAAGTCAAGTATCGGAGAAATTAATTCCTTCATCAAGATCGTACTGTTCTTAAACCATTTGATATTCCATGGTTTGGCCGAAAGACTGAAAAGCTGTCTTGTCTGGCTTATATCACATATTGGAGCAATAGCCCTGTGCTTTTTCCATGCGCTTGTGAATTCGGGAAAGGCAGAGCTATAGAAAGTGGAGATGAGGCTAAAAGACAACACTATTCAGAGGAACAAAAGATTCATCTGACTGCTGGAGTAAGCCAACCCCCGTGATTGGTCGTGGGCTGTGAAAGAGATACATAGGGGAAGGAGCTCATTGCTGTGTTTCGGCAGCTTTGCAGAAAGATGGTCAGACGTTCCACACTTCAGGAGAAAGCAAGATATCTTCTCGCGATCATTTTGCATTAAAGTATACATGATTGTGCTGGAAACGCGACCCTACATGATCTCACAGGTGCACACCAAACTCATCTGAACCTGATGAAGTCTGGCCTCATGCCATTTGACAGATCTTGCAGAAGCTAGACGTAAATAAGGCTCCGACCTGATGGAAGTTATCAAAGTTGTGTGTCAGTCTTTTTTGCCATCTCTGCCAAACTGTTCGTCTCTGCTTTGGCCGTGACCGACTTCCTTCCTCTTGGAAGATAGCAATGTAGTGCAGTGCAAAGAAGAACTCATCCTGCTCTCCATCCCAGATAATTAAGGCCCATCAGTCCCTTCTATGCTGCATTGTGCAAAGTTCATGGAGAGAGTTATCAAACTGCACGAGACAACATCTGTTGGAAATGACCTCATCAGTGACAATAGGGCTTTGGCTTTCGTCCTGGTCATTCGCCCCGCCGACTTGCTCAATACCTGGACATGAGTGGATGTCTTTGTCAGGAGGGTACATTGTGGATCTGGACATCAAAAGCTGCATTTGGATAGAGTTAGCACACTGCATTGCTGGCAGCTGATGCTAATCGGAGTCGGAGGGCAGCTGTTACAGTGGGTTTCCCGCTACTTTGAGATGGGCAGTACGTATTCCAGATAGTGATCAATGGGCAAACATCAAATTTAACTCCAATAGATGCATCTGCACCCAAGGATGCGATTATTGCCACCCACCCTTGTTGCTCACCTGGAACGTCGTTCCAGGGGCTTATCGGAGACGGGGCGTCGTCCGTACCGCAAATACTTGCAAATTCTTCTCTGAAACTACGCACTACGATTTTGATGAAACGTTACCACAAACTTCATCACTGTAATGTTACAAAGTTTGTTCATGACATTAAAAATTCGGTGTCTAAGGGGGTCTAGGAGCGAGTCTTTTTTTTTTGGGGGGGGGGGGTTGCCCCTCCTAAAGAGGTATTTGTTTTCTTCTTCCGAAAATACCCACCACAATTTCGAGGAAAACTTGACCACAACTTCCCACCGTGATGTAACAAAGTTTGTTCACACCGATTATAAAATCGGGTGTACGAGGGTGTCTACTGGGGCGGGGGGGGGGGGGGACGGGTAGGGTGAGGGTGCCCCCCCCCACCGAAAATGATGTATTTGCAATTGCTTCTCTGAACCGGCACACAGTTTCAATGAAACTTGACCCAACCTTCAAAATCACACCGTGATGTACGCAAAGTTTGTTCACTGCATTAAAAATATATCCTTCGTATTTCTTTCTCTCTTCTCCGTTACATATTTTGTGGGTCTCCACGGCTACCACGTTGTTCCTTGGCTTCCTGATGCCAGCCGCTAACCGGCGAGCATTCAGGGTATATGTCCCTATTCCTTCAGCTGACCTGGAACGCAGCTACGGGCTGCTCAGGGAATGGCACATCTTCCGTATGGCTAGCTGTCCGTCACAAACTACTTGCACTTCTTCTTCTGAAACTACACTTACGATTTCAAAGAAATGTAACACAACTTTAATCACCCTTGTATGTACTTAAGTTGGTTCATGATTAAAAAAAAATCTGGGTTGAGGTATTAATGGAGGGAGTTTATGGGGGAGTTTACCCCTCGCGATAAGAGATATTTTTCTTTCTTTTGCAGAAACGACACACACAATTCCGACGAAACTTGACAACACCGTTCATCACTGTGATGTACGAAGTTTTGTTCATGGCATTAGAAAAATTGGGTTCTCAAGGGTGTACAGGGGGGTTGCCCCCCCCCGCCAAATATGTTTGCTTTCTTCTCCGAAAGCCAGGCAGCATTTCGATGAAACTTGGCCACAAACTTTATCAATCTTGTGATGTACCAAGGTTTTTTATGGCATTAAAAAAATCGCATGGGATTTAAACTTTCTTTTCTTCCATTACATATTTTGTGGGTCATCCATGCCTAAGTGTTCCGCTGTTTTATCTTATCCAGGCCGCTATCAAGGTTTTGAGCGGCAGGGGATTGCCCCTATGTTTTATTGCCTCCGCTGACAAATCGGCCGGAGGCATCATGTTTTGGGTTGTCCGTTTGGTCTGTCCATGCTAATTTTCTCTGTTTTCTCTTGCACCACTTATCCGATTGCACAAACTTTCACCAATAGGTGTGAACCACTCATGTTTTTATAATGTTTTAATGAAAATTAGGCATGTCATAGGTCATGGAGTGGTCCAACCATCGTTGAAAAAAGGAAAAAACTTTGGACTTTGTATCTCGAAACCGCTCCTATGGAAAAAATGGATAGCTTGGCACATGTGACAGTACTCCCCATGGGAAACAAGTGTGATTTTTTTTTTGATGATGTCATCAGGTGGGGCTTCGTAATGACGTCAAAATTGCCATTACGTCGAACACTTTATTGCGATCAAGTATGACATTTTGAGGGTCATCTCGGGCTAATTATATGGGGATTCGGGGGGGGGGTGGATTTATGGAATTGATGACATGCATGTCAATGGTTAGCAGCCATATTGTGTTTGCCATATAAACCTTCAAATCTTCTACGGAAACGGCTTGAACAGATTGGGGAAACTTTAACAAGGTATCATCGCCTATCCTTGAGGTAACAACAACGTCTCTCCAACTATGACATCGTAGTCACATGGTTTGGCAGCTCACTGGATTTTTAACATGAATAAACCTTCTAAAAATTAACAACTGTTGACTTTTATTTCACCACATATCTTACCCCATTCTACACCTTGACTTACTTATCCGTTAATACCGCGTTTTAAAGGAAGGTAGCAGTTTAGTACGAGTATTGCAATTTAATTCAGGGAGTATTTCCCATCTCAAACACCCGCCGCTCGTAATTTAGTCGGTGAATTATATTGTTGCTAACCTTGCTCTGCAGTCAGAGCGTTTCTTCACATTCCGATGTTGCGTGTTCTTCTTCTTCTTCCTCCTCGTTGCCTCTTCTCTTCTTCTTCATACTTTTTTGACATCCTTAAGAACTAATCTAACAACAAGAGAAGCCATCGACAATGAGCGGAAAATATTGTTTATACGAATTGGGAATTTGATTGCATACCAACATAACAGGTTCCTTTAGTCAGCTATGTCGATAGTTGCTTGTTCGCCTAGATAGCTCACCTTCCCATTGTTTAAATGTTCAGAAATCGTTAGATTGCGCTGCGGATCGGATTTAATAGTTAGGGAAGACAATGGAGAACGTCCCCCCCCTCTTCCTGCGAAGAGCAAGAACACCCTGCCGTCGCGTGACTCATGATGGTCAAACAACTCCCTCCCCCGTGGCTGAGTGGGGGGTGGAGCACGAGGGCAAATGAGTCACGCCGGGATTCGGGGAAGGGCGGAAGAACGGATAAGCGACGAGATCCTTTCTTTGTTCTTGGTTCAGTAAGCTTTTTGCTTCGGGCAGAGAGTAGTACACAGTTTAGCAGACTTCGGGTCCCTGTTTCGGCTTTGGGTTAGGGCTTGAGGCCTTCGGAAGCTTTTTGCTTCGGCTGGCTCATGTGAGCTTCGGCTGTAGGCGCTGGCTCTGGGAGGAAGGCTTTTTTTGGAGGCTCTTTGATTTTGACGGTTCCGTGAGCTCGCTTCTGCTTGGCTCGGAGAGGCTTTTTTGATTCAAGCTGCCACCTGTTTGGAAGGAAGTTAAGCGCCGGCTCGCTCGCCTCCGCAGCTGCGAGTGGTGGCTATCTTTCTTGGTTCGTGGAGCTCTTTGTTCTCCATTTTGGTTCCGTTGGTGCGCTCATCGACTCTTCGTTGGAGGTGTTTTCGGGGAAGCCGAACGCATCAACGGGAAGGTTCGGTGGCCTCGTCTCACCAGCAGCGTGTTGAGAAGCGCGGAAGGTGGTTCCTTGGGGAAGCGAGCGCATCGACGGGAAGGATCGGCGCCTCGTCTCAGTCACCAGCAGTGTTGAGAAGCGCGTGAGGTTTGTTCCTCGGGGAAGGCGACGCATCGACTGGAGAAGGTTTCGGCTGCCACGTGCTCACCAGCACGTGTTGAGAAGCGCGGGAGGTGGTTTCCTCGGAGCGATTCTTCATTTCTACGGGAAGGAATCGCGCCTCGTCTCACCAGCACGTTGTTGAGAAGCGCCGGGAGCGATTCGCGGAGCCGGAAGGATCGCGGGCTCGGCGTTGATTCCAGCTCGTCTCTCGGCTGAAGCCCGGGTCCGAAACAACTTGAAGACCACACGAGGTGGAGAGGTTCGAGATAGGCTCTTGGTTTCAGTCACATCTGTCCTCCGAGCTGGAGCCGCGTTTATAAAGGCGCTCTGCCACCATTTATTGGTGTGTGTGTGTGTGGTACGTGTGTCCGTGTTGAGAAGCGCGGGAGGATTTCGCGGGAGCTCGCGAAGGATCGGGCTCGGCGATTGGATCCAGCTGCTCTCGCTGGAGCCCGGGTCCGAACAAACTTTGACAGACCACACCGACGGTTGGAGAGGTTCGAGAAAGCTCTGGGTTTCAGCTGCACCTGTCCTCCGAGCTGGAGCCCGTTATTAAAGGCCTCTGCTCACCATTTCTTGGGTGTGGTGTGTGTGTGCGTACGTGTGTCCGTGGGCCGTCTAATAGTAGGAACTGCTGTCTAAGTGCAAGTGACTCTGTACATAATAGTAGACGGTTTTGTAGTTCTTTTGTCGTGCTTTTTTTTTGGTTTTTTTGTTGTTATAATTTGCATCGTGTTTTGGCCTGTTTAATTGATACGTTTGCTTTATTTACATTAAATGTCCTTGTGTCGAATGTAACCTGTTCGTTGCGTCCAATTCCTCATTGAACTGCCGCCATCTTGCACTCGGAATATAGTTTGTTTTTATAAATAACCAATAAATAGAATGCGGGTCGGCGTAATACTGCTGGTTATACCCAGAACGGCAACGGACCGCTTAAGCGGTTCGTGTACAAGCGGCCTTCGCCGAGGTACGGTCCCTCGTAGGTTTACCCGCGCAGGTATTAGGTAATATCGATATTTGGGGTGATTGAACCCTTTTCGCGCTGGTAGACATACGGGACTGGCTGTGGTGGAATTAAAAAACCCACGCCGTGACTGGTTTCTGGCGTTGTTCCCAGAAAGTCACGACTGGATTGTCCGTTTTTCGGGGGCGAAGCGACCCTATTGTTGAGGACCGCGGTCGTTCGTACGCCGACGGGCGGGACATCTACAACAATATCTTTATGATGCATGAAGGTGCATTTACATGATTGTTTTTGGAAACTTCTCTCTTAGTTGACACTGTTGGAGTTGGGGGATGGGGTGGAGGGTGGGGGTGGGGGTGGTGATATGCCTGTTATATTTGTTACAACCGCATTTCAACATTTCATATCATATCCTTTCAGTTGTTTTCCTTCTTTTGATTTGTTTTTCAGATGTTTATGCCACAAGGACAAAATTCAAAATTTTGAAGGCATCAGATAAATGAAAATGTTAAAATCCAAATCATTTTTTTAAAAAAACCTCCCTTTGCCAAAAAAACTGCGGCAAAAAAACCACTTTAAAACGACCATGAATGCGGCAGAACATCCTCGCGTAAGTTTTAAATTTGTTTTCTTACTGAAAAATTATATTTTTGGAGAAAGTGGGGGGGGGGGGTGGAGTGGGAGCGAAGGTAGGTGGGATCGGGAAGCAAGGGAAGGAGTTGGAAAGGAGTTCCCCTTGAAACATGGCAGGGAAAAATGTGTTGACAGGAACCATAATGGAAGATATTATTGCAGGCATTACTCTGGAGTAAGGACGATTACCCCAAAGAGAGTGTGCAAGGATTATTTGGATTTTCACAAGTTTTTGAAAATACCTCTTATCTCTTAAAATGGCAAGTCACAATATGTCAGTTTTTCCTTTCTTAAAAAAAAATAAACAAATCGGATGCATGATCCGAGGCTCATGGAAGAGACGCAAAATGTCAGGAGCGAAAACGACAACGGCAGAGTAGAAAGTGAAGAGCTATATCAGGGAAAGGGGGGAAAGGACAACATTGGGTTGAACAAAGCAGCACACAAGTTGAATGAAACGCAGCAAGAGAGGAAGGGGAAGCTGGAGATGAAAGAGAAAAGGAACACAGCAACTTGAACAACGAAAAGGAGGTGAGGGAGAGAGGGTGAGGTGGGGTTGTGGGGCAGGGGGATCACAAGAACGTGCAAAAAGGGTGTTCTTGAGAATGGAGTCATTATGGGGTAGAAAGAAATCATGAGTATGTGATGTGGATGACGCTGAGGTAATGTGAACAGCTGTCTTTAAGGCCTGGAGGCGAAGAATGTTCCCAACAGGGCCCAACACGTGGTAATTTATGACTGTGTATATGTCTGGTCGACTCTGTGGGCTAGTGATGTATCTGTCTTTTTGATTTATGATAGCTTTGGCTGTTGACTTTATACTTTGCCGCTTACAGCTGAAGTACATGTGTTTGCTTAGTTATTAGTGCTTATTTTTTCAAACTTCCGTAAAGAAGCTCTCTTCATAGAGGTTCTCAAACGGATTTATGGTATTGACTATGCATTCTGGCCCTGGGAACTTGAAACGTACTGTATGTGTATTTGTATGATCATGAGCTTGGCCTTCGGGGCCAGGTGCATTCTGTATAGCTTTGAGCAAGCTTTTTATTTGACTCTGTAACTTTGGGTGCTCTGCTGAGTACCGATGCTTTGCCTTCTGTTTGATTTTTCCATTTTTAGATTGAAACAAAGGCATCCACAACAGATGAGCCAGAG
Source organism: Eptatretus atami (assembly GCA_035128595.1). Lineage (NCBI taxonomy): Eukaryota > Metazoa > Chordata > Myxini > Myxiniformes > Myxinidae > Eptatretus > Eptatretus atami. The sequence goes on from CM068956.1 coordinate 125,571,648, forward strand.
CCAGAAACATGTATGGATTTATTTATTTCCCCCCGAAATTTGGGCCCTCACGATTTCGGCTGAAAAACGCTTCTGAAGCATGTAGGGCTAAACTGATGCTGCGGTTAAAAGCCTAGGTCACACATTTTGCAGCACGCGCCGTGGGTCTCCAAAATCTGCGGCAACTAGCAATTATACGGCGGCCGCATTATTTCCACGTCACACAATGTAGCAGTCACATATGTTTTTATTTTTCGGGTATGCCGCACGCGTATTTTAGAATTGTGGAGCACCGAGGAAAGTGGGTGGCCGTACAGGTCTTTGATTTGATGTGCACGGAATGACCTTAGAGGCGTTCTCTGTGGCGGCCATAGATTTTCAAGCAGACGCAAGTGCCTCAAGGCTGACCGCAGGGGGCCGCTAGCAGGCGCAACGTGCGGCCAGACGGACGGTAACGCGTGGGTATATATACGCGAGTTCTTTTATCTTACTGAAATAAAAATATACCACGTATATAATACTGAAATATACTCTAACTATAATATAACGTGGTGCCCCAGAATCCCGAACGCGCCATTGTTTGAACAAATTGGATCGCGAACAATTTTTTCCGAGAAAATTTTGCCTAGAAAGCTAATACATTTTTAAAAAACCGAACACAAAGTGGCGTTCATGTTTGTTGTCACGTGTCTCCACCTGATTCGAGCCGCACTTCGCCGCTTTGTTCATTCAGTTCGTCGGTGGAAGTACTCGTGAAACGGCATCTCTCGTGGTCGATCGCTACTTTAGGCCTCAGTCACATTTGCTCTTACGGCGAGGATAACGGCGGCCGTATGCTCTGAATTTGACAGACACGTGCGGCGGCCGCAGAGAAATGAGGTGGCCTCAGGGTGGCCTACGCTCGTTTGGCTATATTTTACAGGCCGTAAGGTCGCCGTGCGAATTATAATGCGGAGTTATATAAACTTTTTTCATTTCTACGTTCGGCCGTAGCCAATTCGACAAGCCGAAAAAAAAACTGGTAAAAAAAAAAAACCCATCCGTTACGTCCGTTACTGCCGCGCCACGTTCGGCTTAGCTTTACATCAGCACCGTATCCTCGCCGCAGAGGTGACCCTCAGCCACCTTGCGGTCGCTTGGCGGGCACCTTGTGTCTGCCTTCAAAATTCTATGGCCACCCGAGAACGCTCTAAGGTACGTGGGACTCAAATGTCAAAGACGTAGCACACCCCACGTTTTCGGTCTCCACAATTTATAAATTACGCCGTGCGGCTACCCGAAAAATAACCAGTGACAAATGTGTCCAAGAGCAGCGTCCAAAACCTAAAGGTTTTTGTCGGCTAAAAAAAAAAAAATCTAAATTTTTTTCTAAAAAACAACACAGACGAACTTCCGATATTTCGTCACGTCGCCAGTGCCTTCATTAAGCAATAGCGACACCCGTCATAAATGTATTTACAGTATTTACGATACATGCGTGTATTTACGTAATATTATAATGTATTTACTGAATTACAATACGATACAATGGATATATCTTTAAATGTAACGTCAACTTTTCGAAACTTTAAAGCAAATGTCCGAATATATTCTAAAAGTTCATGATAGACGCTCTCAAAAGGCACGTCTATGTGCAGGATGTGTACATGTGCTCAGTATTTTCAAGGCGTTCCGGATCTTGTATATACAAGAAGCGAGTCCCCGAGAGTTTACAGGTTTTGTCTTCACAAGACAGAAGAAGAAGAAGAAGAAGAAGAGAAGAAGAAGGAAGAAGAAGAATGCAGAAGAATAACAACGCCGAGCTCTCTTGAGCAGCGTCTCGCCTACGCGAGACGCTGCAAAACATATGTGACTGTGACATGGTGTGACCGTGGAAATACTGCGGCCGCTTTATAATTGCTAGTGCCCGTATATTTTGTAGACCTCCGGCGCCGCAGCCAAATGTGACAGGCCTTACCTCGGTGTTTTCACCTCAATCTGTGATGTTTGTTTTTTTAATCATCTTGTGCTTTAATTAATAACAAAAAAAGCAATCCGATCACGTGGTGTGACGGACCTGGTTCAGGGCAGGATTAATTTCACAGAAACCAGTTGTAAAATTTGGACATCATCCCATGATTACGTCAGCCCGTAATGCTTTTGATGAAAGTGATTGTGGTCTGCGGGCCATCATGTTTTGATAAGCTGCCCTGGGGGCGCGCTCGTCGCGAGTGCGCGAGCGATCGGACCCCAGGCCGGAGCACCAGCTGTGTGGACCTTTGGATGTGGCTGATTGCTAGGCGCAGTTTAACATACTACACCGCCACCGGAAGGTCATTTACTCATCGCTATTTTACCTTAAACATGGGAATTTTCAGTTTAAAGTGTCTTGCAAAAGTGGGTTCTTCTTTGGGGTCCACAAACGGATTAATTCACTCCATTATTTCTTATTGGGGAAATAATTTTTGGAAATCGACTTTTGGGCAATCTAACAGCCTCCTGAAACGAATTAAATTGGGATTCTGGGGCGTCAAACCACACGTATCAGGCAAACACCTATACTCCGATCTCTAGGCGGTAGCGGCACGGTGGACGCAGACTGCACAAGAGGCCGTACGTAGGTGCACCGGCGGGCGTAGGGGAACCGTGCGTCGACCTGCGTTGGCCGCGTTTGTCACAGACAGACCGCATAGGCACCGCACGGCGACCGTGGAAATAGTCGGCCGCCGTATTTTTTGGGGGTTGCGAAATTCATTTTTCATGGAAGAGCTTACGGCAGCCGCATCGAATAACGCAAGCCACGGTTACGCCGTACGTACGTCGACGTGGAACACATCTACATCAAAGCTTGGGCTTGTCCGAATTGCTACGGCGAACGTAGAAATGAAAAAATTATAATCCGCGCTTATTAATTCACGGCGCCCCTACGGCTGTAATTATAGCCAAGACGGCGTAGGCCACCCTGGAGGCACCCTCAGTTTCCTCTGCGGCCGCCGCAGCGTTTCTGTAATCTCAGAGGGGCGTACGGCCACCGTATCTCGCGAGGCAAATGTGACTGAGGCCTCAAAGTACGATCGACACACGAAGATGCTTTCACGAGGATTCCCGCCGCGAACTGAATGAACCAAAGCGGCGAAGATGCGGCTCGAACAGGTTGGCGGGAAGACTACGTGAACAAACATGAACGCCACGTTGTGTTCGGTTTTTAAAATGTATTAGGTTTTTAGGGCAAAATTTCTCGAAAAAACTTGGTTCGGATTCCAATTTGTTTCAACATGGGAGCGTTTGCGTATCTGGGGGCACCACGGTATATTATAGTTCATATCTTCTTATATATACTGTTATATTTTTAATTTCGTAAAAAAAAGACTGGATATTATACCCACTCTTATAACCCGTCCGTCTGGCCACACGTTGCCTTAGGGCCGCGCCCTGCGGTGCCTTGGCGGGCATCTCTGCCGTTCTGCTTGAAAAATTCTATGGGCCGCCGCAGCGACGCCGTCTACAGGTGCCCGTGCGACATCAATCAAAGCCCGTACGGCACCTCCCACGTTTCGGTCTTCACGATTTCTAAATACGCGCTGCGGCTACCCGAAAAATAAAAACATATGTGACTGGCTACAGTTGTGTGACCGCTGGAAATACTCGCGGCCGCCGTATAC
>CM068956.1:125581069-125609385 GCA_035128595.1 Eptatretus atami
TTCAATTATTTCAATTCATGATCTGTCATATGGTATATAAGGTTTAATGAAAAATGTACTTTCAAAAAAATAGCCACCAGGTAACTTTTCCCATGGAATTACCCAATACACATGCAGAGGATCCCTTTCGCAGTAGTCTATTGATGAAGTTCAAAGGCTTTGTTTACCTTGACGGTAGATCTTGACATACGATGATACAAGGAGAAAACTTACTGTTATGATCATCCATTTTCAGGTGATTAAAGTGAGGAACGAGCTCATGCACTCTTCTGACATGGAAATTTCACAAGAACAGCTAAGTTTGTTCACGAACAAGATGCTGATCTTTTTACAGGACTTGAAGCAGTTTCCAAGTGCTCAAAAGGCTTCGGACGTCATCACAAAGGTGCGTGAAAAATATATATATACATCCTTACGTGTGTACATAAATGATCTTTCTTAAAGAAAGGTATTGGAATACGTCTCGATTTGCCATGAACTCTTCAACGCTGCAAGTGCAATATTCCAATTCTCCCAATTTAAAACGAAGTCGAAGTTTATTTTCCATTTCGATCGGTTTGTTGCACCAAATTAATAAAAAAAAAAAAACAAGGAGCTCGTACTCGAGATCCCCCGCCTTTGGTGCAATAGGAGGAATGGATCTGTGTAATATGAAAGATAAATCTTGAACGGTTTTTTTGAAATATCACATGCAGAAGCCAAGTTACCAAAATGGTTGCCATGGCAACAGAATTCAACTAATCACAGCCATCATCAAACCAGGTTGAGATAATGCCATGAGGAATAGATATTTGCAATGTGAAAGCGAAATGTTCAACGGTTTTTGAAATATCATGCACACATAAGTACGTACATGAGCAGATGATCGGTCGGTCGGATGAAGTGAAGCTCATTTTAATGTCCACTCGTCTTTGACCTTGTCGGAGGGGCGAGGGACAACAAGATAAGAATTAATTGGCTATGACAAAACGAGGGATACATTTTTATGATGTGGGGACTTTAATCTGGTGTTCAGACAGCATTATAAGATAATCTCAGTGGCTCAAGTGGGTTAGAGTCTTGTCCGTGGGCTGGTTATTGCACATTTTCAACATTATTCTCCTCCAAACGATTGAGAATAGACATTAATTTGTCAAGGTGCATTGTCATGCTGGAAGAGCCTGGATTTTCGGAGTTTCATCACGGGTGTGCCACAAAGTTTAAAGGGAATCTTCAGACGGCACACGTCGTCCAATCACTGGTCTTACTAAATTGGGAACAACTTTATTCAGAGCATGAACATTCATGCTGAATCAGAGAAACCGGCCATGAACCCACCTGACCTTTGATCAATCACTCCTTGCATGAGCCCACACCAGGGTGTAAAACCCATACTGGCATGAACACTTCTTTCCTTTCTCTCTTCTTTCATTCCCTTATTCAACTATTCGTTCATTTTATTTCACATCCCAAGAACGCCCGATGGTGTCTATCCTAAACAGCTAACGCACAGTGTTACACATGGAGAAAACTTGTGAAAGTAATTGGTTACTGACAATAAACTATTCATGTGTGTATTGAGGGATGAGTACATACTGTTGAACAAATACAAGGACTACAGTACTTAAGATGTTTGAGACCACAAATATCTTGTACCATGATATATCATGTACTCATCTACCTTATATCATGTACTTGTGGGGCCTTCATAGGGGTAGACTGCCCTCTGGCTTTCGGGATTATTATGCCCCATGACTACATTTTGACAAGTATTGTAACCACAATATGACCTAAGAAGTCCAAAACATAATCCTTAAAGCACTTTGACTGGCAGCTCGGAAAGCTGGAGCATCTTGGTGCACAGCAGGTCAGGGATATGTTAGCATGATCCTCACTAGTGTCATGGATGGCCTCACCAGCCTGGGTGTTATCTGATCAACAAGTATCCATCTTTGGGGATGCATCGGAGAGGGTATCTGGTACTTTGCCAACAGGGAATGGGAAGGACTCAGCACTTCGGCACGTGTAAACAGCTCAGAGAAGATGCATGGAGGCTCCGGTGGGTTTAGTGCTGGTTGTAGGAAGGCATCCTCCATGTGCAGTGAACTGCAGTGTGCCCGACTGTGAGGGTGTGGGTGCGTTTTTTCCCCACAATGGTCTGACACTTTGTGGCATTCAGATTTCAGGCCCTGCGGGCAAATACGTGACTTCAGACTGGCAGTGGCCAGTGCGAGAGTTAGTGTGGTTACCTAACCTCCCACAGGGTCCTGCCATAGAAGTTCATCCTCTAATTCACAAACTGTGTTCTCTGTTATGGGATTCTTGTTGGGGGTTTTAATGTGACCAATCCCAATGCTCATACAATTCTGTTTAAGGAGCTCGTCATGGATCGGACGTGTGAAGTCGGGGGCAGGATCAGTACGGATGACAGCAGGAGATCCATCCAACGGCCGTAGCTCTATGCACAAGTGGACCAACTTATCGTGGAGTGCGTTGCATTGTTCGTTATACACCATACACAATGTAGTGTTTGAGGGGGCACATTCTCGCAATATAAGAACAAGAAAACAGTCAGAGATTGCCGACCCTTGCCAGGACTTGTTTGTGTCGTGTATTTTTGTGGCAAATAAATGGAAGGATGTACTAAATGAAAGGTTGTTGATTGTAAAGGGAAGGTCTAAATGGTCTACATGAAATGTTTACAGGTCTGAAAAGTTGGAAAGGTCTAAAGGTCAAATGGGGTGTTCAAGGACGGTAGGGAAAGGTCTGAAAGGCGTTAAGGTTAAAAATCTTAAGGGTAGAAAAGAGTCTAAGGATCTTCGGGATTCTAAAAGGTCGAAGAGGATCCAAAGCATCTTAGAGGATGAAGGATTCTAAAGTTTTTTTTTAGTTTTTTTTTTTGTAACCTTGCCGAGGCTCGTGTGAGAGCTAACACACAACGCACATCAAGGGGGCATGAGACAGGAGGGAGGGAGTGGGAAGGACAAAACAGGGGAACAGAGACATTAGGAGATCTGTGGAAGGGAGAGGGATCTGTGGGATGGGACGGGGAACTGGGGAATAGAAGATGGACATTACAATGAAAGCAGGGAATTTGAAGGAGGTGGGCTGGGTGGATTATCGGGGGTAGAAAAGATCGAGGATTTGAATGGGGGATGATAAGAGGTGGTGGTGAACAGCTGTTTTGAAGGCCTGGAGGGAAGAATGGGAATGATAGAGAGGGAGTTTATTCCAAAGGCGGGGAAAAAGAGGAATGAAAGAGTGAAGGTGAGCAGTGATTCATGATTTTGGTAGTTTTACCAGAAGGGGTTGTTGGCGGACCTTGAGCGCCCTGCGGAAATGTGTGGGGACAAATCGCAGAGAGAAAAGGGGGCGAGGCTGGAGAGGAGACGGTAGAAGACAGAAAGAGCACCGACCAACCTGCGGTGATTGAGTGAGAGGCCAAAGACTCAGCCTCATTGCGGGAGATACCAATGATCCGAAATGCCTTGGTTTCTACAGCGTGAAGCCGAGAAAGGTGGAGGAGGAGCACCAGCCCAGAGGGGAGGAGCAGTACTCCATCAGGCTGCGGACAAAAGCTTGTAAGTGGTCAGGAGCTCAGGTGGGCCAAGGAAGGACTTTGCACGACGAGGATTCCCAGTCGGTGACTGGCTTTGGAGGCGAGGTTGAAATGTGGCTTTCCCAGGAAAGGTCATGGCAGATAGTGAGACCTAGAAGCTTGAAAGAAAGGACTTCTTCCAGAGGATTGTTGAGAAAGTGGATGGGGGGTTTTCTAAACGGTCCTTTCGAAGAGACATAGTGAGTGTGTGGATTTGCCGGATTGAAAGACATGTTCCACGTGTTGGACCAGTTTGTGATTTTATCCAGATCAGCAGTGAGCGAAGAAGCTGCTGCTTGCCGGTCTGAGGATGACTGATGGTACGGCAGAGGGTGGAGTCATCAGCAAAGAGATTAGAGGATTTTCCAGAGAGATCATTGATGAAAACCAGAAAAAGAACAGGGCCCAGAACGCTACCTTGAGGAACTCCAGCCTGGACAGGAAGGGGGATGAAAGAACTCCATTTAGGGCCACACGGTGACTGAGACAGGAGAGGAAGTCTGCGAGCCATGAGTGGAGATGGCCTTGGATACCATAGGAAGAGAGTTTGGTGAGCAGGGAGGGTGCCAGACTGTGTCAAAAGCACGTGATATGTCCAGGGATACGGCTCGGATTTCCTGTCTGGCATTGAGGACTTCCATCCATTGTTGGGAGAGCAGAAGCAGCATATCCAGGGTAGAGTGACCTGGTCTGAAACCAAATTGATGATTGGAAATCAAGCCATTGGAGAAGAGGAAGAATTTAATGTCTGAAGCGATGATGGATTCCATAACCTTGCTGATGATTGGGAGAAGGCTGATTGGTCTGTAGTTGCAGGGATCTGTTTTTGCACCTTTTTTGTGCAGGGCAGTGATGTTTGCTGATTTCCAAGCAGATGGCAGATGACCTTGAGCAAATGAGAGGGTGAATAGAACAGAGAGAGGGTGAGCAAGAGCAGAAGAGCAGGCTTTGAGGACACGTGGGCTGATGCCGTCTGGACCGGTTGCAGAATCTGAATCGAGGTTTGACAGCAAGCTCTCCACCTTGTCAGGAGAAAAGGACACAGAGTCCAGAGACAGTTTGGTGCGACTGGGTAAGGTGGGTAGAGAAAGCAATGGTTTTGGACACAAGATTTAGCTGCAAACACCGAGTTTAGGCATTCAGCTTTTTCACGTGCGGTATCAGCAGTACTGCCATTTGAGGTAAGGGAGGGATGGAGGGGAACATACACCAGAAACAGATTTGATTAGACGCCACCAGGATTTTGAGGAGGGAGAGAGGTTTGAGAGTTCAGACTTGAGATGAGAAAGATGTTGTTTTCTGGCTCTCCTGAGGGTAGATACACACTTGTTCCGAGCTTTATGGAAGGAACTGAGATTGCCCTCAGTTGGGTTTGCTTTCCATGAGGCAAAGGCAAGTTGTTTCAGGACAACTGCCTCACCACAAGCTTCAGTGAACCAAGGGCGGGAGAGGGTAGGACAACTGAAGACGAGAGGGATAAATCTGTGCATGAGGAAGAGAAGTTTCTTTGAAAGAATTCCCAGGATGAGTTGATGTTGGAGAAAGTAGCGATAGGAGACCAGTCTATACGATTGAGGGCTGCTTGGAGACCCTGCCAGTTGGCTTGAGTGAAATGCCAGACTCGACGGCGGTGAGGTTGTTCTCTGATAATAGCCAGAGAGATGTCCACTTTGACAAGGACGTGGTCAGAAGAACCGATTGGAGCGGAGGAAGAGCAGCAGATCTTGTCAGGGAAATTTGTCAAAATCAGATACAGAAGAGATGGAGTACCATTGGTTGAGATCCGGGTAGGGAAGTTGACCGATTGAGTCAGTCCCAATGAGTCGCAGAAAGCTTTGCTGAGGTGCCATGACAGGTGAGAGAGGTACCCACACCTAGCCAACTGGCATGATGGCAATTGAAGTCGCCACATATGAGGAAGAGAGAGTTTGGATGAGAAGATAGAAGTCACCACATATGAGGAGAGAGAGTTTGGATGAGAAGATAGAAGTTGGTCCATGTTTTCGGATAGTGAGGTGTAGATGGAGTCATCACTGTTAGGTGGACGGTACAGTACACATATAAACATGAGGTTGGAGTGGAGGGGATGCCGTAGCCAGAGTATTCTTGGTGTGTGGGGAGTGAGGACAGTGCATGGTGAGTGAGGAATAGAGTCTTTGATGAAGAGAGCAACTCCTCCACCAGGACGAGGCTCAGGTCTGTCATACCGGAGGAGGAGTAACCAGGGAGAGATACTTGGATTTAGACACGTCTTGGAGGAGGAAAGTTTCGGTTAGGCAGATTATGTCTGGTTTGTCAGCGGCAACCTGTATGAAAAGATCTGAAAGGATTGAGCGAAGGCCCCGGATATTTGAGGTCCATACTTTTAATAAGAGGTAGAGGAGGAGGCTTTGTGCAGGAGGTGGGGGTGGAGGGGGAGGGTAGGACAAGGGACGAGGGGGGTAGGTAAGGAGGGTTGTTGAAAGAGTGTGGGGATTGCAGAATAGCTGGGGAGGGGGGCGATGAGGAGGAGAAAAGGCTCTGTGTACTGGGAGAGAGGGGACAAGAGAGGGGAAGAAGGCAGTTGAGGATTTGAGGAGGTGGAGTGAAGAGATGGAGGTGAGAGGGCAGTGGAAGGAGGCAGCTTTGTGGATGAGAGCGGGGGCAACTTTGAGAAGGATGAGTGAGGGGGATGAATGGTGGGAGAAAGGTGAGGGGGGAGTTTTGAGAGAGGTGAGAAGAGGCTTGGAGGGAGAAGAGTGGATGGTTGCTTTGAGAGTGAGGGGTGAGAGGGTGATTGGCACTGAAGTTGGAAAAAAAGAATGGTTGATGGAAAGCGAACATTCATAGCAAACTGGGGTTTTAATAAGTTTTAGGTCAGAGATGCGATTTAACACAATTCTTGAAGGATGCAATAAAGGAGAATCCAGAGAATGGAGAGAAGAAACGCTGTAACAGTTGGATTTTTTTTACACGAAAGGTAGAAAGGAAGGGTCGAATTGAGAGCATCTGTTAAATAGTAGAAGAGTATTGCATTATGATACAGTAAAAGAACCACATGTGTGAAGGAGGAAGATGAAGCATTATAAGAGATCGTTTTTATTATTATTATAATGTTTGAGAGTTTTCAACAGATTAGGTCATGGAAGTGTTTAGAAAAAAATCTAGAAAGAAGAAGAAAAGAATCGACAGTCGTTGAGTGAGGAGGAGAAGGTAGCGTTTTTTTTGTTGTTGTTAGTTTTTTTTTATTTAAGTAAGAAATAGAGTGATTAGTTCGGAGGGATAGTTGGGGGGACGTTAGGAAAGTGGGAAGATAGACATTTGAAGGTAATGGGAGAAAAAAAAAACAAACACGATCGTACACCGAGGTAACCGGTGCCAAGCCTCAAGGGTAGGCCTCAAGCGTCTCGTAAGACAAAGTCGACAAGATCTCACAAAATAGCACGATTTTGAAACAAACCGAACTAGGAACACACAGTAAACATGTAAGTGAGAGAATAAACAGTTAAAACGGGACAGATAACGACCGGAAACTTAACTTTGAGATCGTCAGCAGAGAGCCCCGAACGAGACGTGTCGACGCTCCAAGCCCGGAACCGGAAGTCTAAAGGGTCTTGGGGGCCTAAATGGTCAAAGGGGTCTTAAAAGGTGTTCGGGGTCTAAAGGGCCTTATGGGTCTTGAAGAGTCAGAGGGGTTCTTTGTGGTCATGGGGTCTTTCTGGGTCGGTTGGGGTCTTTCTTTGTCTTTTGGCATCCTCGGGGTCTTTTGGGTCCTCTGGGTCTCGTCTTTTGAAGTCCTCGGGGGTCGAGTCCTCCAGAGATCGTTAGGGTTCTTTGGGGCTTTTGGGTCCTCTTGGACTTTTGTGTCCTTGGGTCTTTAGGGGTCCTCGGGGTATTTTGTGAGTCTCGTTCATTTGGTGTCTCGGGGTCAGCGTAGAAATAGCCATGAATCATGGAACGAAGTTGGTGATGGGTCAAGTGGTCCAGCTGAATGTGTAGTGCTGTTAGTAGGCCGTTGAGCACCTGATGCAGGACAATGATGCACTCACATACTGGGCAAAGGGTCTCATTGTCACAGACTACTAGTAGGCCATCCTTGGTAACTGAAGCAACCTAAAGGCATCACTTGATATCCTTTATGTTGGTTTTTTTATTTGATTGCCGGGTCCCCTGTACCAGGTGTGCATGAGTTTGCCTTAAGTCTGGGCACTCTGAACTGCTGACCAAGCAGCTCTGTTGGTGAAAGGGAGTTGAGTCATGCCGAAGATAATATCCAGGACTGATACATGCAGGACTACAAACTCTTCTTTGTGCTTTCCAGAGGCACAGATTTGGCAGGTAGTGTCTATGCAATCTGGGGCATTGTAGCTGGCAAAATCAGATGGGACATTGGCGGATCCAGTAAAGTGTCATATGGTTGCCTGACAATGTCTGACATTGGGAAGCAACATGGATATACGAGGGCTTGCTGAGAATTCACCATGACAGAGCTTCTCGTAAGCTTGTACGCAGGGATTGCTACCTGTGAGGATGGAAGTATAATGTTTGGATTTTATAATGAAGGGACTGTCATGTTTTATTGAGGCAGCAATGGAAAGGGCCTCCACTTCACATAACAACCAGGTAGGTTGTCACCCACATAATTTGGTGCAAAAGAATCCTGTTAGGTGAGGTCTTCCATTGCATGTGATGTACAGGTCAGGTCAGGTATGGGAGCATGTGCCCAGGAACGCGCGTCGCTGCGTCCACTTTCCGCCGGTACTCCAGGGGCCTCCGTCTGGCCTTCCCCAGGCAGATGCCAGGCCCATCCCCATCTCCTTGAGATGCTGGTCAACCTGCTGCAACCACGAGGCACTTGGTCGCCATTGGCCTCCTCCACTCACGAGACTCTCTCGCTGAGAGAATCGGTGAGCAGGATCAGCGTCAGGAAAACGAGCCACATGTCATACAGCTGCAACTGATGCTCACGGACCATGCAGGTAACAAATCTCATCCGAGTCTCTCTCAGCAACGCTCGTTGGACACAAAATCTGACAGCGATAGCCAAGGATTCTCCGAAGACCTGGTACCAAGGAATAAGTCTCGTCTCAGATCCTTGTCAGAGTCCAAGTCTCGCATCCATAGAACAAGACTGGAAGCACCAAGGACCTGAGACTCGACTTTCGTCCTCCCGCACAGGTACCGGCAGCGCCAACCCCATGATCCAGTGAATCCATGACTCCCCAGGCCCGACCCAGACGTCTATTGACCTCTGATCCACAGCCAGCAGAGACATGAATATCACTGCCAAGGTAAGTGAATCTCTCCACGACCTCAACATCCTCACCACAAACAGACACAGACAGGACACGCATCCAAGATGTCATTGAAGCCTGGATTCTTAGTTTTGACCCAAGAAACCCGTAATCCCAGCGGCTCCGACTCCTCATTCAGCACCTCGAGGCCCCAAAAAGATATCTAAAGTCTCCGCAAAGATGACTGCATCATCTGAGAAATCAAGGTCCAGATCTTGACATTCCCAAACGATGCACCGCGCTTGATCTTTCCGACATCCTCCTAAAATCCAGTGCATACAAGTGCTGAAAAGTGTGGGGCCAGTACACACCCCTGACGAACTCCAGTAACAACTGGAAATAAGTCAGAGATGGTACCACCACACTTCACACGCACTCTCAGTACCAGAGTAGAGTTCAGACATCAGATCGATCAGTTTTGGTGGCACCCACGAAGACCAAGAATCCTCAGAGGAATCCCGATTCCATGAATCGAACGCTTTACAGAGATCACATAGGCTGCAAGCAGCCCCTGCCGAAACTCTCGTCTGCGTCGGTGAGGACACGAAGAGCAAGGATACGGTCAATCGTTGACCTCTTTGGTGTAAAGCCTGACTGCTCTGGGCGCTGTGCTCAAGCAGATGGTGGCGACCCTATCAAGAATTATCCGAGCAAAGACCTTGCCCGGCACTGAGAGCAGCGTCACCCTCGGTAGGTGTGCAGTCTTGGCGATCACCTTCCCTTTCCAGAGAGGGACAACAAGGCCCCTCTTCCAATCATTGGGATGATGCCTGTGTTCCAGGCAGAGACAAAACTGCATGCAACCACACGAGTGCAGCATTTCACCAGCTTGAGAAGTTCAGCATGGATGCCACAGATCCTGGAGCTTTACCCCATTTCAACCGGTTCACCGCAGCCCGTGTTTCCACAGCGAAGGTGGACCACAGTTGATTGGAGGGTCAGAACAGGATTGTAACACCCTTGACGTCCAACTCGACAGCTGGGGGATCAGCCTGGTACAAACGCTCAAAGTAACCGCCAGCGGGCTTCACTTCAGACTCCTCTGACAAGAGCTTACCACTCTCTGCTCTAACTGCAGTGCTCCGAGGGATGGGCTTGGATGAACGCAATGCGCGAATTCCCTGTAAGCGGGATGAGAATCACCTGTCCACAGGTGATGCTCTACCCCCTCACAGATTCCTCGCACATAGGCCTCCTTGTCCACCCTTAGTGCACGTACAGTTTTACGCCTCAGCTCCCTGAACAGCTCAGCTCTGCCATTCAGCCTGGCCCTGCGACTCTGGTCAATGCTATCCAGTGCCCTTGAGAGACAAAATTCTTCTTTGCCCTGCGGTGAGTTCCAAGACATCCACGGCTACATCAAGGACGGTGGTCTTGAAGACTCCACAACTCTTCAGGACCCCCCAAAGCACCCAGACACCCCAAATGTCCACTCAGCCTGTTCGCAAACTCCCAGCTACTCTCTCATCCTTGAGCTTGCCAACATCCAGCCTAGGCTGGGATGGTACCATTCTCCAGGATTTAAGGCAACTTTAGAGTTGCTACAACAAGCGGTGGTCAGTATTGAGGAATTGAGCACTCGGTAAACCCTGCAGTTCTGGATCATCCTCCAGCGACCGTCAACAGAGACATGGTCAATCTCTTTGCCACACCGCCAGCGTTGGAATACCAAGTCCAGCGATGAGCTTGTGGGCGCTGAAACCATGAACCAGCCACCCGAAGTCCATGACTTCTTGCAAAGTCAAGGAACTTAGTGCTATTCTGTTCATAGTTCCTGACCCATGGGGACCAACACATGTCTCATAACCATCCTACAGTGCCAGTCGATGCATTGAAATCCCCCAAGACTAGAAGTGTACTCGTCTGGGGCACTGATCAACCACAGACTCGAGCGTGGCGTAGAATGTGTCCTTCACGGTGAGGTCACTCGCCTCATCGGAGCATAGACAGAGACCAGGGAAATGACACCTAATGAGTGACGAATCCTTAGTCTCATAATACGCTCGTTGACCGGTGTTACCTCAATTATCATTGGGGTCAGCTTATTGGACACAGCTACAGCAACTCCTGAGTATGTAACATCAGAGCGACCAGACCAATAGTAGGTGTAACCCACCACCATTATCTCGCCGCAATCCGGTCTCCGAACCTCAGAGAGTGCTGCAATACCGATGTCCAAACGCTTGAGCTCAGATGATACAGAGACAGGTGATCATCCTCTCTTAGGGATAGGACATTCCAGGCACCCACCCGAAGGGACCGCCTCAGGTGATGTACAGAGTCGATGAAATGCTGCATTTTTTGACAGAACCATCGGTTACAGTCCGTAGCTGATCATTAGGGCAAGGCAGGACAATTGTATGGGTCAAAATAGCGTTTTGGGCTCTGTGAAAAGCAGCTCATAGCTCATCAGTCCACACATCTGATCTGCTTGTTCTTCTCACCTAACCAACTCATCCACCTTGTTTTGTCATTACAGCACGAATCAGGTTTCCAGCGGCACCACTGTCGGTGATAACTCGGACAGTGTGGTGGCCATGGAAGGTATCAAGATATGGGGACTGGTGGACCTGGGCAAGTAGGGTAGTGGAAAGATTGGAATTGTGAACCTCATCCACAAAGGCACATGTTAAGTTTCCTGATTTGTCAACTGACTCTTCAAATATGGCAGCTCCTTCGCCTGCTCTTGCAATGTACCGACAATCTCGTTCGGGAAGGTAAGGACACTCACTGAGGAAATGGCGGTAGTCGACATGACCCACTTGTTTGCAGAGGAGACAGGACTCCATAAGCTTGTTGGGATGTGTCCCTGGTAAGACTTGACTGTTGTGGCAATGGGAACGATGCCGAGCAGGGAACTTGTGGTCGAGACATTGAGGTATGCACGGACCTTGTACGTTCAGCATTATGGATCTCATGTAATTGTGA
This sequence comes from Eptatretus atami, assembly GCA_035128595.1. Lineage (NCBI taxonomy): Eukaryota > Metazoa > Chordata > Myxini > Myxiniformes > Myxinidae > Eptatretus > Eptatretus atami. Next base: position 125,592,848 of record CM068956.1, read on the forward strand.
ATCAAGTGCTTAGGATATCTTTGACTTTATGGAGGTTAGGGTGCGGGACCACATTTCGGTTCCACAGTGCTATTTGAAGAGTCCAGAGAGACCACTGTGGATAAGGCAAAGCCATATGAGCACAATGACGTTCCCCAGTGGTGGAAATAGCTCCTCTTCTTCAGTGACAACCTGGCTACGGTGGAATATGCCACCATCTCGTCACAGCAAGTTATCCTCCTCAAATGCCATGAGGCATTGGTACAAGTCTTCGGGGCTCTCCTTGGGATTATGGTGTATCTCAGCAATGTGAATGACCTGTGCGCCCATTCACTGCCACATGTTGGCTATGGACATAGAGTTTCAAACTATGGTATTACAGGATATCATAGGGCAAAGGTTTGCGATCTGATCCAGCATAAGTTCTAATGCAGTGACTTTCTGTTAGGCGCTGTCACACCTTGACGTTTTAGCCAGCAATGGCAACGTATAAAAATGTATGTAAACGTTGGCGTACGCTGAAGTTTTCAGGTTTTTTTAAGTTTTGGTCGTATTCATAACATGTTGTCGTATGCATAACATATTAGTAACGGGCACAGAACGTTTCGTTGTCTTATAGATAAATTATCCAACGAATGCTTAGCCTGTTGTCGGCGTTCACAACCTATGCCCAACGATAGTTTAACTTAGCATAGCGCGCTGCACGTATCGCCGACGAACTCGTGGCGTAGCCTGTAAAAAGCTGCCGCACGCCGATTTAAATCATAACCGCCTGAAAATTGGAAGTGTCAACATCGCAGTCACACCTTGACGATTTACCCAGCGTATGCCGACCTATGAAAATGTGTCTAAAACGCTGGCACACGTCGAATACGGTATGGGTAAGTTGTGTATACGTTAGGAGCACGCTGAAAAACAATGAAATACGCTGTCATATTCCATGGTACGTCTAGTACGTCGTGAAATTTCAAGCATGCTGAAAATTTTACGACGTACCGACGTATGGCTCACAAGTTCCGCATACGCTGGCATAAGTTCTTCGGCACGCCCGCGATCGTTGACACACGTCGGACACACGTTACTTGTAAGTTACTCATAAGTCGAAACACGTCGAGGTAATGTTTAGCATACCCGAAACTTAATTTTTAACCTATGAGTAACGTGCTTTGAACCTATGTGTAACGAATCTCAAACGCATTGTCGTATGTAGACGAATTTGATTGACATCTTCCGGACGACCACAGAACTTACTGAACGGTTTCTAACTTACAATCTACCGTATAATGGCGTATTGGCACGTTTAGGGGAATTGGTATATACAAATGGGCTTCACAAAGGAACCCGTCAGTGTTCCAGACTCCATGCTGAGTAGATGTCAATGTCAGTAGTATCAGTAGTAGTAGTATTCGGTGAGCGCGGTCAGTAGTAGTAGTATTGGTAGTAGTAGTAGTAGGTCCATGTCAGTAGTAGTAGGTGAGCGTGATGGAGGGTGTGGGTGATGATGGATCCTCGTTGCGTCCACGAATAGGAGGACTACTTTGCACCATTGTTCGATTCTTTTCGGCTAATTTTTTTTCTCATTCCCACGAAGAACTATTTTTTTTTTCAGTTTTTAAAGTATTCAAAACGACTTGGACAAATGCATAATGTACTAGTAATGAACACAGAACGCTTCGATAACTTATAGATAAGTTATACCAACGATTGATTAGCTGTTTTAGGCGTCCACAACCATGCCCAACGATAGTCTAACGTATGCATAGCGTGGCAGCGTATCGTCGATGATTACGTGAGGTTTCTATTCATAGGCTGCAACTTCACTTTTAATAAATGCCTTGTCACTCGCCTAGTGTTTTGGACGCTGGTGCTCGGCAATGAAATCGTTTCCATTGAACGAGTTAAATCGCTTCCACTCGACTATTGAAATGATTTACACTGAACGATTTAAATATATGCCTGTCACTCGCCTATTGTTTTTGGACGCTGCTCCGCAATTGAAATCGTTTTCATTGAACGAGTTAAATCGCTTCCACAGCACTGCAGTCTACGGCACCAACAGCAGCAGGCTCCATGCCAGCCTCATGCCAGGCTCAAGCGATCCCTGTAGAAGGGTTACTGCTTGGTTATCCTTGGACCCACTCTGGCTAGCAGCTCGTCAAACATCGCTGGGGCATTCGCAGGAAGTTGATGAAGGATGCATGGTCCTCGTTCCGGAGTTCCACCATGAGCTGGTCATATATGCCGTAATGGCGTCGCCTCCTGATCCATGTCTGACCCAGTTCCTTCTCCTCCGTTCACGTCTTCTTCTCCCGCGCTCTATTGGCACGCAACTGTGCAGTGTCAACTCGATGAGGTCATGTTGATGTGGAGGACAGGTCGGTATTGTCGTCTCAGCCTTGCCTATCCCCATCTCTCGGAATGACATGGACATGTACTCACCACGAAGTCTAAAAAAAAAGATGGTTCCTCCTGCGAAGCCCTTTTTATATACCAATTCCCCTAATCGCTGCCAATACGCCATTATACGGTATCTTAAGTTAGAAACGCGTTCAGTAAGTTCTGTGGTCGTCCTGAAGACGTCAAATAAGTTACATACGTATTTGTGCGTAGGACAGCTTTACAAATAATTCCCAAGCACTTACTCATAGTTTATAAATAAGTCACGGGTAGCCTAAACATACTTGACTGTTTCGACGTATGAGGAACTTTCAAGTAACGTGTTGCGAAGTGTGAACAACGTTCGGTAGCGTGTTCCAAAACGTTACTCATAGGTTAGAAATAAGTTCGGGTACGCTAAACATTACCTCGACGTGTTTCAATTTATGATAACTTACAAGTAATGTGTGTCGACGTGTTGTCAACGATCGCATAACGTGCCTACAACTTATGGCCAGCGTAGCGGAACGTTGAGTCATACGCCGGCATACGTCGTAAAATTTCAAGCATGCAAAAATTGAGGACAACCAAAAGTACAACGTTTAAAGCCAGCGTACTACGACGTATGGCAGTGTTTTTCAGCGTGCTCTTAACGTATACAAAACGTACCCATAACGTTTTCGACGTGTCCAGCGTTTTAGACAAATTTTTCATAAATCGGCATACGCTGGCTAAATCGTCAAGTGTGACAGCGGCTTTAGGCAGTGCAAAGCCGTCAGCACGGATGTTGCAGTCATTGTCGGTAGTCCACGGGAAAATAGTTTGATAAAAATGTTGTAATAGGATGCATGGTCATTGGAACGGGTGGCATGGAATGGTATCGGCACAAGATGGCATCATCATTGGACAGGCGGTGTGAGCTAGCATCGTCATAGGGAAGGGGCAGTGTGGGATGGCATCTTCATTTGAACGGTGCTGCGTCTGTTATTGGGCACTACTGCTCGCAGTTATAAGCTGCAGTTCCAGTTATTACTGTTATGTTATTCGGGAAAGAACTGTATTTTAAGTGATAATCATGATAATATGCTAATAATTGCTTCCTTTTCAGTGTTTGTCCAATGTAGTAGGTCGGTTCCACAGGTGCTCCTTCCACCTGAATCAAGGAAATTTTTACCTCCGCCATCGAAGATGGACGGAGGTTACTGTTTTCACCCCTGTCTGTCTGTTGTTTGTTTGTTTGTGAACAGTATACGGAAAAAACTCCTCGATGGATTTCGACAAAACTTGTGGGGGATTAGTATGGTCCAAGATCATGCCATTAAATTTGGACTTGGTGCAAAGTCCAATATGGCCGCTATGGCGACCATTTTGAAAAATATTTGAATTTTTGTTTTTGCATTTCTACAGTTTAAGTGATTTCCAACCCCCCCCCCCCCCAAAAAAAAATTGTTAGAGAAAAAAAACCAGAAAATTTTGCAACTTTTTTTTCAAAAAAATTCGATTTTTTTTTTTGCATTTCTACATGTTAAATGATTTCCAACAAAAAACATGCCAAATTCTAATTGGGCTGATTTTGAACTTCAGTGGATATACCCACGTAAATCAATTCTGTCTCAAGGAATTAGTTATGACGAATGAATGAGTATGAAAATTAAAAGTACAAGGGAAAGTTGCAAACTATAACTCTGTGACACTGTTGACGTCAATTGAATGAATAGGATATCAGGTTCACTTGAGTGACCTAGCAGTATTGGCGGCGGAGGTTTTGCACTCTACCGAGTGCTCCCCCTCTATAGTAACCTCCGCCATCTTCGAAGATGATGGAGGTTACTGTTTTCACCCCTTTCTGTTGTGTTTGTGTTGTTTGTGAACAGTATTACGGAAAAACTCCTCGACGGATTTCGACGAAACTTGGTGGGGGGGTTAGTATGGTCCAAGATCATGCCATTAAATTTTGGACTTGGTCCCCCCCCCCCAAAAAAAAAAAAAAAATAGAAGAGAAATGTTTTTTTTTTTTTGCATTTCTACATTTTTAAGTGATTCCAACCCCCCCCCCAAAAATACCCCCCCCAAAAAAAAAAGAATTTTTTTTTTTTTGGATTTCTACATGTTTAAGTGATTTCCAACCGCCCCAAAAAAATTTTTACCCCCCCCCAAAAAAAATTGCTAGAGAAAATGTTTTTTTTGTTTTTTTTTGCATTTCTACATGTTTTAAGTGATTTCCACCCCCCCCCCCAAAAAAAAATTGAAAAAAATTTTTTTTTTTTGCATTCTACATGTTTTAAGGTGATTTCCAACCCCCCCCCCCAAAAAAAATGTAGAGAAAAAAAAATTTTTGCAACTTTTTTTTCAACAAAATTTCGATTTCTTTTTTTTGAATTTTCTACATGTTTTAAGTGATTTCCAACCCCCCCCCCCCCCCAAAAAAAAATTGTTACCCCCCCCCAAAAAAAGTTTTTTTTTCATTTCTACATGTTTTAAGTGATTTCCAACCCCCCCCAAAAAAATTGTTACCCCCCCCCAAAAAAAATTGTTAGAGAAAAAAAATTTTTTTTTGCATTTCTACATTTTTAAGTGATTTCCAACCCCCCCCCCCAAAAAAAAATTGTTAGAGAAAAAAAAAATTTTGCAACTTTTTTTTCAACAAAATTTCGATTTCTTTTTTTTGCATTTCTACATGTTTAAGTGATTTCCAACCCCCCTCCCCCCAAAAAAAATGTTGGAGAAAGAACTATAACTGTCAGCACTGTTGACATCATATTTAATGAATAAGAAAAAAGGTTCACTTGAGTGACCCAGCAGTATTGGTGGCGGAGGTTTTGCACTCTCCCGAGTGCTCCCCCTCTAGTCTAAACTGTATTTGTCATTTTTTTTTGTTAGTTTCGTCCCTGTCTGCTGTTTGTATTCTCATCAAAAATTTTCCGTGATGAATCCTACCTTGTTGTCAATGTGTTGGATTTTTTTTTTTTTAAATTGTGCAGACTTGCCCTTCTCGGATAAACTGTTGCTCAATGGTCTTGGTTTTGAGGTTGTTTTGTATCCCAGTTTGTTTTTTCCAAAACTTTTGGCCTTTCTGCCTTTCAATGCGATTCATTTCCCCCTCACTTAAAAAAAAAAAAAAAATGAAAGAAACCCTTTCACTCAGAAGCGACCTTATTCTGCCTTCTACCTATACTTCCTGTACATCGCTTTTTCCTCAATATCTTAATTGAAAAAATGCTTCTTCTCTGAAAAGTTTTCAAAAACAATAAATGCTTCAATTCCCTTATTTATCTGGCAACACACCACATGTTCTTCTTCACCACAATACCTTCACTTTACCACACTCTCCAAGCTTTCTCCTCACCCCATCCTCTCGAAGCTTCCCCCTCACCACACCTCTTCAATGCTTCCCCCTCACCCTGGCCCTGCTGAAACAAAACAGATATCCGGCTCACAAACAGGAGTAAATACATAACCTCTGTCCACCTTCAGTGGTAATTATACACATCTGTTAAATTGGGTGCAGGATGAGCGCCCATACGAGGACATACCCTGGTTGTTGCATTGGGGTACAATATCGTGGCACAGGCCCGTAATCAGACACGGAACGATAAAATCAGTCGGCCATCATGACTGGTTTGATACGGTTCATCGGGATTCGAACCAGGAAACTGGATGAACCCAACAGCTGCAACGATACCTTTTATTACCTCCTCCACCTAAGGTGGACGGACGTTAAGTTCTCACCCATGCCTGTTTTTGAGACATCCTACTCACAGACAAAGTTATGGAAGGATTCAGACAAAACTTGGTGGACATGTTGGGTGTGTGCCAAGGACGAATTAATTCGATTTTGGTGAAGATCCGCATCTAAGAATTTTTAGATCCTCGTGGAGGATCTCTAAGTCTTACTCACGTTGTTGATTCTTCATCTTCTTCTTGTGGACTTTTTGTTTCACAACCTACAGTTTCATCGAAACTTCCTGAAACTTGGCATATATATGTTAAAAATCCCTGCGCAGACAGTAACCATCTCCGATTTTGAAAATTCCTCCTATAAAAAAAGTTATGACGTCAAAATATCTCCACAATGGAAATCGCCTAAAAAATTATCTCCGAAACTAGGCAAGCTTTTTGAATTCTGCTGCGGGAATCGAACAGGGCATTAGCAGAGATGAATTACCGCACATATGATACATCACTATGACGTCATATCAATTTTATGACGTCATTCCTATTTTTTGACATTTTTTTGTTTCACAACCCAGAGTTTTCATCGGATCTTCATGAAACTTTCCATGTATATGCAGAAAGCCCACGCGCAGGCAGTAACCATCTCAGATTTTGGAAATTCTTCCTAGAAAAAAAGTGTTTCATAATATCACCGCTAATGGCAAATCGCCGATACCATTATCTCCGAAAAATCAGGCAAGCTGTTTGAATTTTGTTTGCGGGAATCAAGCCGGGCATTGGCACAGATAATTTATCGCAAACCTGATACATCACAATGACTCATATTCGTTTTTATGACGTCATCATTAAGAGGACGAGGATCTTAGCTCATTTGAGCTTGTTAAAATGATTCTTCACCAATGAATGATTGGGTCAAAAACTAGATATAGCACGATATCTAAAAACGTTCTGGATGGATTCAGATGAAACTTTGTGAACAGGTTGGGTGTGACAATAAATAATTCATTAGATTTTGATGAAGATCGGGAAACTAATTTTTAAAGCGATTCTTCACAATTGAGAGATTGGTTAAGGTCAGGCTGCAGATCCAGCCTATCAGTGGGAGACGAACCATAAACTGTTCAGTCTGGTGTGGGTATGCGCTCTACCAAGTGCCATTGTAGTTAATGTTATGTTTTATCTCTGGCATGCACAATGACTAATATATTCACTCTTGGGCTTGTTTCACCTGAGCAGATACAGAGTGGAACCATGAATATATTCATGGACTTGGATCATGTTGATGGTGATTATAAACGACTGAAAATAGACTTCGAACAGCAAGATCCTGATTTTGAACAGCTATTGCTCAAAGAACGAACCATGGAACTTTTTACAACAATGGAAGAAGAGAGTTACGAACTCACCCAGCAGGTAATGTCATTCGTCTCGTCTTAGCTATTTGGACGAGGGAAGGGGGTGAGAGAGTGTCAGGGTCTTGCAAAAAGAACGTTATGGGGTTGTCGAACCTTTCCTGAAAAATAATCCCCATTTAAAACGCATCCTCATGACAGCAAATGTTTTACATGGTTGATTTCAAGGCTTCTTGTTCAGATTAGCCCAGTCAAACCAAAAAAGTGTATATTTTTATGTACAGGTGTTTTTTTTTTCTTCTTCTTCTTCTTTTAGGATTCCAGTGCTCTTCAGTTGTTGTTGGACATTATCAATTCACAAGAGAAGCTACAGACAGGACTTGCTGATGAACAAGCTCGGTTGAGAATGCTGAAGACAAGGTTTTTGGAGAAAGGTCAGGATGACTCAGCAGATGTGGTCAAAACTGAACTAAACCATTAAAAGTTATCATTGAGTTTTATGTACCAAAACTTCTGAAAAGGAGATTCGTTTTTATGATGAGATCATAATGGATTGGAGGAGAGGAGAGGCGGTTCAGATAAGGGTTAATAAAAAGCATGTGTTCGCACGATTTACGGATTCCTTCCTAGAAACAAGGTGTATAGGGGTAAGTATGTGTTTATAGTTAGGGCCCCCTATCTGTGTCTAACGGGGTGGTCCATCGTCACGACACGTAATATCCAACTTCTGTATCAACGATTTACCTCAAATGTGTAAAAAGTTTTCTACCGTTTGATCTAAATTAACCATTCTTGAGCAATATGTTTAAATGGCGTTGACTAGTTTAGTATTTCATATTTGCTTGTCTAGGCAATAGCCTGCTTGATTTAGTATTGGGCATAAATAGGCCGAGGTGCATCTTTAGCCATTCTCACTGTTGTATATAAGCATTCTTAGTTGTATTTCTGCATTTACAGTGAATCATCATTTGGGTGAATAAAACCACAACTGAAGACAAACAGATGTTCGTTTTCTTGATGCATTGACAACACCTCAAATCCACAGCTACAATCATTGATGCGATTCCACATTTCCTGGTCGCTCATTCACTTGTTGCTCCACCATTCCCACTGGAAGCTTTTTGACCTTCCACAAGCCAAGATTTTAATAAAAAAAAAATCAAATAAATGAAACATTGAATTGCCTGATACCATACTTGTACTTCATACCAATATAAATCTGCCATACATTTTAGACAAAAAGTGAAACAATATCTTTAAAATTGCAGATGTTTAATGAGAAGAATAAGTATGGCAAACTATCCCACTTAATAGCAATGAACAGCATGTAACCTGGCTTCAATATGAAGCCATGTAAAAAGAGAAATTCAGCAAACGAGCTATACAGTTCCTGTCATGCTAGGCTGGACAAATTACGCATTTCATCACAATGACATTTTACGTTACTTCACAAAACCAGCACAATTTGTTTTGTGAAGAAGTAATGCAGAGCTTTTCACAGCTGTAATTGACATCGCTTCAAAAACAATACAGAAACCGTTGGTAACAGGTAAGCAAAGTAACATGTCTACAATCAAATAATTCCAACTAAAACATATCCAAGGGTCATATTACATAGAATGCATCCATAACTAGTAAAATGATATTGGCATGATGCTTTGCAAAGCATCCCCTCCATATCACAAGCAGGTATGGATCAAATTGTTGAAATGCAAGTGAAGGAAGTAACTCATAAGTTTTGGTCAGAATGTGATTTGTCAACATTTTCTTTAAAAAAAATTGAGAGAGATATTGAACTATGGTACTGGTAGAGAAGTATCAGAAGTAAATGCAAATAATATTAACTTCCGAGCCCGAATGGCGGTAACAATGCAAACCATCATGAAGGTATTTTCATGTATGTGATGCATGACATACTTCAATGGCAATTCCAGTATCAGCCAGTTGAATCATAAGGGAGTAGTTACATAAAATAGCATTTGTGATGTTTCTTGGATTGGTAGTCAAAAACCAGGAAACAGGAAACCAAAGATCATTTAATCTGTGGCAAGTAAGAATGTTCCTTTTTCTTCTTTTTCTTGCTACTGTTGTGCTTCTTATGCTTTCTCTTGTTCTTCTTTGACTTGTCCTTGGAAGTCTGAATACATGTTGTCATTTTTAATGCAGAAATTAAGTTTAGAAACAACTATTAGAATATGACAAAAAGTGAGTCGCAGGTGGTTAAAATGAACAAACGTTGGACATATTTATGTCAGACAATCAAGTGAGAAATAGGCTTTTACAAAAATGGCCAAATTATTGGCTCTTTTGCAACTGACAACTTCATCTTACTCTCTTGATCTTCAATGGCTTTTTATCCCCCGCCGCGTGGCGGAAGGGGGATATTGTTGTCACCCGGGTGGTCCGTCCGTCCGGCTGGCTGGGCGTCAACATTTATAGCTGTGAGTGCGATAACTCATAAACTGTTCGCCATATCGATTTGAAATTTGGGTCACACATGTACCACCTGAAAAGGAAGAACCCTATTGATTTTGGGCGTGGCCGGATCCAAGATGGCCGACTGGGGCGGTCCGTCTGGCTGGCTGGGCGTCAACATTTATAGCTGTGAGTGCGATAACTCATAAACTGTTCGCCATATCGATTTGAAATTTGGGTCACATGTTCTACCTGAAAAGGAAGAACCCTATTGATTTTGGGCGTGGCCAGATCCAAGATGGCCGACTGGGGCGGCCATCTTGAAAAAAATGTTTGTTCGCCATATCGATTTGAAATTTGGGTCACACATGTACCACCTGAAAAGGAAGAACCCTATTGATTTTGGGCGTGGCCGGATCCAAGATGGCCGACTGGGGCGGCCATCTTGAAAAAAATGTTTTTTGTAATAAATGGAAAACCGCTTATCTGATTTCAATTATTTTTCAATGGCGGGGGATTCCCCATCTCTGATGGTATATTTCATTTTTATTTTTTTCAAACAATTGTGAACATGGCTCAAATATAAATTACTCTGAAGGTGAGCACATTCTATCAACTTTTAGTGAAGATGAACGAAGCAAAAAAATGGATTTAAGTTCAGTGCAACACACCACTCTCCGAGATGGACAGATCGAGTTCTTTCACTATGCTGGCAACCTGTAAAGGGGCAAAGTTGTGCTTCGACCACATAAAAATAACGGAAAGGAAAAGGGAAGGTAACAAGGAAGAATTGATTCGATTTTGGTGAAGATCCGAATCCAGATCCGAGAATTTTTTTCAGTGATTCACCATTGAGTGATGGGGCTAAAATTACATATAGCAGGATATCTCAAAAAGTTGTGGATGGATTTGGACGAAACTTTGTGGATGAGTGGGTTAGGTGACAAGAACAAGCCCATTAAATTTTAGTTCAGGCTTGAATCCAGATCCGGCCTATCGGTGGGATAGAAAGTGTTAACTAATCAGTTTTGCGGAAGTATGCGCTTTACCGAGTGCCCTTCTAGTTGATTTTGTGTACATTTTAAAATTAGTAACTCATACGTGCATGTTTCAATGCACAAACACAAACAAATGAAGCAATAAATAAACAAATATTGAAATATTTGGCATGAAAAAAAAAAACTATGTAACTTAAGATTACCTTAATAGTAATGCATTACATTTGTCAAATATACCATCAGAGATGGGGAATCCCCCACCACTTAATGAAAAAGGTCATACATATTCCAGATAATGAGGGAGGTGAATTGGAAACAAGACACCATTTGGTCATCAATAATCTCGAAAAAGTTCCCCAGGGGTGAGGAACGTAGTAACCAAAAATATTGAAATCAGATAAGGGTTTTCCATTTATTACGAAAAACATTTTTTTCAAGATGGCCGCCCCAGTCGGCCATCTTGGATCCGGCCATGCCCAAAAATCAATAGGGTTCTTCCTTTTCAGGTGGTACATGTGTGACCCAAATTTCAAATCGATATGGCAAACATTTATGAGTTATCGCACTCACAGCTATAAATGTTGACGCCCGACGACCGGACAGCCGGACGGACAGCCGGACGACAACAATATCCCCCTTCCGCCACGCGGCGGGGATAAAAACACCCTCCCAGCAACATTATTAAGAAACACCTCACTCCACATTATTAAAAACACCTCACTCCCACATTATTAAAAACACCTCACTCCCACATTATTAAAAACACCTCACTCCCACATTATTAAAAACCCTCACTCCACATTATTAAAAACACCTCACTCCCACATTATTAAAAACACCTCACTCCACATTATTAAAAACACCTCCCAGCAACATTATTAAGAACACCTCACCCCAACTTATTAAAACACCTCCCCAGCAACATTATTAAAAACACCTCATCCCACATTATTAAAACACCTCACTCCCACATTATTAAAACACCTCACTGCCACATTATTAAAAACACCTCACTGCCACATTATTAAAAACACTCACTCCCACATTATTAAAAACACCTCACTCCCACATTATTAAATAAAAAACCTCACCACCCCCACATTATTAAACACCTCACTACCCACTTATAACACCACATTATTAAAAAAACACCTCACCGCCACATTATTAAAACACCTCCAGCAACATTATTAAGAAACACCTCACTGCCACATTATTAAAAACACCTCACTACCCACATTATTAAAAACACCTCACTGCACATTATTAAAACACACTCACTGCCAATGGTATTAAAAACACCTCACTCCACATTATTAAAAACACCTCACTGCCACATTATTAAAAAACACCTCACTACCACATTATTAAAAACACCTCACCGCCCCACAATTATTAAAAACACCCCACCCCCACATTATTAAAAACACCTCACTGCCACATTATTAAAAACACCTACACTATAAAAACCCAACATTATTAAAAACACCTCACTCCCACATTATTAAAAACACTCACCCACATTCATTAAAAACACCTCACCCCACATTATTAAAACACTCCACCCCCACATTATTAAAAAACACCCTCACCCCACATTATTAAAACACCTCACCCCACATTATTAAACAACTCACTCACTACATTATTAAAAACACCTCACTACCACATATTTAAAAACACCTCACCCCCACATTATTAAAAACACCTCACCCCCACAATTAATTTAAAAAACACCTCACTCCACATTATTAAAAAACACCTCACTGCCACATTATTAAAAACACCTCACTCACATTATTAAAAACACCTCACCCTCACATTAATTAAACACCCTCACCCACATTATTAAAAAAATTAAAAACACCTCACTCCACATTATTAAAAACACCTCACTCCCACATTATTAAAAACACCTCACTCCCCATTATTAAAAACACTCACTCCACAATTATTAAAAACACCCTCACCCACCACATTATTAAAAACACCTCACCCCCACATTATAAAAACACCTCACCCCACATTATTAAAAAACACCTCATCCCGACATTATTTAAAACACCTCCAGCCAATTATTAAGAACACACCTCACCCCACAATTATTAAAAAAACACTCCAGCAACATTATTAAGAAACACCTCACTGCCACATTTTAAAAACCTCACCAACATTATAAAAACACTCACTGCCACATTATTAAAAACACTCTCACTGAACGCCACATTATTAAAAACACCTCACTCCCACATTATTAAAAACACCTCACTCCCACATTATTAAAACACCTCACCCCCACATATCATTAAAAACACCTCACTCCCACATTATTAAAACACCTCACCCCCCACATATTAAAAACACCTCACGCCACATTATTAAAAACCCTCCCAGCACATTATTAAGAACACTCTCACTGCCACATTATTAAAAACACCTCACTCCCACATTATTAAAAACACCTCACTGCCACATTATTAAAAAAAACCTCAACTCCATTATTAAAAACACCTCACTCCCACATTATTAAAACACCTCACTGCCACATTATTAAAAACACCTCACTCCACATTATTAAAAACACCTCACCCTCACATTTATTAAAAACCCTCACCCCACATTATTAAAAACACCTCACTCCACATTATTAAAAACACCTCACTCCCACATTATTAAAAACACCTCACTCCCACATTATTAAAAACACATCACTCCCAACATTATTACACCTCACCCACATTATTAAAAACACCTCACCCCAACATTATTAAAAACACCTCACCCACACATTATTAAAAACACCTCACCCCCACCACTTATTAAAAACACCTCACCTCCACATTATTAAAAACACACTCACCCCCCACATTATTAAAAAAACACCTCACCCCACATTATTAAAAACACTCACCCCACATTATTAAAAACACCTCCACCTCCACACATTATTAAAAACACCTCACTGCCACAATTAAAAACACCTCACAACCAATTTTAAAAAACCTCACTACCACATTATTTAAAACACCTCCTACCACATTATTTAAAACACCTCACTCCCACATTATTAAAAACACACTCACTATACATCACATTATTAAAAACACCTCACTCCCACATTATTAAAAACATCTCACCCCACATTATTAAAAAACAATCCCAGCAACATTAATGAAGAACACCTCACTACCCCAACATTATTATAAAATATTAAAGAAACACCCCATACCACATTATTAAAACACCTCACTACCACATTATTAAAAACACCTCACTACCACATTATTAAAAACACCATCACCCCACCACATTATTAAAAACATCTCACCCCCACATTATTAAAAAAACATCCAGCAACATATGAAGAAACACCTCACTCCACATTATTAAAACACCTCACTCCCATATTAAACACCTCACTACCACAATTATAAAAACACATCCAGCAACATTATTAAGAACACCTCACTCCCACAATTATTAAAAACACCTCACTCCACATTATTAAAAAACACCTCACTCCACATTTATAAAAAACATCATCCCGCCAACATTATTAAGAAACTACTCCCAATTCTTAAACACCTCACCACCCACATTATTAAAAAACACCTGCCACATTATAGAAACACCTCACTACATTCACATCAAAATTATTAAAAAACACCATCACTACCACATTATTAAAAACACCTCACTCCCACATTATTAAAAAACACCTCACCACCACATTATTAAAAAACACCTCACACCACATTATTAATTAAAACACCTCAACTCACCACACATTATTAAAACACCTCACCCCACATTATTTAAAAAACACTCACCCCCACATTATTAAAAAACATCCGCACATTAAAGAACACCTCACTCACCACATTATTAAAACACCTCACTACCACATTATTAAAAACACCTCACTACCCACATTATTAAACACCTCACTACCACTTTAAAAAACACATCCCCAACATTATTAAGAAACACCTCACTCCCACATTATTTAAAAACACTACTTCACATTAATTAACACCTCACCCCACATATTAAAAAACACCTCACCCCCACATTATTAGAAACACTGCCACATTATTAAAAACACCTCACATTTCCCATTATTAAAACACCTCACCACCCCACATTATTAAAAAACACTGCCACATTATTAGAAACACCTCACTACACACATTATTAAAAACACATCCCACCAACATTATTAAGAAACACTCACTCCCACATTATTAAAAACACCTCACGACCTACATATTAAAAACACCTCACTACCAATCATATTAAAAACACCTCACACCACATTATTTAAAAACACTCACCCCCACATTATTAAAACATCTCACCACCCCATTATTAAAAAAACATCCCAGCAAACATTATGAAGAAACACCTCACTCCCACATTATTAAAAACACCTCACTACCACATTATTAAAAAACACCTCACTACCACATTATTAAAAACACCTCACTACCACATTATTAAAAACACAATCCCAGCAACATTATAAGAAACACCTCACTCCCACATTATTAAAAACACCTCACTTCCACATTATTAAAAACACCATATTAACACACTCACTCACCCCACATTATTAAAAAACACCTCACCCCCACATTATTAAGAAAACCACTCCACATTATTAAAAACACCTCACTTCCACATTATTAAAAACACCTCACCCCACATTATTAAAAACACTGCCACATTATTAAAAACACCTCACTACCACATTATTAAAAACACATCCCAGCAACATTATTAAGAACACCTCACTCCCACAATTATTAAAAAACACCTCACTTGCCACATTATTAAAAACACCTCACTGCCACATTATTAAAAACACCTCACTGCCACATTATTAAAAACACCTCACTTGCCACATTATTAAAAAACACCTCACCCACCAACATTATTAAAAACACCTCACTGCACATAATTAAAAACACCTCCCCAGCAACATTATTAAGAAACACCTCACCCCCCACATATTAAAAAATGCTAAATATACCATCAGAGATGGGGAATCCCCCGCCATTGAAAAATAATTGAAATCAGATAAGCAGGTTTTCCATTTATTACAAAAAACATTTTTTTCAAGATGGCCGCCCCAGTCGGCCATCTTGGATCCGGCACGCACAAAATCAATAGTGTTCTTCCTTTTCAGGTGGTACATGTGTGACCCAAATTCAATCGATATGGCGAACAGTTATATGAGTTTATCGCACTCACAGTTATAAATGTTGATGCCATAAATGTTGACGCCCAGCCAGCCAGCGACGCGACCGCCCAGTCGAATCTTGGATCCGCCACGCCCAAATCATAGGGTTCTTCCTTTTCAGGTGTACATGTGACCCAAATTTCAAATCGATATGGTGAACAGTTTATGAGTTATCGCCTCACAGCTATAAATGTTGACGCCACAGCCAGCCAGCCGGACGGATGCCCCAGTCGGCCATCTTGGATCCGGCCACGCCCAAAATCAATAGGGTTCTTCCTTTTCAGGTGGTACATGTGTGACCCAAATTTCAAATCGATATGGCGAAAAACATTTTTTTTCAAGATGGCCCGCCCAGTCGGCACATCTTGGATCCGGCCACACCAAAATCAAAAGGGTTCTTCCTTTTCAGGTGGTACATGTGTGACCCAAATTTCAAATCGATATGGCGAACAGTTTATGAGTTATCGCACTCACAGCTATAAATGTTGACGCCGCCCAGTC
>CM068956.1:125617261-125628156 GCA_035128595.1 Eptatretus atami
TGTTTTCGATGTTCACGCTTGAAGGGACCATTAGGTCGTACGTGAGCAGTACTTCACAAACTCTGTCGTTGTGTGTACAGCTGTTCTGACAGGAGTATTTTTTTTGTGTGTTGGGTCAGTAAGCATAACATATTCTCTTTGCCAACGCCACCTCCAACCATTCTTATCTCTATCATCTCTGTCTGTCTGTCTGTCTCTCTCTCTGTCTGTCTGTCCCCTCCTCACCCACCCCCTCCAAAAAAAATAACAATGCAGCACTCTCCTCCCACACCGCTGTTGTGTCTATGTCTGTGTCGCAGTGTATAGCAACGTTTGGTTAGGCGTTGCTTTCCCTAGCTTCCCCTCCCTCCTCTCTACCTCCCCTCCCACAATAACAATTATTATTGCTCGTAATAATAACAATAATGATAATAATAATAATAGTCAATGAAAGAAAACACCCACCTCTCCATCGACCTTTTCACATGGCTCAATCAAATGGCTTTGCTCTCGTGAAGATTTCTCCAAATGTTTATGCTTTCGTTTCTTTTTCCCTTGCCTTGTCTCGGCCTAGAGGTGGCAACACACACAATGAGGGATTAAACGAGAGGCCAAATTAGTAATTGCAAAATTATTCTCACTTCAAAGAACAGGTTTTTTTTTTAAGGATAAGACAAAGCATGTTTATCTCTTTCAACAAGCCTAGTGTTGGTTTAACGGTTAAGGTGGCTGGCTTAACGGTTAAGGTGGCTGGCTTAAGATTCTCGGGTCTTGAGTTCAAGCTCCTGTCAGACTGTTGAATTAACACCAGGTGGATCGACTCAGCTCGTCATCCTTCCGAGGTTGGCAAAATGAGTACCAGCTAGCTTATTACATCCAGACTTGCTACATCGGATCAGCATGACCCCAATTAGTGCATAGGAGTGTTATTTTTTTTAATATCTCTGGTGGTTTTGGAGGGGAGAAGGGGAAGGGGACGCAAATTCTCTCTGTAAATGTGTATCGTGTAGTGCCTCTTCTAGGTGGGGAGGGTATTACAAGTCTCCACAATTTACAGTACAGTATTCATGTCCCCATGCTTTCCAGTGCAGTGAGGTGTTTTGAATTATAAGCAGTAGGTATGTTGTTGCTTCATGTATGTAACCCTGGTTTTTTTTGGGGGGGGGGTTTTGCTGATACAGCACCGTCGGTTGTCTAAACACCACCGAAATAAAGGTATGCATCAGAAGAACATGTTGCATGCTTTGGAACAAGATTGCCCATAGGGCAGGTAATCTGCTAGTTACTGTAAATGGAAGAACAAATTGAATGAAGCTGTAATAAAAGGAATTCACAAGCATAATAGTAGTAATCTACAGATTCTAGGCTTATAACTATATTTAATAAAATCAAGGCTGCAAAGCAAATAATGAAGCTAAAACATATTCACCTCATTCTCGGAGTCAGAAGAACTGCTAGAAGAATGAGAACTTGCATATGAGGAGGAGGAGGAGGATGAAGAACGCTTGAACAAAACAGCAAAGTACTCTTCATTAGCTTCTTGTACAGTTCAGCTTGTGAGTGAAACTGCAAGCTCAATTTTGCTTCAATATTAACGATGGCAAATTAAAACAAGCAGCACAACAGGAAACTCCACACAAATCCAACAGCAGTCGTTACCCTCGATGAAGGAGAGGGTATTGCATTTTTGGGTCTGTTTGGTCCTTGGCGAAAAAAAATTTTGCCAAGTATGTTTGGCTGTAGCGTTTGTCACATGATTTTTGGCCACAGTTTTCAAGCAATCGTTTTGAAATTCTTTGTTTGTGTGGGTGACCGGTCAAGGACGGCAACGCTAAATTTCGGTGGGTATCCGAATCCAGATCCGGGTATTTTCTAAGTGATTCTTCACCATTGAGAGAAACGGCCAAAAACGATAGAGCACGATATCTCAAAAGGTTATGGATGGATTCACACGAAACTTGGTGGACAGGTTGGGAGTGCCACGAGGAAGAATTGATTCAATTTTGGTGAAGATCCGAATCTAGATCTGGATACAATAATTATTTAATTTTTATCCGATTCTTCACCATTGAGAGATGGGGCTAAAAACGATATTGCATAATATCTCAAAAAGTTGAGGATGGATTCGGATGAAACTTGGACAAGTTGGGTGTGTGAAAAGGACGAATTGATTCGATTGTGGTGAAGATCTGAATCCGGATCCGAGAATTTTTCAGGTGATTATTCACCATTAAGAAATAGGGTCAAAAATGATGTATAGCATGTTATCTATAAAGTCGTGGACGACTTGTGACAAAACGAGGCGGAAGAGTTTGTTAGGTGACAAGAACAAGCTGATTCGACCTTGGTTAAGATCCGGAATCAGATCCGACGCATCAGTGGCATAAAAGATGTAAATTATTTCACCTGGCGGAGGTATGTTCTCTCTGGAGTGCCATTCTGTTTCACCAAGTTGTCACTACGAGTGATTGTTTGTTTGTCCACACAGAACTTTCGTGTTTTTCTCCGCAACCGCTTGTCGGATTGAGAATAAATTTTCACCATTGGTGTGACTACTCATGTAGAATGTTTTAATGATAATTATGTCATAGGTCACGTGGTATGACAGCCATGTTGGAAAAATGGAAAAACTTTGGACCTCTGTATGCCTGAAACAGCACCAAGGAAAAAATTGAAACTTGTCACATAGCAAGTCCTCCTAATGGGGGGAATGAGTTTGATTTTTTTTACTTTATGGAGCTTTACAATCAAAAAAGGTAGTGGGGGGGGGTGGGAAGGGTAAGCATTGGTTTGTGGAAAAAAGTGCGCACACCAACCGCCAGCCAACCCACCCCATTACGAGGAGACCATCATGCCCAAAAACCTGACATATAAAGTGAAAACGACCACAGTTTCCTTTTCCATGAATACACACATAAAAGGAAAAGTGATGTTATGGCTCACCTGCAAAAAAATAATGGAGGCTCAGCTGGTAAAATAAGTCAAAAAACACTAACTCAGCCCAGGCAAAAATGTTTGTTTCCTATTGGCAAGAAATATTCACACGTTTTAAACTATTAAACCACTTAATCCACTTTTTCTAACTCAAAAATATGTTGTTGCACGAGTTTTATGCATCTTCAGATGGTAAAATCTTACCTAAACTTTCAGTGTGACACACACACACACACACACACACACACACACACACACACTTCAAAAGAAGAAACCATAGCACAGCTCAACACTTTAAGCATATGCACCATAATGATTTTGACTCTCACCCTCTTTTTCTGGTCTTTGGACTTCTTCTGAAGGGGGAAAAAAAGCGTGAATATAACTTCAGCCACAAAATACAATTTTAATATTTTAAGCCCAAATAACCTGCCAGTAAGAACTCCCCTCCCCACCCCCCCCCCCCCCCCCCCCCACAAAAAAAACAACGAATAAAAGCACTCACCTTCTTCCCCAACTTCTTTTCCCGATTTTTATCAAGCTCCTTTTTCCACTTCTGCAACACAAAACCCCATTTTTTGCACAACATCCATCTTATCATATATGCAACATAAAATTATGAGAGAAGAAGCTATCCTTACGTATGAGATAATTCCCCACAAATTTGGCATTTTATTACCTCCACCACGGAGGGTGGACGGAGGTTATGTTTTCACCCGTCTGTTTGTGTGTTTTATTTGTCTGTCTGTCTAAGCAGGAGATCTCAAAAAGTTATGGACGGATTCAGACGAAACTTGGTGGCCAGGTTGGGTGTGCAGTCAGGAAGAATTGGTTGGATTTTGGTGAAGATCCGGATCTGGATACAAGTTTTTGTTTGTTTTTTTGAAAAGCGATTCTTCACGATTGAGAGATGGAACCAAAAATGATAAATAGCACGATATTTCAAACATTGTGGATGGATTATGACAAAACTAGGTGGATGAGTTGGGTAAGTGACAATAACAAGCCGATTAGATTTTGGTATCAGACCAATCAGTGGGATACAAAACAATCTGTTCAGCCTGGCGGAGGTATACGCTCCACTGAATGCCATTCTAATTATGACCCAGTTCATATATTGTTGTGTGGCCGGGTCTCGGTGGCGAGCACGACCGCTCGAGGGAGCAGTAGAGTCGGCTCCACCGAACACCCGGAATTTAGGTCGTACCTTTCTGATAAATCCGAAAGGTCACGGGTCCCTTATCGGACCGAAGATCGCCAATAGGTCGACCACGTGGGATAGGGTCAATTGCCAATTTCAATATACCTAAATACCCATGCAGTCTAACTACCGGATAACCACACCCTCGGCCGACTCTGTCTGATCCGAGTCGCAGGTAACGGCTCGGATCCGCGTAACCGAGCGGAGTTACCAGAGCCGCGCCGGACCAAATAAACAATTTGCTGCTTCGCTATTTCCCAACACGCACCATGCTAAGCCAATGAAAGAAACACAGAAACGAGCTGGTACATTCAACAAAAAGGGGGGTATTTATAAACAATAATCGGGGAGGGGAACACACAGAGCAGAGTTATCCGAATATGAAAATGTAATGTACAAGGAAACACAGGCACTAAACAGTTTCTACTTATCAGACGGGGCCCACGGACACAAACAAACACACACAAATACCCAGAAAATGGACCTCAGTGGGTCTTCAATCAGTAGAGCCGGGCCTGGGTACTGTCCCGCCTCGTGACACCGACCCGAACCTCCACGGTGGGTCTCGAACCCACGATCTTGGCGTTGCCAGCACCAAGACTGCAGACCACTATCGCCACGATCTCTGCCTCTCCACGCTCGTCCCGACAACCACTCTCCCCTCTTTTGGAGGGAGCCATTCTTCTCCTGGCCACTCGCCTCCTGATTGGTCGGACCCATTGTGCGATTCCCTCGCATCTCCCATTGGACAGGCCCACGGTAGGCGGGCAACTCCCACCCTTCTGGGTGGAGTCCCGATCGGAGGCGTTTGTAGCTCGTCCTACCTCCTCACCTCCGACCACGTGCGTAATGGCGATGGTGCTGAGCAGGAGACGGGGCGGGTGAGACGCCCGCTCCTTGCCGATTGGCCAAAGAGGGACGCCATGCCCATGTTAAACTCCGCCC
Source organism: Eptatretus atami (assembly GCA_035128595.1). Lineage (NCBI taxonomy): Eukaryota > Metazoa > Chordata > Myxini > Myxiniformes > Myxinidae > Eptatretus > Eptatretus atami. The sequence goes on from CM068956.1 coordinate 125,622,321, forward strand.
ACACACTCGCTCGCCGGCGAGCACGCTAGCGAGTGTTGTTGTTGTGAAAGCGAAGATGAGCGTTGTTGTAAGTGATGTAAAAATCCTAACTATAAAATAACTCCGCAGCGCACGTACAATTAATTCCCATTAGACTAGGGACGGGACTCTAACTAGAAATACGTACTTACCGATAATAACTGATCTATAGGAGCTGGCTGTTGTGTGCAGTAAGCTTCCAAATTCGTAACACTACCCCCTCCTTTTTACAGACTCGTCCCGAGTCGTCAAATTTGCGTGTGACCAGCATGTGTAAGTTTTTCCCTTGTACATTTTACCTACGGATCCCTGAGTGCGACATTTGCATACATGTCCCCAAAAATAAATAACCTAGTGCGTGCGTAACTATCAGACTCATACAGAAGACTACAGACGACTTAACTAAAATTGCCGGCACCAAGACAGACACACAGGTGGGTTAAACTTATTTACAATCTTAACTAATATTTACAATAACCTATGCGCAGGACGTGTCATCTGTGGGGAAAAAAAGGCATGGCAAAGTTAACAGTTTGTGTGGGTGAGTGCACAGCAGCTGAAGGTCAGTCGTCCCCAGGGCCTGCTCAAAAGGTCCCCCTTGTGCGTTCCTTTCAGTGACCCTTCTTCTTTGTTCCTTTCATACCCAGCTGCTGGAGGAACTCACCTAACACGGCAGGCATGCGCCGTCCCACAGGCCATTTGAAGTGGCCTTTATGCAAGAAGAGGTGGCCAGGCTGCTACTGCAGTCCTGGCTCCTTTGAATGTATGGATGCAAAAACAAATGAATGCACGGGCTGCTCAAATGTAGTCCCTGTTACGCCTGCCTGCAGGCAGTCTTGGCAAATGCTTGCTGGATGGTCCTGGCATACATGGATGGGTGATGAACACAGGGGCAATGCAAAAAGGGTAGCAGGCATGGGGTCATGGCAGAGGCAGGCAGACAAGGCATGGCAAGGCAAATGCGGACCAGGCAGATGCAGCACGAAAAAGGTCGGCATATGAAGCTGGGCGCCTCTCGTATGGTCTGTGAGGTTCTGTGGAGGAGTGCGGTGGTGCCGGCCACTCGAAGGCGGGCTCGACCTAACCTACCATCTCCCCCCAACCTATCGCCTTTGCCCGTCTTTGTCCACACCCACTCCCTTATTTGCAACAATGAACCACAAAATTTAGCCCCTTTTTATTTTTTTTTTTTTCTTTACAATTGCTTGTCCCTAACCTTCTATCGTCCTTGTCCAGCTAACCTATCCTGTCAACCTAGCCTACCTCCAACCCCTAATTTTCCTTTTTTTGGAGGGACTAAGGGGACATTAGCATCCTGTCTCGAGGCCCAATGAAGCCCCAGAATAGCCCTCCTACGTAATTCAGCCATCTTACCAAGGTGGGTCCAGCGGCCTACGGAGAGCAAAGGGATGGATGGTGCGAAGGGGTCCACGTTTCCTTCTACAGAATCCTTTATTAATCTTCGAACTATCCCCGGGCTTTTCAAAACGCCTGTCATTAAAACTATTGGTTCTAGAAACCATGATTCCCGTCGCCCGTGTTGGTGTCCCATTATAAATTTGGGCCTAGCCTCAAATTTTCACTTGTGCTTTTGCACAATTTCGTGGCTGGGCAGCGTGGCTCCCATGGCAGGGGTTCCCCCTCTGCCAAAATCTCAAACTACGGCACCCCCGGGCCCTGAGGCTGTCTCCGAGCCAACCTGCTCCCTATGAACGCGGATGGTTGCCCTTCCGGCATTTCCCCCTCCGATGCCCACGTGGCATTTTGGGCGCTACGGGTCCCTTCCGCGGGTCGCCAGTGCCCAGTACACTATCCCGGTCCCTTGGCCTACTCTGGCCGACTTCTCCGTGCCCGGGGTGCCCTCTACTCAATACTCACCTTTCCACAGCCACGCTCCCAGCCGGTCCATGGACTCCTGCACCCCTCCAAATGGGTTTCGTGCCTTCATACACCACCAACACAGAACGACCTCCTTTTGGTAAATTTAACTAACATTACACTGACCCCGGGGTCACTTGGGTGGGTTCACTCCTCCCCCCACTCATTCATTTGCACCATGCATTCCACATTCGCTCCATTCACACTTGGGCCCGCTGTCCCACGTTCACTCATCATACATCATTCTTTCACTTTTATTTTCACACCAACACTCCAACACTGCCATCTGCTAACTAACTCCATGCCCCTCGTCATCCCTTATCCTAAGCATGTTCCATTTAACTCTATCGCTAAGGCTACGTCCCACTACACATTCCATGTCTGTCCATGTCTCCCAAAATCCATTCCCATTCTAAATCTGAACTAAATTCCCACTAACTAGTCCACGGGCCCCATGGAAGACGGCTCATGCCCCCATGAGCGGTCTATCTAAGCTAAACCCATCCCGCTAACTATTGCTCCTATGTCCAAACACCGGGCTGTGTACTTGGGCGAGGCATTTTTTTTTTCTTGCACCGCCAAGGCGGCGGTCTACAGCTTGCCCTCGTCCCTCCCATCTGGCGATACGTGCAGCCTTGGCAGTGCCGTGTGCTAAACAATCAGCACTTGCTTTAGAGGGGTCGCCATGCGAGCCAACGCGCGCCGCTCGCACACCGAACCTGCGCGGTTTCCCGTGTGGGCTAGCCCGAGCGCATCGTCCCGGAACCCGCTCAGCGCGTTCCACGAACAGAACATGCGGCGCGCAGCACGTGGAGCTTCACACATGCGCTCGCATAGGACCCGTCCGTTCCAAATTCATCCCGTAGTCGCCATTTTAGCCGTCCATGGCGACGGTCTCTTCCAAAATGCGGGACGTTCACGCGCCGGCTTGAGTCGCGCTCGCCCAGGCCGCTCCGAAAACGAGGAACGGACCTTGGACGCAACGTTCGCTGGAGCCGGCGAGATTTCCAAAATAAACCCGTCCACCGTCTGGGTCGGTCCCCGTACCATTCCCATGCACCGCCGTGACACTCGCATTCTGCACACTTTTTGACACACATTTCGACACACTCGTACCACTCATTCACTTTACCACACACACACTGGGACATTTACATCGGGGATTCGTGTTAACCCAAGGGTCCGGGATCTCTACCCCCCACCCCCAAACTCTGCACGGACCCGTTCGCATCACTCACCCGCTCGACCTCGCATGGCTTGACCGGACTTACCTGGTCGCGATCCGCTTCGAGGGAGCCCACCATCTCCCTCTGTTCCTGAAGGGAGCTATCTTGATGCTCGCACCAGGTCCGATACATTATACCAGCTCAATCCCATTGTCCCTCACCAACTCTATGTGTGTGTGCTCGTCTATAGTTTCATTCAATTCGTCCCCTCTTTTGATTTCTGCATCTCTGTCCGCTCGTTTATTATTTCTGTTAATTCCAGGCTTTTCGTCACTTTTATTTCCTGCGTCTCCGTCGCCTCTTTAATTTTTCCGTCGTCCCCTTGTGTCTCACCCTACACGTTTCCCCAATTATTGTCGTTACGTCTCTCATCATCCCGAGCTCACCCTCTCCATCGCGGGCCGGACCACATTGCACTCCTCTGGTCGGTTCGGTCGCTCCGCCACGTGGTGCCGCCATTATGCCCTTCATCCCGTCAAGCTCGCCCTCATCTCTCTTGCCCCGCCTGCAGGCCAACCCCATGCACTGCCTCTCACCCCGCTGTGTTCGCATATCTCCCCTCATCTCATCCATCCGTTGTGCATTGCGTCCATTTTGCGCTCCAAATCCTGCTTCATATCATCCATCGCTCACGCATTTTCCTCCATCATTCCCTTAACATTTCCCAAATGGTTCATGTCAAATGACCCTGACGAAGCCGATTCGCCTCTGTCGGTCATGGTTTCGCAGGGGACTGGGGGGGAATTTGACGAGGGAGCACTCTTGCGCCACCGCCCCACCGCACCCATTACGACTTCTGGGTCCGATCGCGGGGAAAGTTCCTGCATGGGGTGTCCTGGACCATGGGTTCCTCTAACACTACACTACTACCCACCTGTTCCAGCCCATCTTGTCACCATGTGTGTTCCGGGAATAATTTGAATGCTCGTAATTGGGGGACACGGGGGGGGGGGGGTTTGCTCCCGACACCCTGATCCGAATCCCGTGAATTTCTCTACGGAGGCGGAGGGTTCGAAACCCGCTCCTGACACCAATTGTTGTGATTGGTGTCCTGCAAATTTTTATGGAGAGGAGGGGTTCGACCCCACTCCTGACAACCAATTGTTGTGGGGCCGGGTCTCGGTGGTGAGCACGACTACTAGAGGGAGCAGTAGAGTCGGCTCCACTGAACACCCGGAATTTAGGTCGTACCTTTCCAGAAGGTACGCCCAGAACCCAGAGGTTCCAAATACCCAGAAAATGGACCTCAGTGGGTCTTCAATCAGTAGAGCCGGGCTGGGGTACCTGTCCCTCCTCGTGCGGTCACACACGACCCAAACCTCCACGGTGGGTCTCGAACCCACGGCCTTGGCGTTGCCAGCACCAGACTGCAGACCGCAATCGCCACGATCTCCGCCTCTCCACGCTCGTCCGACAACCACTCTCCCCTCTTTTGAGGGAGCCATTCTTCTCCTGGCCACTCGCCTCCTGATTGGTCGGACCCATCGCGCGATGCCTCGCAGTCTCCCATTGGACAGGCCCACGGTAGGAGGGGCAACTCACACCCTTCTGGGTGGAGTCCGATCAGAGGTGTTTGTAGCTCCACCTACCTTCTCACCTCCGACCACGTGCGTAATGGCGATGGGTGCTGAGCGGAGACGGGGCGGGTGAGACGCCGCTCTTGCTGATTGGCCAAGAGGGACGCCATGCCATGTTAAACTCCGCCCACGCATGCGCTCGCTCGCCAGCGAGCACGTGAAGAATGCCGCGAGCAGTGTTTGTTGTGAAAGCGGAGATGGGCGCTGTTGTAAGTGATGTAAAAATCCTAACTATAAAATAACTCGCGCACGCACGTACAATTAATTCCCATTAGACTAGGGACGGGACCCTAACTACAAACACGTACTTACCGATATAACTGATCTATAGGACCTGGCTGTTGTGTGCAGTACGCTACAAATCCCGTAACAATATTAACCAACTCACACCGGAAATGACATGGCATTAAATATTTAAAAAGATAATCTGTGCCCCTCCCCTCCACACACCTGAACCCCGGGGACAATTAATTTTACCACCAAAAAAACTCCCCGTGTACACCTCAACTGGTTTCAATTCATTCCGCCCAGCCGTACAGGAATGCATACAAGTTCAAACAAACAAACTCCATTAACCTCTTGACCGTATATGCCTTATATGCAAATTAGGTCCATAACACATCTGTCTTATTCACCAATAGGATATCCATTACCATCAGCAGAAGCCAAGAAAACCCTTCCTGTACTGTAGGACGTAGGAGAAAAAAATTCGCAAGCAAATATGTATACCTCACACACGAAACAAAAAAAGTCGCACCGTTTGACCAGAAGATATTTGCAAACAGTGGAATTTTTCCCTTAACCAATTTGCCTTCTTAATTTACAATTTGATGATGACCTGTTATTAGCCTTTACTTTACCAAATATCACCACAAATACAGTTATCATATATGGATAGAGGATTGTCAACAATAAGCATTTTTTGAAAATTTTGAAGTTTGCCACTCATTTGACCTTATGACCTTTAATTAGTTTGACCTTATTAGGCATTTTTTGGCTCGGCAAATAATCAGATTCGTTGCTTGTTCAGCGTGAAAAAACTACCCAAAAAAGTGGTTTGCCTCGGGGCTTTTCCCCCAAAAATGCTTCTTGAATTGATAAAAGAAGCACATTTTCTTATTTTTTAACGCAGTCTAT
>CM068956.1:125661677-125678248 GCA_035128595.1 Eptatretus atami
AAGGCTACAAATCCATCTCCAGAGACCTTGATGTTCCTGTGCCCACCATACGCAATGTTATCAGGAAGTTTAAGCCCCATGGTACTGTAGCCAACCTCCCTGGATGTGGCCGCAAGAGAAAACTTGATTGAAGATTGCAGGGAAGGATTGTTTGAATGGTGGAGAAAGCACCTCAATCAACTGCAAAACAGATTCAAACTGACCTTCAGACACAAGGTACGACAGTTTCAACTTGCACCATCCGTCACCGACTCAATGAACGGGGGTTTTTTTTTTTTGGAAGTAACTTTTGTCGACTGAATGTGCTGTGCCAACGTTCACATAATCGTGCGTACAACTTTGATTCCATCGCAATGCGGAACGTAGTGAGGCATACGGCAAAAGTTACGTCGTAAAATTTTTAAACAACGTTTATAAATTACAAGACGCTAACTCCAGCTTACTCCGACGTATGGGGGTTATGATAGCGTACTTTAGCGTTTCTATTCACGTTCTACACCAAAACTTTTACCCATACCCATATGTGCGACGCTTGCGCCAGCGTTTTAGACGAAATTTTCAGAAAAGGTCGGCATACGTGCAAGATCGCCCAAGGTAGTGACTGCGAGATGCTTGACACTCCATTTTCCTCCGGCTGTTATGACTTTGAATCGGTTTGTGCCGGCGCCGACCTTTTAATGGGCCTTATGGCCACCGATGATCGTGGTCGATCGGTTTTGAGCGCGCTATGCGAATAATAGTAGGACTATCGTGGGCATAGGTTGGGTGAACGCCGACACAGGCTAAGCATTCGTTGGTAAAAGTATATCTATAGACAACGAAACAACGCTCTGATGTTGTCTTACTATGATGTTATGCATACGACCAACTCGTTTGAAAACGTCCGAATCTTTTAAAAAACGATTCAAAAAGTCAACGTAAGCCAGCGGTATTGACATACACTTTTGATACGTTGCCCATTGGCGGGCTAAGAATGTCAAGGTTGGACTGCTTTTAGGAGGGCAGGAGGGAGGGGAGAAAGAAAACTGGGTGTGTGTGAAGAGTGCAGGAATTTGTGATTGCAAAAGAGACAGTGAAAGGAGAAGAGTGTTGAAAAAGTGGAACAGTCGAAAAATTTGCTCTTTTAGTGATTGTCTGTTCTCAAAGACAACACCAGTAGGTGGGAGGACAGTGTGCAGACGGTTAGCCTATGTTGTGGGGAATGTGAGATGTCTGTAACATGTTTAATTAATAATAAATGTTAGAACAGTAATTGGTGTGAACGCAGCGGAAACAAGCAGAGCAACCGATGAGCGTGGGGGGGGACGGTGAATATGACCCACAGTAAACTGCTCGCTTGGCTCGGTCAGTGTCGCTCCTCACTCGTGATGGCCACTGTCGTCAGGACTCAGTGGTGGCTCAGCTTGGTAGAGTCCAATCGATCCTGATCTCTTGGCCGCTAATCGATTTATAGTCCGGGCGAAGGAAGGAACGCAAACAAAGAAGAAGAAATCAGACTTCAAAGGCCCTGTAGGCGTTTCCGGAGTGTTCCCCCCCTCATTGGGCCGCAGAACGCCATCCTGAGAAGCAGGCCCCGCCCGCCAGAAAGAAGGGGAAACTCGCTGAAAATGGCTTTAATTCACTTCCCAGACTCGGCCATGCAAACAGGACAGATCTGAAACTTTATATGGGGACGCAGGTTTTTTCTGGAAGCGCCTTCTCCAGCATGACGGGCTGCGCGCTAGCGCTCCATTCATTGCATTGTTATTAGCCCAGCAGCGCCAGGGTGCCCAGACGTCATCATCGATGGGTCTTCAGCGCAATTTGCGCTTTGAGAGTTTTACACGGCAAAAGTGTTCTGACTCACCATGTCCTCCATTCCCCGCATCCCCAAAAGGATGATGGGGAGTGTCCGGGGAATGAACTGTTACGTATGTTTGTTCTCCTGTAGCGGTTTTGAAGTTGAGGGGGGGGAAGCGCATTTGTGGTGGATTCTTGGGTAGGATTTGTCTGAAGCATTGGGAGATGGCGTTAAAAGTCGGCCTGTGGCGACGGAGGACTGAAGGTTTGTAAGTGATTGTCGGCAACGTCGCATATAGGTTAAGTGTGGGGATTTTTGGGACGATGTTGTAGGTGAGCCATGGTCGAGGTCTTGAGGGGAGCCGCGTTTGAAATAAATGGCACGCGAGGTTATTGAATGGGGACAAGCGGACTATGCGAAATACGGCTGGCATTTGTGGGATTCACTTCCTTGATGCTCCTCGGGTAGCGTCACTGGTCTGCAATGCATGGGCATAACTAATGCCGCGCGGGCGGGGGCGGTTTGTATGTCAAGTAAAGTAAAACCGACGGACAAAATAGGGGGACTGAAAGACCTAACTAAACCCGTGCAACGCCTCTCTGTCCAATATATACAACTCTTAGCATCACATGGGAAGGGCTAACTGAACGAATACTGATGAAATAACTGTCCAGGACCGCTACATGTCGGGGGGGGGAGGCATTGCCTTGGAGGAAATGGCCGGCTTGCGCAGAGCCACACATTAATGTGCATAGTTGGGGGTATGTGACATAAAGTCAGAAATTATATTTCAAAACATTCGTGATAAACTCTTGCACAAAAATGTAAATAAAAGTTACCGGTATATTAAACAATATTAATCAAACGCTGGTTAACAAGTTTACAAAAATTTCAAAACAAACCTCATTTCATCTTCCTTGGTCTTCAACTCTGCCACAAGCCTTGGACCCTTTCTTTCTGTTTTCTCCAGTTGTTGCTTTGACCGTCATCCCTTCGACAATGATAAATCAAAGTAAAACAAAGTTTGGGACTCACTCGACATCAGAATGATGAAAGTCTCTTCGACACTTCAGCGCACTATTCCAAAAGTTGGCTTGCATATATGCATTTCAGTTCGACAACCAAAAATTGCTTTGCTCACAGCTGTGGACCTTGCTGACTGCATTCGTGTGAAATTCACACTTCAAACGTTACAGTATAAGTGAGGCTGTTCACCCTGTTGTAGGTTTTTATTTTCATTTCATTTTTACTGGGTAAAAGGAAGGGCTTTTTTTTTTTTCTTATAAAAAAAAAACAAAAACAAAAAGGTTTTTTTTTATTCGTTATCCACTTCCCTGGGGCTTGAAACAAAAATGCCATGCCTTGCACACACAATCCAAAATGTGCATAGGTTTGATTTGGGGAAGGGGAAATCGGGTTACGGTCTTCCTCTTTGGAGGAAGAGAGGGATCTTCCCCCCCCCATTGGGGGGACAATTTCCGCATGTTCGAACTATTAATCCACCACGGACGTGCCCCCGTAAGTAATTCCAATAGACATGAACAGTATATAAATTAGAAATTAGTTTCTCCCCCCCCCCCCCCACCGGGAAAGGACGATTCTCGTGAACCAGCGCTCGGGCGCTGGGCCTCCTTTAGTGAAGAGTGACAGATGCTCAGAGCAGCGGGGGGAAGAGAGTGGCCATTTTCTATATATGCAGAATTGCACGCAGCCAGTGATCAACCAGATTGACAGAGAGCACTTGGGCTTACGGGCTTTGCCAAAAAGGACCTGGGTCGATTCCCAGTCTGGGCCGTTAAATTTCTTCTCCACACTAATATATATATAACGGGGGAAACAAAATGGAAAGTAACAGTATAACACCTGGTTGTTTTTTTTTACAAGTTATCTCTTCCAATTCTCCATAGTCATGTGCCAGTATGTGTTGACTACTACTACACTCGTGACGTCGGAATGCTCATGCAAGCAATCACAAAGTGCCACCAACGACTGCAGAAGGAACTAACATTCAGGCAGGGATATCATTGTCAGGTGAGGTAAATGTGAGGTCGAGACTTTATGGGGGGGATCCTGGACAACGGAAAACATCAAACATGAAAAGTGTTGTTATGAACCAAAGTATCCGAAAGCGACAGCTGCATATTAAACAGCCCCCAAACTTTCATTGTTTCGAAGCAGGAGCTGTATGCAGGAACCTCAGGGATAACGCTAGAACTAGGTCTGTTACAACATTGAAGCGCGTCAAAAAGTACAAAACTTCTCCGAAAATTCATGCGAGAGGTTTTTTTTAAAGTACCTCAGGGTTATGTTATCTCTACGTAGATGATTACAATCCCAGAGAGACATCTTGCAAAAGTCCAAGCTTGGCAATGGGTATCAACCGTTTTAATAAGAAAAGGATTACTCATGAGTGTGCAGCCGTTGGGCTCAATGGAGAATATATAATGGCTCAAAAAACTTGTGGAGAAAAGCAACTAGCAATCAAAAAGGTGAAAATGGGATGCAGAAATGAAAAAACATGGAATAAAAACAAACTGTTATAAACTTGTGTGATATAAAAGAGGAGTCAAAGTTTGAACTTTTGTGGGGCAATAATTCAATAATAGACGTTGTTTGAAGTGTAAGACGTGCGTTTTTTTTTTTCGTTACTTACCATGTCAGTGTTAACAAAACAGGTACAGTGAAGGCCTACAATTGTCAAGTGCAAAGAGGAGTCAGAGATTTACCTAAAAATTGAAGGGTTATAATGCAGATAAAGAACATAGACCCCAAGTAAGCAGCCAATGTGATGAAAAAACTCTGGACAAATAAGAAGAGGTTCATGGACACCACTCACTAAACATGCCACTTGGCCTTGCATGACATCCCTGATACACTTGCATGGCCGAAAAGTATGTGGACACACACCCTCATTGGCGGATTTCGAGGCTATTTCAGCCCAACACCCAATGCTGAAAGGAGTATATAAAAATCAAAGCCAAGCCATGCAAACGATTGGCAGAGAGAGACGAGAGAGAATGGCCCATTACTGAAGAGCTCAGCAGTGACTTTCAACATCAGGCACCAATCACATAGGAGCACCTTCTCTCCAGCAGAATGAGGCTTCATCAATTTTCTGTCTTCTGACTTAGGCTGCTCCAGTCATCTGCTAGTTGACGTTTATTTGTATGAAGTTGGAAAACATCTAGGAGCAAACAAAACAGGCTCAGCCACGAAAGTGGTAGGCCACCACAAACTCACGAACAGGACAGCGAGTGCTGAAGGCAGTTGCAGCACAGAAAAAAATTATCCTCCCAATCCGTCTTGTTTTGTATGTAGAACACTCACTACCCAAGTTTACAAACTGAACTCGGGACACAACGGAAACACAAGCCACTGTTCGTCGAGAGCTTAATGACACTGACGTGCCGTGGCCGAGCAGAAGACACCGCACACAAGCCTAAAGATCACCAATGATCACAATGCAAGCCGGCAAGGTTCTGCTGTAGTTGTGCTAAAAGCTCACTGCCATTGGACTCTGTATCTTGCGTGGAAAAACACGTTACTCTGGGTATATATGTCACGACTTCTCACCAATCTGGGCGCATCTCTGACGAACAGAATAAATCGGATTTGGTTGATGCCAGTGGACGCTACCCTGCCCAAAATGCATAGTTGACAGCTGAAAAAGTTTTTTGGGGTGGCAGAAAGAATAATGATTCGGTTTAGGCTCGCTTATTCCCAGTGAAGGGAAATATTAAAGCTCAACTTACTAACAATGCACATTCCTAGATGATTTCCACCTTGCTTCCAACTTTGTGGGCAACAAGTTTGGACAAAAGGACCTTTTCCATGTCTTAGCATGGACAACATTGCGCTCCCATGCACAAAAGCGACGGTCCAGCAGAAGCCAGAAATGGTTGTCGAGATCGGGTTGTGGGAAGACACTTAAACTGACCGTGCACAGAGCACTGACACCTCAACACCCATCACAACTCCTTTGGATGAATTGGAACGCCAACTTGCCGAGCCCACGACGTAATCACCCAAATTCAGTGCCCCCCAAACCTCACCGACATGCTCGTGTGGTTGAATGAAGCAAAAATCTCAATTCCCGCAGCAAGGTTCCCAACTCTCGTGGAAAAAAGGGGCCTTCCCCAGAGAGTGGGGGCTGTATATAGCAGCAAAGGCGGGCACCACGTCCCTTAAGTAAATTGCCCATTGTTTTTGAATGAGCAGAGTTGGAATGAAGCAGGTGTCTGGTCCCACATACCTCCTTGGCCATGTAGCTGTTGCTACTTATATGGGCTAGCTGAGAATTATCAGGCGAAGGGAAAATGAGAAGAAATTCCAGCAACGGCAAACCAAACACCAAAATTCCTCAATATGTTGGAAGTGTTGACTGCCAGGATATTTGGAACAATATTCCACAAGTAATATTTGAAATTTTTATTAAGCTGCATGCGAGTATGAAACAAAGAGGCTCACGCATATCTAATCGATATTGTTTCAACGCAGCCTCCATGGCTCAAGGGCAAGTTTCCAACAAGTAACCCCGAGGGCATGAGCAGACATTACGATCACTTTTAAAAAAAATTAATTTTTTATTTTTCTTCTTGCTGGTTGCAACCCAGGTGACCCGCACACGATATAAAACAGAAGAAAAATTTAAATACAACTTTATTAATTTTGGACTGTCTCTATGGTTCAATGGCTTTTAATGGGCCCAAAAAACAAACATTTGGGTTTTGGGGGGAAAAAATTTTTTTTTTTTTTTTAATTTTTTTTTTTTGGGCCAAGACATTCATGTGTGGTGTGGGTGGGTTGTTCCACTGTAGTGAGCGAAAGTGAAGATTCCATGCTAAACTGGAAGAAAGCACTCGGCCAGAGCCGCCATAACCCCCGCCACGGCATGCCTGATCCACCCGAGAAACTATTGGGGCCCCCCCCAAACAGCATTTTGAATATCATGAAATGTAATATATATATATATATATAGATTTTAGCAAGGGCATTTTGCTGTTGACTCACCAACCATTTGAGACTTTTACCTGGGCTGCCATCTACCGTTGTTATGCATAGAAGAAGCACAACTTTTCAAGCGGTATTTTAGGGGTCCAAACAATAAATAAGAAATTAAAAAAAAAATTTTTGAGAGAATTGAAAGTTTTATGAAAACTTACAAAAGTAGTATAGGACATACCATGATGCCGAAGGGGTCCTTTTCAGATAGTCCTGATCGTTGTACCTGAGGCAGGCGGTGGTCCACGGGCACGGAGAGCCTATGCTATGGGAATTTTTATCAGCCTCACAAGAAGAAAGTGGACGAAATAAAGAATGAGAGTGATCAAGGAAACATGAGGAAAGTAAAGAAAGGCGAATGCCCGATGAAAAATTGAAAAAGTCAAGGACTGCAATATTAAAGGAACGTGAAAAAAGAAAAATGCATGATAAAAAAAGTCTTCAGCGGAGATTGGAACGGTTGGGGAAAAGAGAGAAAAAAAAACAATAGGGAGAGAGAAAAAAGTGAAGAAGGACAGAAGTCGAGTTGGAGGGAGAGAGAGAGAGGACGAGGGAGAGAGAGAGACGCGAGAAGAGGAGGAGAGAGAGAAGAGGGGGGGGATGAATACTAAGCAACAAGAAAAAAAAAGCTTCCCTTCATTTCAATGAGAAATTACATCATGACAATTGTTATTTTAGGAACAGGAGGAGACCAATTGGCGTTGATTATGCTATTTAAAACTCCATTCTATGGTGGTTAACGAATTTTTTCTAAGCTGAGGAATGAGCTCTGCCAACAGGAAACAAGAATCATTTGACGTTTGGCTTATTAGTTGAACCCTTAAATCATGGACAACACACCAAAAATCTTCCCAAGCTGTACATAACTATATATTTGCAACGACTTGAATGTATGTATGAAAGCCACTATATTCGCATTTCACTTTCCACTTGATTATTGCCTAGGTGTTGGTAATGGTAAATAGGTAGGTGGGCTGAAGCGTCTAGGATCCTGAGCTTCAAATCCCCCTCAGCTGTTGAATTATTTACCAAGGTGGGTGTCTTGGGACTCAGACCTGTCATCCCTTCCGAGGTCATGCAATGAGTGCCAGCTTCTGGACTTCCCGTTGTTGAAATTGGGCGACACCAGTCCAGGGATTTGTGCAAAGATGCCAAGGGAGACTCTTTGGCCGGCAGCACCAATGACTCTGTAACAAGTATCTAGTCCATGGCTGGATTGATTCAACTTGATGACGGGGCAATGGTTTTTTTTTTATATCTGTTGGTAGACAGATAATCTGCGAAAAATGCAGTCCAAGGATGCTGACTGATAATAAAATGGCTACCTTGATCCAAACGGCACTGCGATCCAGGTTAGACTGGACAGTGGGTTTTGTTTATACAAGTTAATCCGCCCGCTTTCGTGCGGGGGGGCGGGGGGTTACGTTCCCAAACCTCCCCGCCGCCTAAGTTGAAATCGCCGAATGAATGGAGCTCCCAAAAAATCGATTCGTCTTTGGTTCTGGTCGGTTTGGCAGTGATGATTGGGTTTGAGATGTACCGGAGATCGACTGGTCTGTCTGGTCGGTTGGACAGGTGAAGTGGGTTTGAAGGTGCGGGGAATCGACTGGTCTGGTCTCGGCTCGGTTTGCATGTGAGTGGGGTTTGACAGGTGCGGAGATCGAGCTTGTCCTTCTGGTCTGTCGGTTTTGAGGTGTGGGTATGAGCACATGCTCGTCCGTCGGCGGCAAACCCTTTTCTTCCCGAAGCAATATATCGAGCCTTTAACCTTAACCTGTCTCTGGAGCGTCCCAGGACCTTCCTTCTGGCGACTTCGGTTCCTTGCCCGAAGCTGATAGAAGGTGCAGGGCTTTGGGCGCCATCGTGTGTCCTTGGCGACGAAAAAAAAACCTTTTTACGAAAAATATTCGAGTTCACCAAGCGAAACTTGTCTCCGTGGCCGTGTATTTGTGACTGCTGGTGAGGCGCCAGCTTTATTTATTGCCTTAAATAATTTATATTTTTAAGTATACCATTATTAACCGCGACTGTACCGGGGGAATCCCGCAGACAAAAATTAGTTACGTTCCCAGCGAAAACACCTCGGCGATGAAAAAACGGTGGGGCGACAATAGGCCTGTTGAAACCCGCGATGAAGCGGGGGGTTTGACTGTATACTATATAATTACTATATATATACGTGTTTAATTATTACTATAAGCCGAGTTGTGTCGTGGGGTGGATGTTGGGGGTCTGACAAGGCACGTTTTCAGTGTTCTACAACGAAATTTACAGTGATTAATATTTGAAGTGTTCAATATTTTTTTCTAATGTACCTTTTTGTCGGTGTTTTGTATGCTGACTGTGATGCTGGCGAGATTGTCCGTGGTTGTGTTTATTACAAGCAGCAGCGAGAGCACTTGCCAAGCCAGCATTCGCATCAACGGTTTCTAATAGAACGGCTATCGCTGAGTGCTTCAGCCACTTATCAAGCGCTCCACAAGAAAACTTGGTTAACTCAACACACCCCAGATTCATGACATGATGCGTTGAGTGGATACAATCTGCAGCATCATTTTAGCCTTCGCACGAATTTGTCCCTCAAGGGCTGGATTGAGAGGAGGCCAGGGAGGAGGCCAGGGTGGGAAGAGGACCCCACAGTTGGCCCGGCACGCCGGGTAACTGCTAGTATCTATATAAAGGCTCTTTTAACACTGACCTGGTAATTAAGGATCGTGGTACCTTCCGGGTGGACGTAGTATTTTTAGGGAAAGAAAGCTTGAATTTTGCGTTGCGGTATTACACCAAAAAAATAGTCACACAAATCATCGGACACTACCATACATGAAAAATATAAGCTGGTGTAATGGATTCGTGGTTAGGTGGTGGCCGCTTGGGTCCTAGGGGGTCTGTTCAGCCCCGTTGGCAGCTCTGAATTATACCAGGGGTTTTTGTTTTTTTTTGGGGGTGACTTCAGCCCGTCCATACTTCGCAGGTCGGCAAAGAAGTTACCAGATGGCCTGGGTAAGGGGGCACTGCATCAGCGGCATCAAGCCGGCGTATCCTCGGCCGTCCCAAAGCTCGTCCACCAATGAGCAGCAGCAGCCACAGGCTGGCGATAGAGAGAGAGAGAGAGAGAAGGGAGAGGAGGAGGAGGAGAGATGGAGAGGAGAGAGAGAGGAAGGGGGAGAGAGGATGGGAGAGGGTGAAGAGGAGAGAGAGAGGAAGGCGAGAGGAGAATGAAATATAATAACGTTGAAAATAAATGAAAAAAATCACATGAAGCGATGTGACCGAGTACAATGGGGGTTTTCAGATGGAATAGATTTAAATTTTGTTTGTGCCACGTGCATCAAGCCGGTACACCAGGAAACAAAGAAACAAACAAAACAAGCAGTCAAGGAACGGTACTTACGAAATCGTCAACTTGACCTTCTACCTTTGTCTAATAAAGCCGTTTTATGCTCTCTGGGAAGGGTAGCGAAGCAAACCAGAAGTTTCTAACGATGATTCTTGTACAAAACATCAAAAATCGAATGTTTTGCGACCTTCACCTGTTTACCTTGACCTTTGACCGATTTGAACCAAATCCTATCCAGCGCTAGCCAATCACCATCTAATTCACGTGGTTTTTGTAATCTTGCACGATTGGTAGCTTCTTCCTTCTCAGAGTTTACTTTTTTCTTGGAGTTTGCCTCACTGGTAGTTGTCCTCTGACCTCATTGACCGATTCTTTGACCAAAATATCTAATTCAACGCTAGCATCACCCTCGCTGAATCACGTGGTGTAATTTGACATTTCGGTGGTAGCTTTCTTCCGTTCGACAGTATTCGTGCCTACAAACACAAAACAAGCATCATATAGACTCGGTAGGGGACTTACGAAATTCGTAATTGACCTCTGCCTTGTCTAATAAACAGCTGTCTCTAGAGAAGGTATAGCGACGCAAACCAGAAGTTTCTACGATGATTCATGTAGCCAAACCATCAAAATCGAATGTTTATTGACCCTCCACTGTACCTGACCTTTGACCGATTTTTGACCAAAATCTAATCAGCACTAGCCATCCACCTCCCTGAATCACGTCGTGTTGAATTTGACATTGGGTAGCTTCTCATTCTGAGTTATCGCTGCCGACAAAAACAAACAAACAAACAACACACACACAGCAAACCAGATGACGGAATCCATCAATATACTTACCGAATCTAAATAAAAAGGGGTGAAAACCAAGGATGCACGGTAAGTTGCCCAAGACAATGGGGACAGCAATGCGCTAACTATGATTTTGTTAAGGGGGGACAAGTCAAGCAATAGGGGGAACACATTGGTTTACACAATGTGTAAAAACATATCCTGCTAGTTATATATCAAGTGGCCTATTTTCATTTTCAAAAGAATGTCCATTTACACATTGTGGGAAACAAGAGTTTCATTTTAAATCACACCAGTTGGCTAAGCACCGTTCGTTCAACCTTTAAACTACAGTTGTACTTCTTTTGGTCCGATAGCCGGGGTGCATATTTTTGTGAATCAAACCCGTGATAGAACAAGGTAAATAGCTTCCGATTGCTCTTGTCCTTTGTTCTTGTCCACTCCCACATTTACTTATTAAATTCATAACACATTGAAGCACTTGGTTTCTGGCGACAATCAGCGAGACTGCACTGTATTGGGAGGGCGGAACGATGATGGGACACAACCACACCACACACACACACACACACAACACCACCACACACAACACACACACGCGATATTTGGCAATTTTTCCAGAATAAGCAGCATTGACGAGGTTGGATGTGAATCAACGACTAAAGTACGTACTGTTTTCAGCTCTATATTTAGAAGGCACAGTTCTAATACAGCCAACAGCCTTGTGAATCGGAGTGTTATCAAATATATCTGTTTGTAGGATTTCCGCCCGCCGGCGTGGCGAACGCGACAGCGTCATACCCATGCAGGGTCGCTTCCGCCACCGAACGGACAATCCAGTTCGCGGGCTTTCCGGCAAAAATCAACGACCGAAACCAGCCACGGGTTTGTGTTTTTAACCACACCAACCAACCTTGTACCGCATACGCTCTACCCCGCTACAGGAAGGTCCGATCGCCAAATCTTCGGAATTTTACCCTAATTGGTTCGCCGCGGGTAGGTTACCGAGAGATGTCACTACCTCAACGGAGAACCCGCTCTGAGGAAACGAGCCGCTTAAGGCAGCTCGCTTCTTTGGATACGAGGCGCGAGGAAAGTAAAGGGGGCGGGGTGGGTAGGGACGCGGCAGAAGGTATTATCTTTTGCGCCACAAAAAAAGTCATTTCCGTTGGCCCCCGATCCACTTTACCGGCTAATTTCAAAAACCAACATATATTTTCCGAGTATGCAAGATGAGGGGCAGTCATTTCAGATGAGGGAGGGGAATGGGACGCAACAAAAACAGGTTTACATTTTCACACCAAGGACATTTGATGTATTATGAAGGCAACCGTATGCAATTTTAAACAAGGGGAGAAAACACATTGCAATTATCAAGCAACAAAAGGCACAGACAACAGAACTAACAAAACACGTTCTCTACTTCTCTTTATGTACAGTCGACTTGCCAGCTTAACAGCAGTTCCTAAAAATATTAGACGGGCCGACGGACACACGGGATATGACGCACCACACACCACACACCCAAGAAAACATGGTGGCAAGAGGCCTCATTAATACGAGACCGGCTTCAGCACTCCGGGGACACGGTGAGTGAAAACCACAGAAAAACCTAATTCCCTCGAAATGCTCTCCACCTCCGTGTGGTCCTCTTTCAAGTTGTTCGCACCCGGGCTCCAGCGGGAAGCAGCAGCTGAGATCCAATCGCCGTGACGGCTGCGGATCCTTCCGAGCTCCCCGCGAATCACCTCCACCGCGCTTCTCAGCACCGTGCTAGGTGAGACGAGGCGCCGAATCTCCCGTCGACTGGCGTCGCTTCCCCCGAGGAACCACACTCCACAAGACGGTCGATGAGCTCGCACCAAGCCCGGGAACCAAATGGCGGAAACAAAGCGAGCTCGACGACCTAAAGAAGAGACAGCGCACCAACTCCGCACTCAAGCCCTGACGCAGATGACCGACTAACTTCCTTCCAAGCCAAGCAAAGCAGTCACAAGCAAAAAGGCTTCCTCCCGAGCAAAGCAGCAAGCTGAAGGCTTCACGGAACCATCAAAGCCAAAAGAGCCTCCAAAAAGCCTTCCTCCCGAGCAGGCCGTCAGCCGAAGCTCGACTGAAGCCAGCCGACAGCAAAAAAGCTTCCCGAAGCCTCAACCCCTAACCAGGCGCAAAAACAGGACGCGGAAGGTCTGCTGTGACCGGCTACTCGTCTACTCCTTTCTCCAACTTCTCCCGACAAGAAAAATCTCCTCTCTATGCCTCTCTTCCCCCTTCCCCCACCCGCCCTTCCCCGCTCCCCGGCGTGACTCTGACCTCATCGCCTCGTGCCTCCATCCCACGCGTCAGCACGAGGTGGGACGGAGAGTTGTTGACATCATTTGATCACGGTGACGGCAGGTTTCTTCTTGGCTCTTCCGCAAAGAGGGGGAGGGGATGTCTCCATTGTTCGTTCCCCAATATTTTTTAAATCGCTATCCCGCAGCGCATCTAATCGAAATTCTGACATTTAAACAATGGAAGGTGAGCCATCAGGTGAAACAAAGCACCTTCGACATAAGCTGACTAACAGGAAAACCCTGTTATGTTGTGTGCAAATTCAGAATTCCCAAATTACCGTAAACATATTTTGCTTTTTGAAACCTCCAGAAAACCAACATACCTTATTGCACAAGCACACAAAGTTATATAAATCCACCAATTGCTTAGAAACAGTCACGAGACAAAGGGACAAACCGTGCGCTCACTTCCCGTACGCATGCATGAGGTAAAAAAAGGTTTAAACCCCACCACCCAATCATCATCATCATAAAGATACAGAGATGAAAAATTTTTGGAATGAAACTTATTGCCACCCCGGCACCCAGTTTAACCAAGCATATTGGCAGGCATAGCACAACCACACCCGCAACAGAGAGTCCCTCTTACTTTAACAGATCCACATACATCTACCCCACACTTTTGTCGAGTGGCCAAAAATAATTGGACAACCCTTGCACTATTTTTTCAAATAATGCACAATTTATGCTTCAGAAATTGTATGGAACATTAAAAAATTATTTGGTGATCAACACTCGAGGTCCCGTTACTCTAAAAAGTAACGGGACTGAACTTCACCCATAAATTATTATTTCCCAAAAAATATAGTTTAAATCACAGACTTCGACCCCCCTTCAAATACTTTCACTCCGAGTCTACACACTTGATCCATCCTCTTCTTCAAGCTTCAAGCACCCTGCACAAGGCTTCTTCCTGGAATCCTCCGGATGCCGTCCATCACCGGCCCTTTTGATGTATATCATAGGTCCCCTGTGTTGATTCACCCCCCTTTTGGCATTGGGGGAATAGGAAAAAAAAAATCACAACGGGGCCACAGATCTGTACGCGAATACAGGCGGTTGTCCAGAGTGGGGCACATTTCCTTCTCGCCTAGTATAACTGGTCGGGTCAATATGCCTTCAGGGGCTGTGGCAGGGGCGTTGTCATGGACGAGCAGCACCCCCAGGCATTCGTTCTTCCCACAGATCCCCTCCTCTTGTTCCGGACCTGATCTCATGAAGCGCCGAGGATCCTCCTTGTACACGTATTTGATTCAGTTTTTGAACCCTGTGGTTATGTCTTTAGAAACTCAAAGTGGGACGACTGATTGCCCTTCGATGTCAAAAAATGTGCTGAGGCATCACCATATGGCCATCGAATTCCGACAATCCCTTCGCTTTCTTCTGATCTTGGTCGATTGCCGGGACTTTCTCCCACTGCACCGACTCCTGCCGTCACTGGTCTCAGGATCGTAATTTGAAATATCCCGATTTCATCGACCAGTAGTGACATCACCCGAGCAGGTCAATGATCGTCTCGAGCGCATCAATACACTGTCTTGAACAGACAATGTGCACTCTTTGCCTAGTTTCCATCAGGTCTCGGACAACAGCTTGGGAACCATCTTGCGGGCATTTCGAAGAGATTTTCCAGTGAATGGTGCTTCCACGAGCAGTCTCTGTAACCTGTCGATGTTAAGTTCTCAAGCAATTCATCAGCAGGCGTCGACGATTTTTTTGGGACTGCCACTCATCTAGCCTTCACACGCTCGATTGTTGTCCGCAATTCCTGCTCGTTGAAAGTTTTCCAGTACCAGTAATCTGGGATCGTACTTCAACATCCTCACCGGCGTCCCTCTTTGAACCTCTCTGTGCATCTCAAATGCAATGTACGTCATGACATTAGTTTCTTCCCGTTAGACTTTGCACTGCAGCCATTTGCGACAGGTTTCAGAAGGCGTTTTATGCTAAGCCTTTGGCAGAAACATCGACTGCCTCTCTTGCTACGACTCAAATAGCGCCGCCAACTCCTCAGACTAACCAACCGTTGTAAAAGCACGACCTGTAAACAAAAAAACAAATCACCACATGAAGTGCCAGTCAACCATCCATCCCAATCACTATATATTGCTGGAATGTCGCGAAAGACACTGTTGAGGCACACCCCGTCTCTCATTCAGGATTGTCGTAAGGTGGAGCACCAGCAAGGGCCTCAAAAGTCCCTCTTTTAAGCTGACCTCGCTATGTATGTTCTTTGTTAATGCAGTGAGAAGAACAAAACAACAAAAAAGCTGAAATTAACTAATCTTAGTATTATTTCCACACAAAAAAAAATCCTAAAATGGCCGGGGAATATTATTGACACCTATTTGGAGTTGTTTTTTGAAATAATTAGATTGCAAAGCAAGAAGGAATTCTCATTTCTTTTGAATTTGCAATGCCACCCTATTGGTGAGATGCAGGTGTTCTGCCCAATATTACAAAAACTTAACTTCATATCACACCAGTTATTATTTGAGATGTTATTTTAGAGAAACAGGAATCATCTTCTGGCTGTTTTGTATCCACTAGTGCTGTATGCCCCCATAGAGCCCTGGAGAAAAAGAAGAAAAAACCCCAGAGAATTGTGTTTCTGACGAGTTGGTCTAGACACAGATTTGTGAAAGCCAAGCACAGGGCATGGACAAATTCCTCAAGGGCTTACAAATCCACTTCTCCCAGAGACCTTACTGATGTTCCCTGTTTGCCCACCCATACGCAATGTTATCAGGAAGCTTTTTTAAGCCACAATGTACTATGTAGCCAACCTCCCTTGAATGTCAGGCCAACAGAGAAACTTGCATTGAAGATTGCAAGGGTACAAAGGATCTGTTTGCAATGGGTGGAGAAGAAGGAAAGCACCTAATCAACTGACATAAACAGATTCAAACTGACCTTCAAGACCACAAGGGTACGACAGTGTTTCAACTTGCACCATCCGTACCGACTCAATGAAACGGGGGGTTTTTATTTTTCTTGGGTAGCAGACAGGAGGACCTACAGCTGACGAAGCACGCGGAGAGGCGGGAGGGAGAGAGGAGAGCCGAGGAGAAGACATAAGAAGCCCAACCGAGTTTTGCCAAACACACCTAGAAAAGCCAAAAGCCTCCTCTCTGGGAAGTGGAGAGGAATCGTACATTATAGTTTTTTGGTCCTGAAGCACATCATCTCTATGTTCATACAGAAAACTCAAATGAAGCCTTCAAAGAAAAAAGAATTAACCGGTTCGCTACAGTCACAGTGTGGGAGAGGTTTCAGTGATGTTTTGGGGTTGCCTGTGCCTGCTCTTGGCACTGTTGTGCCG
>CM068956.1:125714898-125727087 GCA_035128595.1 Eptatretus atami
GATAACAATTACCGGAACAAAGTACACTGCCGCCATGCCAAAAAAAATAAAAAAAACATCCAGGGAGCGACATGGTCTTCGACGCCCGGCGATGCCGCCTTGCAGCACATGGAATCGGAATTGGGAGGGAGCGGTGTACAATGATTGATTCATTGATTAATTGCAGAATTAAAATAAAATAAATAATAATCGTAAAATAATAAATTTATTCATCAATTGGCTGATAGCATATCTAAACCAACACCGTTTCATCCGAATCTGCAACTTTTTGAAAATCAAGTAATTAATCGAAAAATTAAATAAATAATTGATTAATCAATAAATCAAAAATGCCCTTTATAGCCAAATCCCTTGTTCACTGTCATGTCCAAATAGCAGCTTCCGAGCTCAAAAGGTGCTTGAGATATTGCCAGGGTGAGAAATAAAATAAATCATTAATAAATCGATAATAATTAAGTAATGAATCAATTAATTGATTATTCAAAATATTAAAAAATTCCGTTTTTGCCAAAGCACATCTTTACTTTTGTCCCCAAATTTCATCTTCCGAGATCAAAGGATGGCTGAGATATAGCCCGGACAAACAAACAAACAAACAAACAAGAAAACAAAGAGTGAAAACTGAGAACTCCCTTCCTTCGGTGCCCGGCGATGGCATCATGTAGTGCCTGGATATGGAATTGGGAAGGAGTGGTGTACAATTATACAAATTTCATACACTTCTTCTCTAAAGAAGAAGAAGAATAGAGAACACACAAGTCTGAAGACGACGATGGTTCACGAGCAGTATTTGACGATGTAGATGTTTCGAATCAAGGATGAGACAATGTGATATGTTTGACCAAGTTATAAAAATGATCAACATGATGTGGTACGAGGACAGTTATTAGCTGCAAAATGTCGAAAACCCGGTTTCGTTCAACAACTTTCAAAATTTAACCTTTGCATAACCTTTAAAGGTCACAAAACAATGTTTGTGGACATTAAAATAAGGAAACAGGATACGTGCTATAGCTTATTGGAGTTAGTTCGTCGAAGAAGGTCGAAACCCGGTTCGATTCCCACAACTTTGAAAATTTGACCTTTGTGACCTTTAAAGGTCAAAGGTCAAGGATTATGACCTTTGGTGCAAAACTTCCTCTGGAACATTCCAGGAACAATATAACGTCATATAGGCTATATGGCATTTCACACTCCTCGGATTATCCATACTTTGATGAAATCAGCATAAAAACAAACTTGAAGGGGGCCACGGGCAAGGTGTTCGAGATAGAGAAAAATGGTTTGAAGACTTTAGGTGGGGAATCACCTCAAGATTATGCATAAAAATATTGTCATCCTAGTTCTCAAAGTTTGGGCGGTCGTATGATTTTTATGTCAAAATTCGAAATTTTCTAAGTTCGTGACCTTGTGACCTTGACCTTGGGACGAAAATGAAAAATCGAGCTCCGTGGGGCTATGCAGGTGCCATTGGGCTAACCAAAATCCGAAACCCCTGCCAGATTCGACAACCCCCTAGGAGAAGATGCAAATTGAAAATCGGCTACCCCTAAAAACACAATTCGCAATTTTCTAAGTTCGTGACCTTGTGGCCTTGACCTTGGACGAAAATGAAAAATCGAGCTCTGTGGGCTATGCAGGTGCCATTGGACTAACCAAATACCGAAACCCCTGCCAGATTCGACAAACCCCTCGGAGAAGAAAATTTTTATGTCAAAATTCGCATTTTTAAGTTGTGACCTTGTGTCCTTGACCGTGGAACGAATGAAAAATCGAGCTCTGTGGGGCTATCCAGGTGCCATTGGGCTAACCAAATACCGAAACAACTGTCAGATTCGACAACCCCCTAGGAGAAGCAAATTGAAATCGGCTACCCCTAAAAACACATGTTTTTTGGGCGTGGCTCCGCCCATAATGGGCGCACCACGCCTATTTTCAGGAACAACAACTAGATCATATGATATAACCTCCCACCAAAATTTTGTCAGGATCGGATCAAACCCACGGAGCTATGCTCGGGACAGACAGACATACAGACAGACAAGCCGGTAGGCGGACATGGGTAGTCGCCTACCCAATATAACCTGACGCGATGGCCCGTTCGATGGGGAATGACCTGAGGATTAAGCAAGAAAATTCATGATTCTAGCTTCAAGGGTTAATGCTGCAGATTGTTTTTTCGTTAAAATACCCCACATTTAGAGGTTTTTCGGCCGTTGCTAGGAACGGAGGGGTCCATAGCAACGGTTCTTTCTCACACATAACTAGGACATACCATGAACCTACCTACCAGTTTCATTATATCTGACTCATAGTCTCTGAGATATAACGAATTTCGTTTTTTTATTGTTTTCGACCAGGGTTCATTCAAAGTCTATCTTCTCCGACAGTTTTCATAGGATTCGGCTGGAAATTTTTGACAATATGGCTGAATGTACTGCCACAGTCGCTCGTGGCCCGATTTTTGATTTTCGAAAAAATATATTTTTAATGATCTTTCAAAAATTTCAAAGTCCCTTTGCTAGGCAATGGTGGTTCCATAGCAACGGTTCTCATTTGCACACAACTAGGTCATGGTATGAACCTACCACCAAGTTTCATCGAAATCGCCATTGTATTAACGGAGCACTGGACCGAACAGACAGACATACGAACATACAGACAAGCCGGTAGGCGGACATGGGTAGTCGACTCCCAATAGAACCTGACGCGATGGGCCGTTCGATGGGAATGACCTGAGGATTAAGCACAAGAAAATTCATGATTCTAGCTTCAAGGGTTAATGCTGCAGATTGTTTTTTCGTTAAAATACCCCCACATTTAGAGGTTTTTCGGCCGTTGCTAGGCAACGGAGGGGTCCATAGCAACGGTTCTTTCTCACACATAACTAGGACATACCATGAACCTACCATACCAGTTTCATGTATATCTGACTCATAGTCTCTGAGATATAACGAACTTCGTTTTTTATTGTTTTCGACCAGGGTTCATTCAAAGTCTATCTTCTCCGACAGTTTTCATAGGATTCGGCTGGAAATTTTTGACAATATGGCTGAATGTACTGCCCACAGTCGTTCGGGCCCGATTTTTTATTTTCGAAAAAATAATTTTTTATGATTTTTCAAAAATTTCAAAGTCCCGTTGCTAGGCAACGGTGGTCTCCATAGCAACGGTTCTCATTTGCACCACAACTAGGTCATGGTATGAACCTACCACCAAGTTTCATCGAAATCGCCATTGTATTAACGGAGCACTGGACCGAACAGACAGACATACAGACATACAGACAAACATATCGACGGAAAAAGTGATAAGGGTAGATCAAAAAAAAAATTTTTTTTTTTTTGACTTTATCGACTACCCAACAAACATATCGACAGAAAAGTGATAAGGGTAGATCAAAAAAAAAAAATTTTTTTTTCGACTTTATCGACTACCCAAAGACAGACAGACAACAAATAACGAATATAGTGGTCACTTATTTTTTTCGTGAAAAATTTTTTTCGGAACAAATAAGAAACTTCAAAATGAAAGATGTTGAAAAAATAATGGAGAACAGAAGCTTAAAAGCATTTCAGCAGAGAACTATGGTAGGATGTGCTGAGATTTTTTTTTACCTGAAAAGAAACAGAAAGATTATCACCAACAGATATTGCATCATTAAACAAGGGGAATAATTATACAAACAACCCTACGGCAAGAAAATACGACTTACCAGTATGTCAGACAAAACAAATGACGACGAAGCCATCTCGCCGGTAACTACCAATGAGATCCAGTTTGCACTGAAAAGGATACGAAGTAATACCCCTTCGAAAAGATGAAATTGTTATCGATGCATCCAAAGATGGCAGTGAACTGTGATACAGTAAATTAGCAAAAACATAAGATGGAAAAATCCCCATCACTTGAAAGAACTCTCAACTAGGACTGATCCACAAAAAGGGAGATGACATAAACCTAAATAATTAGTCATCAAAATCACCTTCTCTTCAGTCCATATAAATTGTTCACAAAATTACCAACAACAGACTTGAGAATGAACTAGACAACCAACCATGGGAGCAAGTAGGTTTTAGATGTAGATACTCAATAATAGCTCACCATCCTAAACTAGATCAGCATCTGGAAAAAAAAAATCAAAAAATATACACTTCCTTTGCATCTTGCATTCATTGCTTATGAAAAGTTTTTGACAGTGTGGAAACAAACGTGGTCTTGCAAGCTTTACATCACCAAACTATCAACTCCAGACACATACAAATAGATGAGGTGAGGTATAAGATAAGTGAGGTATATAACAGCGATCTTGAACCTGCACCAAATTAGTGGCAAGATCGAGATTGAAAGAGATGTCAGACAGTGAGACACAATATCACCAAAATGAAGGACTACAACAACAAACTGGAAACATCTAGAAGGCCCTGGAAGAAGCAGAAGTACACCAAAGATCCGACAGAGAACAAATCACAAAATTTACCGGAGGACAATGGTCTCAAATTACGTTGACTCAAACAGAATATTGATGCCTTCATCCTTCAGTGGACTAAATCACCTGGCTGAAATCAAGCCAAGTCATTTTAACCCATTTCCTATTACAGAGTGTCGTTTAGTGATTCATCATGTTAAAACGACCCGTTATTAATTATCTTTTCACTTCAGTTTGAAGCATTTGGTGCAGCATGACTTTTCATAGGTAGCATTTCAATTCCTATCCCAAGTCACCACGAGTGCATGCAGGAAGAGTCAATCATAATGCACATCTTCACACTGGTTTCACATGCAGCCCAGAACAGCAAGGACAGGGAAATCTCATCCCTGAAGATTATAATTATTCATGAGCTAGTTAGATTGTTAAAAATAATCTGACATTGACATGGTAATTCTCCTGAAAGTGGCTTGGAGTCTAGAGATTTGAAACATAAACCTTTCATTCTGCAGCCTTCAGCTTGGTAACCCATAGGCTATTATGGTTGTGTGCTTACAATGTTATCATTAATGACTAGGGGCTACCTGGCACTGCCCAAGGGAGGTGGGGGGATACCCAGCACTGCATGATATCGGGGATGGAGGGGGGATACCCGTCACTGTCCAACTGGGTGAACTTTTCCTGGTGGTAGTTTTGGGATGTGTTGGACATTGAAAAGCTATGGAGTTATTGGTCTCATGGTGGTTACCTTTTGCCTGTGGACCAGCAGCAGCACTGCCTGACACAACATCCCAATATGCATTTTATAGCAACCTTTGGTGGCCTCAAAATGTATGTCAAGGCCAACATGTGGTAGCTTAAAACCTTGCCCAGATTCTGAAGTACCGACACCCAAAATTTGTGGCCTTTATGTGGTATGGTTTGGCCGTGAAAGAATAACATACAAACACTTGAAAATATTGTGGCGTCCACACCGATCAAGACTGATATTGTACGGATAGACCAAAACTGGCTTTTACTCCCTTGGACGACGTTCAAACAATTGCGCGATGGAAATCGCAAGAAGCACACAAGGCTCTTAACTCTTTGAAAACCAATGGGTCTATTTCCCGAATCAAATAGATAAAAAGAACCAGGGTATGGTGGAATCATGATGGAGGAGCAAGATGGTGGGTTGGGGAAGAGAAGAAGGGGGAACACGGAATCAATAAATACTAATTATGTACAATACCTATAAAAATATGGCGCCACACACCAGATATATTCACAGACGGGGATAGGGAACGTGAACCGGATGAGCCTGAGCTGCTGGTAAACGAAGAGGTGATAAGGAGACGAGCAGGAGACGATGAAACACATGGCAGGCCAACAAACGGGGAAAGGCAGGAATGACGAAGCAGGGCCACAATAAGAGCAGGAACAGGAGAAGGCAGGCAGGCAGCATGGACAAAGCAATTGTTTTCTCTGAAGCACACTATCTCCTTCTTTGTTGGTGCAATCCCTCCTCTCTTTCTCCTCTTGCTTCGTGCCCAACCCTCTCTACTCTCCTCAGCCATGAGTCATGATTCTTCTTCCTTCTCCTTGCTCCTGTTTGTGCCCAACTCCAGTCTGCTCCCCTCTCGCAAGGAATGCCTAAAAACTCCGCCCTCTCGGTGCAACAAAAGGCTCCTCCCCTCGCTCTCTGGACAGTGCAGCCCCTCTTCTCGACTTCATCCGGTGGGACATTACAAGGGGTCATCTGCACAATTTCCCTCATCTTAATCCTTAAATAATAATTACCACACACCATCCCTTGTATGGTGCACATTCAAACAAGTCAATTCTTCAGCTAATGTTTCCCTACTCAATCACATCGAAATTGGCTTAACTACTCGTACACGGACCATGCTACGCCATACACTTCGATCTATTCTCAGGCAATGCCTAACCTCCCCCTCGCCCACCCACCCCCCAAAAATGTAACTATGTATTATAGATTGGCAATGCTAGGTTTTAACCTAGAAGCATATTTGATACAAACAAACCAGTAGACTTTGTGGGTTGTTTTCTCATGTCAGACCTCTTTTTCAATGCAACGCAGAGCAGGACAATTTGGTGAGTGCATTGTAGAATAAATCACGAGTGAGGAAAATCAATCTTCACACAATTTACTTGCCTGTGCAAGTAAATGTTCTTTACATCACATTTGAACCATCACTCGGTGCTTAATGCACATTATATGAATTCCTTCCAATATGTATATAAATAAATAAGTATATATATATATTTATTTTTTGAAGTACTACAAAAGTAAAATATAACATTTACTCTTCATGATCTGGGAGAGAAAACTGCTCCAAAAAGCAAGTCCATTAAAAGTTGAACATGCCAGAAGAACTGCACTGCAGTGTACATACACACAATCCTGCCACATTATATTACAACAGTGCAATAATACAAATTATTACATGAAAATATATAATGGCATTTTTTAATTTTATGAAAGGTGGAAATGGTCACCAATATATGTGGACTTGCCTTAGTTCGCCTTTCCCCTCAAAAATTCCCAATCACTTTTCCTGACCTGAAACCATTTTCTTCAAATTTACATTCATCTCGATATCAATGGCAAGGCAGGAAAGATTGGATGGAGTAACTTACATAAGCTAGGTTTTGAGAAAATTATGGTAAGGAGGAACAAAATGGTCTAAATTAAAGTGAAATACGATTGATTGTAGGTCTGAGGTTGGAAAAAGGGACACATGAACACAAGTCACGAATCAGCATAAAACTAACCGGAGGAGCAAACATCCCAGCAGGCACACGACGTCAGTATGAAAGATTCACGACGTCGGGAATCGGCCGCTTGGTTGTACAAACCAGATCACGACGCGGTACAGCCGCAGCGCGCCCCGCGATTATCGAAAACTGTTTTTTTCTGCCTCGTGTGTTTCCAGGGTGATCGCTTTTCCACCTCGTGACGTGTGTGGTTGTGTTTGCCTTTCACTGGAGGAGAGATCTGATTGGCTAATTGCATTTCCGCATCACGAGCCGCCATTTGCAAGGTTTGGTTAAACTTGTGAACTTTCCCCTGTTTCTGAGTGTGGCAGACAATCCGCTTTAATCTGCAGAAGACTTCCGCTTTATAGTTAAAATTATCTTCCGCTGTGATCATTTTTAGTATGTATAATATTATAAATCGATTTTATGTCTTAGCTTTGTTTTTGAACGTTTTTAAGATCACAGAATCCATGATGTGTTCCTGTTACTGGTGTGCTGGAATCTATATCGTTACATTCAATGGAAACTCTCCCGGGCCCTTCGGGCCACTCGAGTGGTTCGAGCGTTGGACTCGAACGTGCATCTGACGATCGAATCCTCTAACACCCGATTTCATCGTTCGTTTATCACGTTTAGCTGTCGCTGATATGGTCCTGATCGTGTGGAGAAATCGACGGTAATAATGAATTCATTTTTCCGGGCCTGGTGAAAAAAAAACACCGGTCTGTGGCAAATAAAGGAACTCTGTAAAATTACTTTGGACAAGTTTAATTGGTTCAGAACCTTTTTAAAATATTTTCTCTGGTGTGGTAATGCTTCGCCGTTCGGGTCCGACGAATTACCGCATTGTTCCGCAATGTAACAAATTTTAAGTTCCACTGCCCTTAAAAAGCCTCAATTAATATTATTTTTTATAACATATTATTTTTATATGTCCTCTTTTAACGAGTTAGGCCTAACAAAGGCAAAAGGAAAACAATTGTCAGTTATTGTTCGCCGAAAAATGTGGTTTTGTCATAAAAAATATTAACCTTTGGCCGCCGACAAACTGCCGCTTGTAACAATGAACCTTCATTGCGTAGTTTGTCACTTGGGAGTTGTTCAAGTTTTTCGGTCACAATTGTTTTCCTTGTAAAATGGTTATCAAAAGACATGAAAATAACTTTATATAATAAAGAATAATATTAATTGAGGCTTTTTAAGGGCAGTGGAACTTAAAATTTGTTACAAGCTGCTTCGAACACTGGTGTACTAAATTGTTTTTATTTTCTAAAATAAGGGTGATGTCAATGCTATGATGTCCACATACAATTGTGTGGAAAGAATGGGAAGAGACCTTTCCGGAACCTGAATTTTTATAAAGTTGTCAGAGGAAATGAATTCTGCTAAATGACAGTTTATAATGTGCATGACTTGAGCGTAATTGACATTGCAAGTCTTGTTTGATGATCATAAAGCCAAATATATACGAAGTGGAAATTCTTATTATTTTTCAGACAGTACCATGGCCAGTCAGCAACAGCATCGGAGGCAGATGTGGCACTGCCATATCACAACATTTGAAATATGCCCTGATCGTGTGGAGGTGCGGGCAGGAACAAGCCTCATCTATCTATAATTCCAGTGTGTGTGTGCGCGCTGTTTCTCACCCAACCACTGATCCAATCTAATTGAAACTTGCCAGCTATATTGCTGGGGACCTGAGTGTGTGCCTTTTCAAGGTTTGATATTAAGTGGACAAGTGCTTCCAAGTTATGGCCATTTTTTAACCAACCAACTGCGTAGGCGTGGCCGATGGGAAGAGATCCTCAGCCGCGTTCCCATTACGGGTTACAACGTACGGACTTCCGGATAGTGATGACTTAAGGTATTCTCATAATTTCTCGATTTCTTATGCGCATTTATAGATAAACACAATGCCCCAATCCAGTCGTCATTTACGAGAGCGAAGGAATGGCCTGTGTGGTTGTTTGAAAGTTGTTGTTTTTTTTGCACGTACGGCACGCACGTACGGACACGTACTAGTGTAGTAATAACGAGTAACAGCAACACGCTGTGCCAGCCATCCACGTCCTTGATTATAAGAATTGCAGCATAGTTAATTGTAATGTTGTATGTTGGAAACCCAGCCTAAGTTTACATTGTGAAATATTTACATGTACTTTATAGCAGAATGAAGTTATTTTATTTTCTGTGAAATTAAGATTGAAAACACCCAACAAATTCATTTTTTGTGCTTTGGAATTATTTAGGTGAGATGCATTCAAAATGTGTTTTCATACTTATGATGTAGATTATATTTTTTCTTTGTATGAATACACACACATAGATATATATTGGTCTCATTGATTTGCCTGATTGTAATTCAGTTTTATATAATTTATTGCACTGTTCATATCATGTCAAGTATCATCTGTTTAAGTCTTTATGCATCTCATTCTATTGATGCCGCTGTGGACATAACAATAAAATATTTCTAAATTATATATATCATGGAGAAATTCTATCAGAAAGGTGTTGACTTCCCAAGTGGCCCATATTGTACTCTTTTACCAGTCATTG
Source organism: Eptatretus atami (assembly GCA_035128595.1). Lineage (NCBI taxonomy): Eukaryota > Metazoa > Chordata > Myxini > Myxiniformes > Myxinidae > Eptatretus > Eptatretus atami. The sequence continues at coordinate 125,724,650 of CM068956.1, forward strand.
CTGAATTTCTACCTATTGAATGTCAACTATTATGTCGTATAGCAAAATTTATATGTGGTTCTTCGTCTTCTCATAATTCTTACCTGAGGTTGCTTAATTATGAATCTTGTAACAATGGGTAGTATGTCATCAGTAGCTAAAACTTTTAATTACATTTTATATAAATGTAAGTTAACGGTCAATACCTTTTATGCTCCTAATGCCCATTTAATGTATGCAAGCATAGAATTATCAGCAGTTTTACTAACACTGCATGATGATGTATTGTACTTAAAGGTGCCTTTGTGCAGTCAATTATATTGAGAGAGAAGAAGCTCCACAGTTCCTCTCTGGAGCAGAACTTTCTGAATTTGAATTGTTAACTGTGCTTAGCACAAAGTGAATTTGTCAAAAAGGTATTACGACTTTTACCCATGTGGTATTTCTTTTATTCCCAATTTTTAGTATATGTTCTCAATTGCTAATGTATCACTCTTATTATGTACGTTTGTATTTGAGTGTGCTTTTTTGGTACGAATAAAGATATTATTATTGTTAATACTGCTTGTCTATTTTTACCGCAATAATGCTCTGCGTGATATGTGATAATAAATGATTATGAATTACAGTTGTTTTCAAGTTGTCGCGTCATTATGTGTACTGTGCAATGTAATGATGTTGCAATACAACTTCAATGTTTTGATAATGGCACCGGTAGAACAGCGGTGCTCCGCTGGCCCCAGACCCACGGGTCGAGGGCTCCATCAAGCTGGAAGCTGAAGGGTTCATGCACTGCAATGTTCGTTTATTTGGCGTGCAAAGAAAAGGGTAAAAACAAAAACTCCATTTTATGAACGTTGTGATAAAGTTGAAAACTAACGTCATGCTTCAATGTTGTGACAACGTTGAAATCTGACGTCATGGGTGTTGCAAATACAACTTCCCACTGACCCAATTCTGACGTCAGGTACAACCAGAACACGACGCTGCAACGACGTCAGATTTCAACGTTGTGACAACATTGAAATCTGACGTTGTGACAACATTGAAATCTGACGTTGTCACAACGTTGAAATCTGACGTCATGGGTGTTGCAAATACAACTTCCCACTGACCCAATTCTGACGTCAGGTCCAACCAGAACACGACGCTGCAACAACGTCAGATTTCAACGTTGTCACAACGTCAGATTTCAATGTTGCACAACGTTGAAAACCGACGTCATGGTGTTGCAAAAACAACTTCCCACTGACCCAATTCTGACGTCAGGATAGAACTGTCAAACGACGTTGCAACAACGTTGTGTGCCTGCTGGGATAGAGCTTTATTATGCATTAAACTATAAAACATCCTCCAAAAGTTAGCACCCAAAGAATTTACCTGATTTAATGTAACAAATTCTGCATCGAGTCCCACGAGATCCTTTGGCTGCGGAAGCTCTGAGCAAGACAACGGGATGAATGTAACCAGCCGCTTACGCTGCTTGCGTGTGAGGGAGGCCTCTGCGAGCAACACATTCTCCTTGATTGGGATTTTGACTGCAAACATGTCAAACACAACCAGCATAAGCCACCTTTTGCAATGAAACTCCACATTTCTTTTTCAAAAAGCAGAAAATGCTCCAATGAATAACAACATGCAGTTCTTAATGAGAAACTGGCATTATACACTATCCAACTTAGCAAACGAGCAAGTTTCAACCCACCTGACAAAACATTTCCAAAGACAGGTGGCGAATGGAATATGTCACACATTAAACCAAAACAGCAGCAAATACAGCCCCAATGATAGCAAAAATGACAAAACAAAAATATAAAACGAAATATCTACAGATTACAGTGCCTTCAGAAAGTATTCACACCCCTTGACTTTTGTCACATTTTGTTGTGTTTCAGCCTGAAATAAAAAAATGGATTAAATTTTTTAAAATGTTGTCACCGATCTACACAAAATACCCCATAATGACAAAGTGAAAACATGTTTTTAGAAATTTTTACAAGTTCATGAAAAATTAAAAGTTGAAATGTCTTACGTCAATAAGCATTCAACCCATTTGCTATGACACTCCAAATTAAGCTCAGGTGCATCCAATTTCCTTTGATCATCTTTGAGATGTCTCCACAACTTGAGTGGAGTCCAAATGTGGCCTATTCAAATGATTGGACACGATTTAGAAAGAAACACACCTTTCTATACAAGGTCTCACAGTTGACAGTGCATGTGAGAGCAGAAACTTCACCATGAAGTCCAAGGAACTGTCCGTAGAGCTCCGAGATAGAATTGTGAGGAGGCATATATTTCTGGAGTGTTGAAAGTTCTGAAGAACACAGTGAGCACTCAGAGCATGAGGCAAAAGATTCTGTGGTATGATGAGACGAAAATTGAACTCTTTGGCCTGAATGCAAAGTGCTACGTCTGAACGAAACCGAGCACAGCTCATCACCCATCTAACACCATCC
>CM068956.1:125729034-125764843 GCA_035128595.1 Eptatretus atami
CGCCGGGATCGGGGGAAGGGCGGGAGAAGGATAAGGACGAGATCCTTTCTTTGTTCTTTGTTCAAAAAGATAAGGATCTTTTTGCTTCGGCAGAGAGTAGTCGCTCAGCAGACCTTCGGGTCCTGTTTGGCTTGGGTTAGGGTTGAGGCTTCGGAAGCTTTTTGCTTCTGCAGAGGAGTTGTTCAGCAGAGCTTCGGGTCCTGCTTGACTCTGGTTAGGATCGGAGGCTTTTGAAAGCTTTTTGCTTCAAGCTGCCTTGTTTGGAAGAAAGTAAAGCCGGTTGCTCGGCTCGAGCTACGAGTGGTGGCTTCTTCTTCTTGGTTCGTGGAGCTCTTTGTTCTCCATTTTGGTTCCCGGCTTGGTGCGACCTCATCGACCTCTTCTTGGAGTGGTTCCTCGGGGAAGCGACGCATCGACGGGAAGGATCGGTGCCTCGTCTCACCAGCACGTGTTCAGAAGCGCGGGAGGATTCGCGGGAGCTCGGGAAGGACCGCGGCTCACGGCGATTGGATCCAGCTCGCTCTCGCTGGAGCCCGGGCTGAAACTTGAAGACCACATGAGGTGGAGAGGTTCGAGATAGGTTTGGGTTTCAGCTCACCTGTCTCCGAGCTGGAGCCCGTTATTAAAGGCCTCTGCCACCATTTCTTGGGTGTGTGTGTGTGTGTGCGTACGTGTTTCCGTGGCCCGTCTAATAAGTAGGAAATTGTAAGTGCTTTGTGTGTGTAAATGTTTTGCATTGCATTTCGTATAGACGGTCGCAGTTCTTTTGAAGTGCTTTTGTTGCTTGTATAATTGCATACGTGTTTTGCCTTGTTTAATTGCATACGTGCTTTATGATAATAAATGTCCTTGTGTGAATGTAAACCTGTTCGTTGCGTCCTCTTCCCTTAATTGAGCTGCCATCTTGCACTCGGAATATAGTTGGTTTTTAACTAGCCGGTAAAGTGATCGGGACCAACGGGACTGCGCGATAATACCCCGCTCGGTTATCCCAAAAGGAAGCGAGCTGCTTAAGCGGCTCGTTTCCAAGCGGTCCCGTTGAGGTACAATCTCTGGGTAACCTACCCGCGCGAATAATTAGGTAAATCGAGGATTTGGCGATCGGACCCTGTAGCGCAGGTAGAGTGCGGACAAGGTTGTGGTGTGGTTACAAACACACCCATGGCTGGTTTCCGGCGTTGATCCGGAAAGCCGCGACTGGATTGTCCATTCGGTGGGCGAAGCGACTGCTATTGGTTAGACGCGGTCGTTCACACGCCGGCGGGCGGAAATCTACAACAATACCATATCTGGAATTTAAATTCCAGATAAGCTAAGAAGACGTTTATTTTGCACAGGATAATAACTTGGTACACAATTTACAAATAAAATAATTTGAAATCAATAACATTCACACAAAACAACATTTACAAGAACAGTAAGATGGAAATTTTAATCTCATGTTTGCTAAAAAGATGTGTTTGAGCAATGTCTTAAAAATTTGTAGGCTGGCTGCTTGACGGATGTGTTGAGGGAGTGAATTCCAGAGGGTTGGAGCAGCTACTTCAAATGCTCATTCGCCATAGTAATGAATTGAGAATATTGGGACAATGAGGAGGGATTGGGCTATAGATCTCAAGGTGTGTGCTGGTACATAAGGGGTGATCACGTCCATTATGTAGGTCGGGTTGATGGTGTTTTGTGCTTTATAGGTGAGTAGGAGGATCTTAAAAATTATTCTATTTTCAATGGAAAGCTAGTGGAGATTTTTTTTAGCATTTGTGAAATATGTTGCCTTCTTGGAATTTCCTCGGTAATTTTAACAGCAGTGTTTTGTACATGTTGTAGCTGATGGACATCATATTGGGGCAAGCCATAAAGGAGGCTGTTACAGGCATCTAATTCGCTGGCAACAAATGAGTGTATCAAAACAAGTGAAGCTTCATAAGATAGTTCCAAATCTGTACATTGCATCAAATTGCTGCAGTGGCAGAGTAGCAAACGCTCTTAATTTGTTCTTTCAGGGTTCGGTGACGATCCATGACTACACCAAGGTTTCATGCATGGACAATGGAGACACATCGACATCACCAACAGCCACGGTCAGTGGATGAGGCACTGCGAGGAACTTTGAGGAATAAATGGATGATTTCAATCTTAAAATCGGTTAATGTAAGTTTGTTTTGGGTTGCCCAAAGCTTAACATCGGCGATGCATGCATTGAGTCGATCCAGCAAGTCTTCATGTTCATATTATTTGACGATATAATCTGCATAAACCATTGCTTGTATGCCATGAGCAGTTTTGATAACAACTGGAGCAATATACATTGTGAAAATAATCAGTCCCATGACTGACCCTTGGGCTATACCACAGTTCTCATAGTATGCGTCTGACTTGATCTCGTTGATGCTAATAGCATGTGTTCTTGTCGCCAAGGATGAGTAAAACTATTGTAGAACCTTGGCAGTGAAGCCAAAGCACTTGATCAGTCTCTGGAGCAAATTCTGATGGTCTATTGTATCAAACACTGCACTGAAATTGAGAAGTACAAGGAAAGCTTCTTTGTGGCAATCTAAGGTTAAGAGTAAAACACTCTGCACCTTGAAGAGAGCCGTCTCAACAGAATGATATACTCTATATGTTGACTGGGTCTGGGGCAATAAATTGTTGACAATCAAATACTCCTTGATTTGAGCGACAGCTGTCCTTTCGACTAGCTTTGTTACATAGCTAATATGAGACATTGGGCAATACCTACCGAGCTCCTCACACAGGAGTCTGTTCTTCTTCAGTTGAGGGGGTCATAAGGGTGTTTTTCATCAAATCAGAGACTTCCCCTGTTTGCGAACTAGTATTGATTATCCTCGTTAAAGCAGGTAGTAGAACACGGATGCATTTTTTCAACAGTGAGGTTGGTACGGGGTCAAGCTCACAAGATGAGATGGATGCAGCCTTGATAATGTTGATAACTTCATCTTCTGTGACAGTATCAAACTCCTCCATGGATGCTTCAGTGTTTGATGGCTTCAACTGACAGGTCTTCATTTACTTTCTGATTGAGCTTGTCTCATAGAAGTCGGATCTTCTGATTGAAGAGGTCATCAAAGGAGTTGGCTAACTGTCGAGGACACTCAAATTTGGGTAGATCATTTTAGGGGCTGGTGAGGACAAAGACTTTATCATCCGAAAAAGACTGTTGGTCAGAGATGTCAATCTTGCCAAGAAAGTAATCAGCCTTTGAGTGATGAAGTAGTTTAATATATGCCTTACACTGACTTTGGTACTTGAAGAATCTTGAAGACCTGACTTAATTGCTACCCGTTCAGTTCTCCTTCGATCCTGCTTGGTTTTATTGAAGGGCATCCACGCACAATGGAGCATGAAGGAGGCCTAAGGATGACTTATTTATTAAACAGTGGAGTATGGTCATTTATAATTCTATGGAGCTCAGTATTATAAAGGGTTAAAAGCTGCCCTAAGCTATTCGGTGAACAACTAGAAGTGTAGATGTCAAAATATCCTGCTGTAAATTGTCAACGCTGATGGCCTTCAGCTTTCGGGTTGTAATAGAATGACAAATGGGATGGGGACGTGCAGTAAGGAGGAAACACTCAATAGCCACGTGATCAGATGGCAAGGACGAATATATTGAGACTTCAGACACGAAACCATCTCCCTCTCATGATATGAGGTCGAGCGTATGTCCACTCGAGTGTGTAGGGCTTGTTACATACTTGCAAAGGTTGGTCAGCTCTAATAGGTGAAGAAATCCGGATGAGTCACCGTTACCTGGATCTTCAACATGCAAATTTAAATCACCATTAGCAGCTTCTCACGTGTGACAGAGAACCTCAAGAAGCGAAGAGAGTTTCCTGTTGTAGGCTGTAGGTGTACGACTGTTCGAAGTTGGTGGTCTATAAAAACTACCAGCCAAAATGTATAGGTTTCAAACAATGTCAGCGTCAAATCGATGTATTAAAAGGACTCGAAGTTAGAGCATCCATTCTCAGCTACATCGAATCCCTTGTGTACAAGAAACCCTACACCTCCCCCACTGCAATATATGCGGAGAATGTAGTAGAAAGCTAAGTTTGGAAGTGCAGTCCGAATGTCTGCAAGAGTACGACTGTGTCTCTCAGTGTTGGCAAGCCATGTTTTGGTGAGAGAAAGAATGTCGAGGCAATTTGAGACAACAAAATCACAGATGGCTGTGGATTTACCCCGGGTCTTCATTGATCAGGCATTCCACATGGCAAATCTGGTTTGTGTATTTGAATGGCGAATGGCAATCGGAACGACGATCAGTCGGTTGAGTCAAACATGGCATCACTCCAGCAAGGTGGTTGAATTCTTTCGAATGACTGCGCTGAGTAATTTGTGTAAAAATATATTACTGCCTATTTAAGATTCGTCTATTTTGATCCATCTGCACGTTCACTCTCTGGCAATGTAGAGTTCACGAAGTCTGTCCCAGGTGGAGCGATCAACCTTGTCGAGTTATTTTCCTTTCAAAGGGCACCTTATTTCAAAAAACTGTCTCGTATAATGATTATTCCTCATCATGTAACCATTCTCAATCTCAGAAAGCATAAGCGACGCTCTTGTCCAATGAAAGTCACACACAAATTAAATCTGGTGCCTATCACATGTACTCCAGGCAAAGGTCGGATTTTCGCACAGAACAGAAAGAGCGATCAAAAAGATTGTGCAGCCAAGTTGGGGCGCTCACAAATTATTTGCAGCCATCGTATCACAAGTGAACATGAACAATGACATCAGATGTTCTCAGTCAGGAGTGATCATGCACAGGTTCCGCAATCCATATGCTGGGATGAATCGACCATGCACCCACAGTCTGAAGGAGAATCTCCCTCGGAGTCACTTGTACGGATCAAGAGGGGTTCACTCTGTGATTTTCACTGGAGAGATCTCGAGTCACAGTGCACCACATGGTATTGTAGAGTACAGTATGATAAAGGAAGATATGCTGTGGTACACGAGTGGAGGGCATGAGGTGCTCTGAGAGAAGATAACCACATGATCATGAACCTTCTCGATGACCCAGGTTAAAATCCCACATGCAAAATATGTAGTCAAATGCTCTTGTAATTGACAATATACACCGAGGTCTTCCTGAAAATGCTTTTCCTGACAAAATGTTTCAAGATGACTGACAGGTTGTGCAGTTAGATTTACAAACTGATGATCAGAAAACTCAATCATTTTCTTATTTTACTGCAAGTGGCTCAGCATTACTGTGGAAACAATGTCCACTGCAAGCCATCAGATGGCAGCAATAGTCCCAAGTGCCAAAATAACATGTAGAGCATGCTCACTGTTTGTATGCATTTTCAAGGCAAGTAGAAGTGCTAGAACAGAATGGATGGGAACAAAATGGAAAGAGGGAAAACACCAACAGCAGAGTAGAAGTGAGAATGAGATCAAGGGGAGATGGAGGGCACATGGGCATTGAAAATATGCACACAAGTTGAACGAAGACACAGGAACAATAGGAAGGGGAAGGTAGGTATGAAACAGAGAAGGTACAAACCAACCGACAACTAACCAAACAAAAAGAGGTGAGGGAGAGAGGGGAAAACAACAATAACCTGAAAAAGAGGGAGTGCTTGCGATTGGGGTAATTTTGGGGAGAAGAGATCATGAGTATGAATTGGGGGGGGGGTGACCTGAGGTAGTAGTGAACAGCTGTCTTGAAGCCGTGGAGGGAAGAATGGTACTGAATAGACTGGGGAAGTTGGTTCCACAGATGAGAAGAGAAAAGAGGAACAAATGAGTGGAGGTGAGCATTGAGCTTGGATTTTGGGAGTTAAAGAAAAGGGTTACTGGCAGACCATGTGCATCCTGCAGAAACATGGGAGGGACAATGCCAAGAGAGATAAGGCGGTGCAAGACCAACAAGAGTTGGTGTCAAAGCCACCCAATGCTCGCCTGTTTATACATTTATCGTTTTTAAAAGACGGAGTCTAACCTAAATTAATATTTTTATAAAGCATGCAGTGAAGTCTGATCCAAATAATTTTAAAGCAATATATGTATTTGTATATTGTAATCAGTAACAAGAGCGCAAGTGAGCACAATAACGCCCGAACAAGAAGGTATATACAGAATTGTGCTACTACATGGAAAACAGCACCTGGTTGCCATGGCAACCACTTTAGAAGACAAACGTATGTCGCGACACACTGTTCTCACAGCTGTACCAATGTACCAAATATGAAAGTGAAAGTTGAAAACTTTGGGAGTTGGAGTGCGGACAGGAACGATGGAAAACAGCATCCTGGTTGCCATGGCAACCACTTTAGATGATGAACGTATGTCACACACACCGTCTCCACAGTCTGTACCTATGTACCAAATTGAAAGTGAAAGTTGAAAACTTTGGAGTTAGAGGGCGGACAGGAACGGACGGAAAAAGCATCCTGGTTGCCAGGGCAACCACTTTAGATGACAACGTATGTGACACGTCACAGTCTGTTGACGGCACAGCCTGTCTCCACACGTCTGTGAACTATGTAATGTACCAAATATGAAACGTGAAGTTGAAACTTTGGGAGTTGGAGTGCGGACAGGAACGGATGGAAAACAGATCCTGGTTGCCATGGCAACCACTTTAGATGAAGACTATTGTCACAGCACACCGTCTCCACAGTCTGTACCATGTACCAAATATGAAACGTGAAAGTTGAAAACTTTGGGAGTTGGAGTGCGGACAGGAAGGAAGGAAAACAGATCCTGGTTGCCATGGCAACCACTTTAGATGACGACTATGTCACGACACACCGTCTCCACAGTCTGTACCGATGTACCAAATATGAAAGTGAAAGTTGAAAACTTTGGGGATTAGAGTGCGACAGGAACGGATGGAAAACAGCATCCTGGTTGCCAGGCAACCACTTTAGATGACGAACGTATGTCACGACACACGTCTCCACAGTCTGTACATGTACCAAATATGAAACGTGAAAGTTGAAAACTTTGGGAGTTGAGTGCGGACAGGAACGATGGAAAACAGCATCCTGGTTGCCATGGCAACCACTTTGATGATGAACGTATGTCACTACACACCGTCTCCACAGTCTTGTATTACTATGTACCAAATGTGAAATGTGAAAGTTGAAAACTTTGGGAGTTAGAGTGCGGACAGGAACGGATGGATGGACGGATGGACGGACGGACGGACGGACAACAGGTATCACATTATACGCCCTGATATATACAGTATATATATATATATATATATATATATATTATATATAAAATATTATATATTATATATATTGGGCGTATAAAAATAGTGTGGTAGATAAAAACATTAGAAAGGAAAAAATAACTTGCACCAAAAACTTTAACATTTTCACACTCACGCTTGACGCGACGCTCATGCTGGGGGTATCGCTATAGCTCTCTGTTCTTCGAACAGGCGAGCTAAAAAGGAAGCAGTGAAATACAAAGAGGTCATGCAAACGTAACAAGTCTCGAGACTTTCAGCTTCATTGTGAGAGAGATCCAAAATATTTTGAGGACCTTGCTTTGCATGGCAACAAGAAGGGCAAAGTTTGAGGTCGGAGCACAAGCCCACAGGGGAGAGCAGTACTCTATCAAGCTGCAGATGAAGACCCTGTACTGTAGGTTGTCAAAAGTTCAGACTGACCAAGGAAAGACCTTCCATGATGAAGGATGCCCAGTCAGCGGCTGGCTTTGGAGGCCATCTTCAAAATATGGTCCATTCAAGAAAGATCATGGCTGATGGTGAGGATCAAAAGTCTGAGTGACTTCACCTCTTCAAGTGCTTTGTTGAGCAAGTGCTCACGAGTTAGCCTGTAGCCTGTTAGCCTGTTAGTGGCCTGTAAAAGTATTCACCCCTGACCAATAATGCCACATTTAGATGAATTACAAATTATGCAGAAACAATTTTTCCAAATGAACATTTTTTTATTCATAACTGAAGAGATCAAACTAAATACTGTTATAGTTGAAGGAGGTTATATGTCAGGAATACCTGCAAAAAACATGTACAACTCAAAATTCACTGGTTATACAAGTATTCATCCCCTTTGGTCAGTAGTTCGTGGAAACAGCTTTTACAGCAATGACTGCTATGAGTCTTTATTGGGTATGTCTCCACCAGCTTTGCACAGTGAGATGGTGAAATCTTTGCCCATTCTTCACGTGAAAATTCCTTTCGTTCTGCCAAGTTTTATGGGGATCGTCGATGGACTGCAATCTTCAAGTCTTGCCGTTAATGTTCCAGTCGAGAATTTGACTGGGCCACTCAAGAACATTTATTTTCATCTTATTCAGCCACTCCAATGCAGCTTTATCTTTCTGCTTTGGATCAATGTCTTGCTGAAATGTGAATCTCCAACCCAGTTTCACATTCATGACCCGAGAGGTCAGCTTTGTGAAGGGAACGGGATATTGTTGATTGATGAACACTGACCCCCATCTCGAACATGGAGCTTTGCAGATCTTTCAAAAGTTATTGTTGGATTTACAGTGACATCTCAAACCAATTTCATGCTCGTCTGGCTGCTAGGTTTGGATGGGAGACCTTATGTGGGTAGAGTCTGGGTGATATGATGCATATTCCACGTATTAATGATGGATTTCACCATACTCAAAGGGATAATGAGTGACTTTGAAATCTTCTTATAACCCTCTCCTGAACGGTACTTCTCCACCACTTTATGTCTGACTTCTTTGAAAAGCTCCTTGGTCTTCATGTTTACCCTTTTGATTGACCAAGTGAGTTGCACCTTAAAACTCCTTCGATGAGTAGGGGAGCTTAATTTTTAAGTTAAACAAACCACTAACTACATACAGGTGAAACCTATAACACTTATTTTCTCACCTTTCAAACAAATAATTTGCTCCTGAAGTGATTTAGGGTTAATTATGGAAAGGGTTTGAATACTTAGGCAACTGATAATCATCTAATTTTCTCTATTAATCTAACTTATTCACATTTTAGCTGCATTTTTTAGCTTTATCATTTCAGAGTAGTTTGTGAGAACTCTATTTTCAGAGAGACAGGGTAAGTGTGTGGGATTTGTAAGGGTTGAAAGGCATATTCCAAGTATTGGACCATCTCCTGATTCTATCAAGGTCTGCAGAGAGGGAAGAGGTTGCTGCATGCCTGTCTGAAGGATGACAAAATGACATGGCAGAGGGTTGAATTACCTGCAGCAAAGACATATGCAGGATTTTCCAGGGAATCAAAATTATCATTGATGAAGATGAGGAACAAGACTGGACACAAGACATGACATTGGGGCACTCCAGCCTAGATAAGGATAGGAGATGAGAGGATCCCATGAAGATCTACACGCTGATTACGGGAGTGGAGGAAGTCAGAGATGCATTTGGCCTTCTCACAAGCAGTCAGCTGTGGTGCCATTTGAATTGAGGGAAGGGATAGAGGGGGAGCATACACCAGAGACAGACTTGACAAGGTGCGAACATGGCTTCCTCCAAACCAACGAACGATATCCTCTTACTTTGTGCTGGTGCCCAAAGTGGAGTTCATGTACAGTCAGCAGAATTAGATTTAGTGAAGATAGCCCAATTTTTTCCAACATGCCGTGAACAACTGAAGAAATACTGTTTTCAGACAAAATCTATCTGAGAAGGAAATCCTTCAAGAAGACTCAAGCCAAATTCAGGGTTAAATGCTTAAGTCCACCGAGGAAGGTCACAATCCATAGGTAATCGCAAAACAGTCAGACTGTGAATTTTTAATGTGGCCAGGACACAGCACAATGGATTATATATTTCAAAAGCACTGTGGGTGCTTTAACATCAACAACTCAGTGCTCGCACCTGAAAGTGCAAGCTTAACAATCCAACAAGCCGGTAGGCGACATGGGTGGTCGCTAGACTATTGCATACTAGTCATACAGTTTTTGACGGATCAGGCTGAAATTTTTTGACAAAGAGGTTGATTATAGTGCGCATAAAAGTGCGCAAGCTGATTTTTGATTTTCGAAAAAAAACTATTTTTCGGATTTTTTTAAAAATTCAAAGTCCCGTTGCTAGGCAACGGTGGCGTCCATAGCAACGGTGCTCAAAAGCATACAACTAGATCATGGTATAGAACCTACCAGTCAAGTTTCATCAAAATCGGTTGACTCCTGGCCTCCAGAGCTGTCCATTACATACAAACAAACAGACAGACGGAAAACCTGAGAATAACGGTAGTCTAGCGACCACCCAATAAAAGACCCAGAACAACACTTTGAAAACGGATCAATTACATCAATAAGGAAAACAAATTTAGACAACTCAAAGATGAGTTTATTACCTCACTATCCTGTCAGGATGGATGCCTTCACCAAAATTGTAGAATGGATCAGATTCAATCATAAAGTGATTTGACTTGATGAGGAAAAGGTATAATAAAGGCAACCTTTTCCTTGGGTTGTAATCTCAATTTGCAGGTTTCAGAAGGTGGAATGGAATACTCTCAGGACTCAAAGTATCCACCTCCATTTCAATAAAGGATCACATTTCAGAGACCAAGTTGTGAAGTTTTGTTGTTCTCAAATTTTTGTTTTGAGGGTTCTTTCAGGATCGTCACTGAACACCAGATTGCCTCCAATTGTAGTACGTTTGTCGTAATATTGCCAGGGAGGGTTTTTATCAGTGAGATTCTTCTTTATCACTTCCATTGCTGCAATTATCACTGGCTGAATGTCGGCGCTCTTCAACTTCCAGGTTCTCTTGACTTCCTTTTACAGATCCTGATAATCAGTCATTTTCATGATTTCCACGTTATTTCGACCAAAGTCGCAGGGTACTGACACCTTGATTAGCAATGATGTTTTTTTCCTTTACTTATCTGAGTTTTATGTCTTATCGCAATGCTTTCCCTTCCTTATAACCACCTGTTATTGATACTTTAGCAACAAAACAAACACTGTCTGCAGAACTGAATGAAGTTGAATAAAATTGTATCATCATCACACCACTCCCACCCACACCCTCTCACTCCTATCCTTATCTCACCCCACAAAAAAATAATTAAAACAACAAAAAGAGCAATCAGAGATTGCAGACCTTCGCCAGGACTTGTTTTGTGTGGTGTATTTTGTATGGCATTTGTGTCCTGGTGTGTTGTTATTAATAAGAGACATAATTATAACTGCTGGCAGTGATGACCGGGTACCAAGATGTCCCGCTTTGATTGGACACCTGACCCTGACCCATGACATTTATTATTATTATCCAATTTAATATATAATTGAATTAAAATAAATTAAATTCAAATCAAATGGAAGGCCAAATAGGTACAGTCCTGCATTGGAGTCATTAGAAGGAACCTGAACAAGCAAAAAGCAAAGATGAAGTCATCAGGAAGAACCTGGATAGGATTCACATTGCAGCTGCTACTCTACCCTCAAACCCATCCAGGCAGAGCCAAATGAGCCTTATTAAAAAAAAACCAACCCCCCCCCCCATAATCAATAAATTAAATAATCTGGCTGCCAGACCATGTGTCCGTCAAGTTGAAATTTAAAATCTATTCCCCATAAGTACTAGATCATAATTGTGAAGTTTCACATAAATTGATTAGGCGGTTCCAGAGAAAACGTTATATTAATATTTTCTTAAATCCAATATGGCTGCCAAACCATGTGACCTACGACATCATGTATGTGGCATTTTGTTCCTCATGGATAGGCGGTCATACGTGTAAAGTTTCGCCTCGATATGTTCAGCCACTTCAGAGAAAGAAGATTTTTGGAGTTAAAAAAAAAAAAAAAATACAATATGGCTGCCGAATCACGTGACTGACGACGTCAGCAATTTTTCTTCTGATTGCGACTATTTACTTCCCTAGATGACCCTCAAAATTTTTCATACTGATCAGATGTAGTGTTCGACATATGCAATTATGATATCATAACAAAGGCACCTATGATGTCATAAAAAATCACGTATTCCCCATGAGGAGTACTTGCCATGTGCCAAGTTTTCTTCGGCGAGGGTAATAAAACAATATAACAGCACTAGCAGCTGAATTATTGACCGAGTAAAAAGAAGACAGTGTGCGGATGAGGAAGAGATGAATATGTGAATGCTTTATTAGATACACTCACTGGATATATCGTAACGTTGATGAAGATCTCTCCTGGTGAAGTACAGCACACATGGAATCTTCCAGCCAGGATCAAACTGAACTGCTTCATACTGGAAGGAAACCAGTTCAAAAAAAACAAAAAACGATTGCAAACTCTTATCAAGTTTCATATAAATGTCAATAAGTCATATTTTGGGGTGAGGGGAGGGGGAGGTAAAGATGACATATTCATTACTTAACACCCTAACAATAACTAAATCGCCTTTCGACAAACTCTAAAATAACAGAGAAAAGTAAATGAATCCACACTGCAAAACAGAATCATATAAAGGTCTTACCTTATCAATTGGCTCAATGAGAAAATCATTGAAAAGATACCACTGTGTGTGAGTAACACCCTGATTGGGGAGGAGGAGGGGGGGGGGTTGGCAGGGGATTGTGGGGGTTGAAGAGAGAAAGAAAATTAAGCATGTGTATACGGGGCAATGTACTATCAATTTATAATGGTATACACATTGGAAGGGCAGCAGTTTGGTTCGAAGATGCTCGTGTGGGTACAAAGTGGTAAAATGGTTAATGTTTGTGTAGGTACAAATCATGATCGATTTCAAGCTGTGTAAATTTTTTGCAAATGAATTTTTCAATTTTTTGGGTGATTTCATCATTTGCTTTTTCAAAATTTTGATTTTTTCTTTATCCAATCATAGTGATCGGTTGCATCAAAGCAACCAATTAACAAATCAGTACAATTAGTTACTTAACACGTTGGTACAACAAAAAGAAAAAAAAAATCATTTGAAGCAGCACGGACAAAATGAACAATTCCTGCAAATGCAAGGCCAGCACAAAACTAAATCATTCCATTCCTCATAGGGCTGGCGGGATAGACTAGAGGTATGCACACTCATCTCTGAGCCATCTCTCTTAGCCTGGGTTTAAATCTTGACCCAGCTATAAACTGTCATGCTGGAATTTTGCAGGCAGGACGAGGAATAAAATGTGTGTGCCGCCATCCATCGAATGGATATGACACTGTTTCTGCCAGCATTAGTTGGTGGGCGTGAAAAATCTCATGGTGTCCTTCGCGAAGAGTAGACGACCTATCGCTGGAACCATGAACAAATTACAAATTCCTGCACACTTAGTCGAGTACCCTGCATCGGAATGGGGAACTGTACAGGATTACAACCCAGCTAAAAAAAACTGCTTCGGCAGAACCGACGCTCTGTATTGATCTGGCATGGTACATGATGACGACGACGATGATTCCTCATAACTGTGTGAAGAGAGAGAAATGCACATGCCAGTCGTTATATCCTGTGAATAACCGGCTGCAGGTGAAATTTTGGAATGCAATCATCTGAGCGGTTGGCATCTAGTTTGTGTGTCTAATAGTGTGAGATTAGCAGAAGAGGGTTATTCCTAATGTAATTTATTCACCCCCCCCCCCCCCCCAGGTAATTTTCTATTAACTGAGTAGTCAGTGCAAGAAAAGATGGCAGGAACTAGAATGGCACAGCAGGCCGTAAGGATAAATAATGTCCAGGTTGAATGTCGCGGTGTCCTATTGGATTGGCCACAATATTGGTACATATTAACATTTGATTCAATTGTAAGCATTTCAGGCTATTGCGATATAATACAGGTGTGCTGATTCAAACATTGTCCTGGCTGGCTTCAAATTGTGTTTGCAAGCTTGGCCCTCGTTTATACAGGTGTTGCTTTAGTGATGTGTATACAAATGTATTATCAACAAGCCAGCCATGGGGCCTTGCAGACAGAGCGTGCTGAGGCTGGGTTGGAGTCAGGTGTGGAGTGGCAAATCTGTCGAAGCTACAAGGGGTTTTGGTTCTGTTTGAAACATGTGCGATGCTGGTTATGGCTAATTTCAACCCGAGGGCCGCAGGGAGGGTGGAAAGCCACTTGCAAACTTGTTTCTTGCTTTGCTTGCTTTTCTGTTCTCCGCTCTAGGAAGAGGTTTATATATGGAAGTCGTTGTAGTGTGACTTTTAGTGTGGTACAGTGGTCTGACTCGCTGTGTTTGGTGTCTGGGCCACCTCCGCTTGCAAGTGCTCGCTGCTTCAATAAACTGTATATTCGAAGAATCCTCAGATGACTCACCTCAATTATGGGCCAGGATTGGAAGGTCATCATCACATCCCCACCAATTAGGCCCCAGTGGCCTAATGATAAGGCTTGGCTTCCTAATCAGGAATTGTGGGTTCGGGGTCCATCTGGGGTGCGCAGATGTGATGAGACCGCTCAACGGCAGAATGAGGTGAGTGCATCTGAGGATTCTCGAGATAGTACGGTATAGATTGAAGCAGCAGAGCACTGGGCAAGGCGGAGGTTGCACAGGGACCAACACAGCGCAGACCCTTACGAACATCTAAAAGGTCTACACTACAAAACTTTCTATTAAGACCTATTCCTAGTGCGGAGAAAAGCAAGACAAAGCAAGAAACAATTTGGCAAGTGGGTTTCACACCCTCCCTAACGGCCCTGCGGTGAAATTAGCATAAAGGCGATAGGCCATGTTTCATAACAGAACCAAAACCCCGCTTTGAGTTCGACAAGCAGTTGTTGGCACTGCACAGTGAGATCCATTAACAGCCTGCAGATGGCCTGCTCTTCGTGGCATAGGCCATCGGCTGGCTTGTTGAATAATAGCATTTAACACATCGTAAAGCAACCTGTAAAACGGGAGGGCAAAAGCTTGGAAACAGCAATTTGAGCTTGTAAAGAATCACCTTTAGAGGGTTGGTCTTGGAGGGGTTTCATTAGATAGTCTGTGGTTTAATTGGCCCTAATCTCTGAGATTTGATGACCCGCACATGGCAGTCGAAAATTTACTTCCAAAAACAGCAAGTTGTAGGAAACGCATCCCACTGAACGTGGTCCACCTGAGTGAAACACAGCCCAACCCACAAGGAACTTACGCAGGAAGGCCCATTTTGGCCCCATCATGGTGCAGTCGACAGGTCAAGTACCACATTAAAATGCAGTTATCGATTTAAAGTACATCGATTGGGGTAAGAGTGGGGAGCAGGACTGTTGGCCATTCAAAGACATGTCTGGGCACAATGAAATCAGGCAGGGTACCTGCTGACAGTACCGTACCTGAGCATTGTGCTTCGGTACCCAGCAACACAAGGTGGTGATATCATCAGTATGTGGTTGCATGTACCGTCAAATGATATATAATATATAAATATATTATATAATAATATAGTATGAGATATAAATATAAAAATATATAAATAACTAATATACACACATTAGCTCAATGGCAAAATATCTCACCACAGTATGTTCATAGCAAAATGCAAATTATGTTGCATATTACACGTAAATGATTCGTGTATTGGGCAACAGCTGCAGCACAGAAGGCTGGTTGCTACCAAGAAAAGAGCAAACATGTTGCCACTAATGTAGAAGTAAATGGAGAAAGCATGCCACCACGCACCCACACACTAAATAAAGCCGTTATCCCGTTTCAAACGATCAAGCAGAATGACCAAGCTAGCACAAGCAACATGGTGTTTCCATGACTCGGAAAATAATTAATGATAAAACCAATTCTCCCCCACTCCTGGCCGCGTACAGTCCTACAATCCTGCTCTCAGAAAACTCTGTCCCCGTCCAGAGGTAGCTGCTGCATGATTGTGTGGAGTCGGCAATGGCATCTGTTCGATGCACAACATTCCAGATGAAGCACAGACTGTAAACTTCTGCCTTCCTCATGCAACTGGAAACACCTTGGGTGTCCCTTGTCGTCTGGCAGAAATCCACAAAAATGGGCATAAACGCCACCGTGGGATCAAGTACTAACACCGTAATATCAACACCAAAAAGAAAAATCGCTTTATTTCTTAAAGACGGACCTGGGAAAGTCCGGATCGCTCTGTTCAACTACAGGGCACTTTAACGGTAAGTGTAGCCACGGTCACAGTAATGATCCATACCGCAGACTACTCAGTTTTGCTCACCAACGGTAGGGATGGTAGATGGGAGCAAAGCAAGGCACCAAAACATTAAATATATATATATAATAATATAACCAATATTTCTGTTGTATATTCTTATGTATATGCCGATGCCTCTGCATCTGTGCACATCCACGCTAGAGTCTCCACGGGTTGCGGCACCATTGTTCCATCATGAGTGGTGCATGACGCACGTGACTACGGGAGACGGCGAGTAAACGTTCAAACTTGACAAGTGTTAAGCACATGCTGCTTTTGACATCAATAGTACCACTCAGGCCAATCTGTCCGCTTGTGGTTAATGGAATGGTTGCCGTGCTTTTGACGCAAAAGCATTTCCACCCACAAAGAAAACTTCTCTGCGAAGCAATTCCAAGATGACAGCCTCTCAATGCGCAAAACACACACTGACATGACATGTTGTCCAAGTCAGACTCAGAGTATAAGCAATATGCTGTCCGAAAGGACTCTTCGGTGCAAGGACGTTGTGGTTATGATATTATAAAATAAACAGTAAGCAGGGCTAGCGGTTGGGCCCTTTTCTTCCATGGGTAATTCAGGAATCTTGTCAAGAAAGGAACAGACAGAGTGTTGACACATGCTTCTGGGAAACGGGCCGTTTTTGGGGGGGCAGACTTGGCAAACTCAACGCTCACCCCGAGTGACACATGGGGCCACGAAAACTGAAGTAGGGAAGCTTGAATTTTTGAAGAACTGTACTTACAGTCAAGGGTGGCCAAACGCATACCAGGCGAAAGAACACTGCTGGTCAACGTGGTTGCTGGGTACTCCTTTGGCAGGGGATTAGTGACCTAATGAAAGGCCATCACAAAAAAAGTCAATAAACAGGGCAACGGAGGCTGCACAAGCCAAGGCAACATCCCGAGAATCATCACAGTACGCTGCAGTGAAAACAATCTGCCAGATGTCAAGTGCGTAATAAGAAAGGAAAGCGACCCAAAGAAACATTTTTCCTGAATTATCTCAGATGTAATTCGAGTGGCAAGAATCTCAACCGCATTGAGTAAGAAAAGTGAATCCGTCACGTAGTTTTTTGTCAGTGCCACTCGCAGTGCCGATCGGATGGCAGATGCGCAAATACGTACCTCAGGTCCGGCAGAGGCCTCGATGTATGCTACACTCGCCTCAAAGCTGTCTAGCTTGGTCAAATCCCGCCCACCTATAACGCAATCCGGGGTTCACAGGCAGTGACCATCGATGCGTGCGGTCCTCGGATGGACGTAAGCGACATCCCATCTGTTGGACAATAGGTGGAATGATAAAGCATCCCACGGTGCGCTCACGAAGCAAGTGAGTATACTCGCCCCGAAATAAATTAATAATGCCTGCCTACACTACAGGGCAAGGCAAGTGCAAGAAACTGTGATCACCACAGAATGGATGCACCACACATGTGCGCATATAAAGAACACATGCTGAGTTGTCTCGTCTGGATCAATTCTGACCCGATATAAACCTCAGACTGGTCTATGCAGCACAGCATGCTCAACAATGTACCGTCACACTTTCAGATGAAGCGTAAGTTGGCATCTAGCGCTAGCAAAGTAGTGGATGAAAGATCCGACACTGTTTTCGCTCAAGAGGGGAGTCTTATTTGGTCAGACATGTTTTATCCCTACCGCGAAGCGAAAAGCAAGGGTAAGCAATGTTCACTCTGGCTGCGGCTGCCAGTAAGCTACGACGCAGTAGTGAGCGGGGAACATCCTAAGTTCAATGAATGTATATGTTGGAACATGATCGGAATGGAACCTGTAGTTTTTGCCGCAATTTGGCTCGAATGTGCTCCCTGAATCGCACATCGCAGAGAGTAGTGCAATGATTTTTAAGCGGTGTAAGCCATCAAATGTTGTAATTCTTCAATCAAACATCCATCCATCCCTACACCTCCGTCTGTATCAACAAAATTTTAAAAAAAGAACAAGAAACTTCAACCGCTCCGTGCGGGATACACCATGGCAAGTTGTGTTACAGTTTTGCCGCACGGACACGGTACCTGCACCCAAAGAGACCTTTATGCAAAGATATAAGAGTATAATATATATATTATATAATAATATATAATAATATATATAATAAATGATTATATAACTGGCATCAAACCTCCTTCGGACAACAGGGGATGATATTTAAGTCGTCGTCTTCTGGCAAAAGTCAAAAAGTTTGAAACATACAAACCAACAATTACTGGTTAAACGTCATAAAGGACAAAAGCAACAGGTATGCAAAGAACGGAATGTAACTGAAGTTAACAAGTGTGTAAAAGACTCTGTGTCAATGGCGGTAAACTTTGCCAATATTTTTGAACAACCTAAACTCAAATTTATTCAAATGAATAATCCTTGACCTACAAACACAAATCAACCTTTGAGCATCAGAAAAACCCTCCATTTGCAGTACTTTGACAATTACGCATTTTTAATAGCATCAATCCTCGAACCAATTAATTTGCCGCTCGCAGATTGCCTATGTCCGTTTTCTCAAGACTCCAAGGGGTAAGGTGCTACTAAACATCGTGTTTTATATTCTGAGTAATTGTGCGATAGCAAAACTAATTGTGCTGAATATTGTGAAGTGAGATCACATTGAATAGATGGCCAAATGCCTGCCCGAGAAACCCCCCAGATCACGAAAGTCCCAATCGCCGCGCATTTCGTGACTAAAAAATAATAAAAAAAAACTCAAAAACCCCCACATCAAAGTGGGAAACAAGGTAACCCGTTTCAAAAGGTAAAGACTGAACTCCCTTGCGGCTACAGTAGCTCACACAGAAGGATACCCCAGCGGACTGAGCCAAACGGCTTACGATTGCCCTGAATTTCCGTGTCCATGATGCGTGTGGCACGTGTCATGCTGCAACATATCCGGACAGTAGGACCAATTTAATCCATATGGCACAAAGAGAAACACAGAATGGATACATATGCACATCATGGTTTCGCAGATGCAAATCAAAAGGCTGACGGACGCCAGTTATTAAAAAAACCCGATGTGAACACATCCAACAATTGATACGGGCAAGCATAACCGATGTGTCAAACTCGGCACACCGCAAATGAATGAGCTTCCCAAGCAGCATGCATGTTAAGAGAAGGCAAACATATGGCCGACTCGCGGCCAATTCGTACTAAAGCTAACGCCCAACCTTTTCTCAACATGTAGCCGGATGTTCCAAACTGCACAGCACGCCACAAAGCACAAGATTCTAGATGTCACAAGAACACCAATCATTGTGCCTACACCTAAATCTGTTAAATAGGCGATGCGCTTAACCCACACAGGAAAATTACTAAAAATACTGGGCTACGACATTTAGTCGTTTTCTCCTGGTTGCAAAAAATTTAGCTATCATCCCCCACAATCATATGATTTGAAATCGAGAAGAAATGGACACACCCAATATCACGAGACTTAGGATGAAAGAAGGACACACCCATATCACAAATGACGAGGAAAATGAATATAACCCCAAGCATCACCATGAGTGATCAATAAGAGAATGAAACCACACATCACTATGATTGACGATGGAAAAGGAATACCCCACATCACCCAGGAAGAACGATAGAGAATGAATACACCACACACACTAAATTGAATTGAGGAAAATGAATACAACCCACATCACCACGGGTGAGTGAATCGATAGAGAAGAATCACACACATCACGATGATAGTTATCGATAGAGAATGACCCACCACACATCACGATATTGAGAGCACATCAGGTAAAGAACGAAAAAAGAAACAGTTAACTTGGAAAACCAGACCAACATTAACATTCACTACCGCAGATCTGGAGTTAAAAACTTGTTTCACACACAAACTGTCGGGTACCTAGAAAAAAAACTTCGGAAAAGGGATTATGAACACGAAGCATTAGAACATCATTTTATCCACAATCGAGGACAACAATTCAATAACAAAAAAAATATTTATAAGATCACCTCATCACACTACAATACACTCACAAAGTTGCAAAAGAGTGCGATGGCAGGATAGCTCCAGAGGGTATGCAAGAGCGCTAGCCTGATTCGACCGCACCAGCTATAAACGTCAACCTGGGTGTTTTACAGGCAGGGGATCCATCAATATAGTGTCATCTGGATGGACGTGAAACTGCGTTGCGTATCCGGCATTAGTTAGTTGTGAGTTGAAGACTCAACTTGTCTTTAACGAAGAGAGGCAGCTACGCCGCACCATGGACATATAGTGAAAAGAAGTTATTTGACACATGTTGCACGCTGCATCGAACACGCATCTTCATACAAAAACAAATTGTCCAATGTTTGCACGTTCATGTCAATGACCCCGTTGGATATAGCAAACCAAGTTACAAGACGCAAGAAAAAGACGGTTCATATGAATCTACAGTTCACTCCATCCCCATGTAAAACTCATCACAGAAAAACCACAGTACTCAAATAACTTAGAAACGATTAAATTGAAACATGCAGGTAAATGGAAGGTTAAATGGTGCTGAAGGCAATAAATCGTCACAAACGCCAGACAGTCTTAGCATAAATCTGGTCCTGCCCTCCCCCCCTCCACTCCAATACCCTCACCCATCCCCCTCAATAAAGGGCTAGGAACCTGCTTAAAGAACCAGTAGGATACACGTTACTCAGATAGGAGATTTTAGCAAATGACCTAAAGACGTCGCAAATTTTTTGAGATCTCAAATATACGTAAGGATTCGTACACAGTGGCAGAAATAAACTGTGTTGCCATCAATTTTGTTGACTAAGGGCACTTCAAGCAGGCACGTGGAACAAACACCACCAACCTTCAGGCAGAAGGCGCCCCCATTAACAAAGTACTGAGACGGGACGGCACACACAGTGAGGGAACATCGGCCGTGAAACCAGGATGCAAAGTTTATAGCTGGGTCAGGATGCAAACTCGGCGCAGACAAGGCTTACGAGGATGTGCGGACCTCCAGACCGACCGCCACCAGCAAACAATTAACCAATAGAAATCAATGCCCATTGCTCTGAACAGGGAACTCGACCACAGCAGTACAACTGAAAGACATTTCCAGGACATGCATGTCGAGGTAAGCAAGTATTACAAGATTCGAGGTATATAATTGTGTTACACACACAATACAGTGAATATAGGTCTCAGGCATATGGTTTCAACACACCTACGATTAAATATAACATTGTTACGTTGTAAATCAACCAGATCACCATTCAGGTTCCCCGAGATCAGCTATGCATAAGGTGTGTGCAGGTTAGACATCCCCACCGATTACAACGGAATAACGGGCCGGCTGTGAACGTAGTAGGTGTACTTCCTAACTGATCTAAAACACATCTCCTCACCACCTCGCCACAGACGCAACACCCTCAACACCAATCTCCACAACCAAACAACTTCCCTCACCATCATCCACAAACAAACATCCCACAAACAAACAACAACATCTCAACAACCGCCGACCCCCACCACAGCTCCACGCCGCCATCCTTTCACCAACAAAAAATCCCCAATAACCACTCCACGGCAACACAAGGCAATCCGCACAGCCGAAAAATACTCACCACGCCGCGTCGAACGGGCGAAGAAACGGATCAAAACGACAAAATGGCGGAGCCAGCGGGGGCCGGGTGAAGTCGAAGGGAGGAGCGAAAACCCCTCCCCTCGGGGCATAAAAGGCCCGTTGACGCCGAGAGCTCTCTTGGTTGAGTGGTCGGTGGAGCAGCAAGTTGACCGAAAAATCGCCAGCCGGCAAGAAGTCACCAGCCAGCGACAAATAACGTCAGCGCGATCGAGCGCGAGCGGTGACCGACGCGAGAGAGCGGGCCTAAAGAGCACACTCGAAAAGACCAGGCCCTCACTCCCGAAGCGCATCGCCAGGCCCATCGACGCCGCGCTGCTAGGCCCGACCAACCAAGCCGCAGTTAACCACAGCGGCCTTTGACCACAAGGACATACGGAGGGTGCAGCCAAAAAGACCATCGAGTGGCCCAAGGGCACGAAGGTAACCTCACGCCCGGAGCCCCTTCGGTCATCCCACTCCAGGAACATAAAGCTTAAGCCAGCCTTTCTTCTGGATTTGAATGAAACCCGTGGCGCCTTCGACCAATTAGAACCGTGAAGTGGCATCATAAAATAAGACGCTGAGGCCTTTTGCTCGGTCCTTTCCCCACCTCCGCCCCCCCTCCATTCAGGGCATAGGCATTGAAATAAATCCCAGGTTGAATGTCACACTGCCGTGCAGGTCCTTCCTGCCATCGACGCAAGATGCGTTCGGAATAATAGCGGCCGATAATAGCGCGATAAAACATACAATCGTCCGACAGGGCTGGCGATAATAAAACGGCCCCGCAATCGCAAAACCCGGAACGAGCGCAAAGCGGCCGTTTCGTGCAGGCCCATCTGAGGTGAACCCCGCAATTCTTCTGTGTCAAAATAATTAGACATCGACAATTCGCGACGACCCTAGCGCAAGACAGAAGAGTGGCTGATTAGGGGTTAACAACACCCGTAATGGTTGGCGGAAGACAAAAAGCTGCGACTAGAATGCCGCTGGCGCGCGGCCGCAAATTTACTAAGGCAGTCGCCCGCACACCGGCGGCGAAAATCCACAATAAAATATAAAATATATAACCACAAACGTTGCACAAATGAATTCATCCAAACACTTCCAACATTTGATGTTTTTTGTTTTTTTTTTTCCAGATGGCCGAGTATGCAGTCAACAAAATCACCCTCCAACCAGAGCCTCAAGCCCAGGACTTGCAAAGGGACAAATAATAGGTAACACAGTTAAATACAAACAAGAAACCACCTACCATACCCAGACTACTGCCGCATCAGGACATCAACCAATAAATATCTAACCAACGATGAACCCACTGCGTATACATCAGACAACCTCCAAGTAGGTGAGCAGGCCGTGCACATGTCTCAGTAAACCGCATAATCCGCAGAACAACCGTCCGCTCCACCACAAACGATGTCCCACGCACGCAACCATCAACGAGCGCACTGACCATCGAAGATAATTGAAACAGTTAGTGCGATGACCACCGGCGGGTAAACGAATAGCTACACAAGTGGATCAACGTCTGGTGGCATGAACAGTTGTCTTGCGATTACGCGGTTTACCGTGGAGCAAATGCGCAATGATCACATAACAGCAGGAGTGTCTGAGTGTAAACGACGAAGTGGTCATCATTGGTAGATATTTATACGATATCACTAATGGAGCAAATAAGTCCAAAAATCTGGAAAGGTGCCCCGTTGATGTGAAATGAGTGACCAAGGTAACCTGTCGTTAACAAGCACAAGGCGAGCGCCGGTGATGAGCTTGGTAGGACCTACCATGCAGAGGATGAGTGCTCGTCACACTCCATAAAGTGACTGTCCGCCAATCACTCACGTCCCTGTTGAATTGTGTATACGGGCAATGCGGGCAGACAGACGGTTTTGTTGTGAAGCGTTTACTGTGGAGACATCAGTGGCGGCGATGCTCCCATAACAGTCGGAGGGTCTGATGATAATGGGCTCAGGAATAACCTAAGTCCGGACATCAAAAATATACTGTATAGAAATAACTGACCTGCCTAGTGAAGAAACAACCCATAGTTGTTAATCAAAAAAGGGATAATGAGCAATATTACGATCAGCTGGAGCTATCCACACCACCCCGCCCCTAAAAAAAGGACTAAAAGGCGAAACGCCCGGGAACTCACATACAGAACCCACAGAGTGGATTGACCGAGATCGAGATGCATGCGCATTACAACGTACAAATGCATTTGCACATGCGTGCAAGCTCGTGATCGCTTAAATCCAGATTTGCGCAAAAAGGTAATAGTTAGCCGACTCGAAAATGCCCTGCAAGAGTACGTAGCCGGAGCACAAACAAGCAAAGGACAGGGTAAGCCTCAATGATTCCCGAAAGAAAACGTCGAAGGAATGGACATCAATAGTAAAGGACTGCCCTTCCATTGGCAGCATTCATAACGATGTAGCCAAAATCGTAATAAAAGAAAAGGAAAAAAATTTGCACAACGATAAGACAAATTACTGTCCCTATACAACGGCCCATAGCCTCGAGCCTACCATTGACTAATACATTTGTCATGCTAAATACAAGTACTTCAACTCTCGACGTCTAGACTAGCGATAAACCGTCGTCGACCGACCTAGCCGAAAATTCGACCGTAGCTAATTACCTTTTCATGGTCTACGGCACACAATGACGACAGTAAGGAAATAAATAATAAAAACAACAGAACGCAAATATCGACTACCTCGAGACAGATCGCAAGTGGGCTCACACAAGTCATCGTATCCGAAGCGAGATTGCTTCGATCTGGAGAGATAACGGCCAGATGACATGCGCGCCTGTTGTGATATCGCCGGAGCAAAGTCCTCGCGCCGTGCGTCAAGCACTCAAAAATATTCCTATACGAGCAGTAACAATCCGAATACATTATGAAACGAATAGGTAGTCAACCATGTATTAGCCGAGTCTCCGATGTCCCGCTGGTGGGCGATCATCAGAAAATCCGGAATCATCGCCACTTTTCCGCTGCCGCTCTGCGACGCAAGCCGTATCATTTCCAACTGCTGAACTCACCTCCGCACAGTAGCCGGACAGACCGGAATCAGACAAAACCTCATTCTCCACACCAGTCATTACCAACAAATCAAAGTCCAAGCAACCATATCAAACCAAAATGTCAATTTTTAACAGAATGAAGAATGATTGAGTGACCAATCAAAGGGAAACAACACAGCAAGCCAAAAAACACGTAGCCCACAACCCAGTAAAACGTGCACCTGGTAAGCTAGTTACATCATGGGGTTACGCCCCTTCAGGAGAATACGGGCTTCCGAAGCACACGTTGTTTAATTTTACATTTTAAGAATGATACTGTGAAAAAAACATTGTCGGATCTGAACACGATAAAAACCCTCATGACAAATAAATGAATTATGTTACTGGCAGTCAGACCTGTAAAAGGCAATAAAATTAGAAGAATAGGATTGAGGCTATGTATCTATCGTAAGTCCAGATCGCCTGTTTCCACGGCAACATTGACGTATGACCAGATGACATTCCAAATGCGCGCTCCTAAAGCATGCACCAAGGAGGACAAAGTCCGTCATCCGGAATGAGGTGATCCCAGAAAACCCATCGCAGAATACAAATGCAACATGGACACATTACACTGCGAGCAAGGTGGGAAATGACTGAAACAAGAATAAAGGGAGCTTTCAGGGGTGCAAGATCCGGCACCCCTTGCAAGAACACTGTGCGAACCCAGCACCGGAAGGAAGGGACAACCATGGCAAGTCAATTCAGAAACCACTCATCCACGAGTGAATGGTTTTCCGAAGGACTGCTCAACCCTGCAACCACGGTGTTCGCTGGTGATGCCAGCCTGAGCGAGCAGACTGCCACACCGACACTCCCTTTAAAACCCTGCCCCCATTGTACACCTTATGAAAACAGGGTCACCGATCCTTTACGCAAGGATTTTCACTGGGAATCACAACCACTTCCCAAGAAACGAGACAGAATGTGCCCCCTGGCATGCTCTACAAGCCACCCTTGGAACTGTTCACTGACATCAACGCACTTTACCAATGAAAACAGCAAAACAGACCTCCCATAGATCACAAAACCTACAACACAGCATAAATTCTCGAATTTATCGCCATTTTAAGTTACTTACGACTGCCACGCACCACACACACATAATATAATAATAAAAATATTATAACAAAAAAAGATAACAAACATATGTAACTGAGGAACCTGGGAGGGTGAAACAGCATTGCCACGGACCGGAACCTCCTGGGTGCTTGGCAGCATTGGCATAGAGGAGTGGGGAGGCATATAATATAAATAAAAAAAATATAAAAAAAAAAAATATACAAACGAGCCAAACCGCACATACGCCGCGAAACGAAAGGAGGGTCGTAGAAGAATATATCAGTCACAAAGCGTATAACTTTCTTAAACAATGTTCTGTAATTTTGTGCAAATTCACCTCTGAGTATTACATAGAAGAAGGTTACATGCAACGCGTTCCCGAGGCATACGCCTCCAGCGTCGTTACGACCGACAGACAAGACTCCACGAGTGACCGAGACGCATGAACGTCAGAGCCCTCACGGTGACGCAAACGCCCAGCAAACGAAGAAAAAAAAACGCAACCCAAAACCTCCACGGCACGATCTCACAACCACGGTCATGTGATACTAGAGCACCCGCGAGCGAAAAGTGCACAATCCGTCCAGCACGGAGGAAAAGTCAAAGCGCAACTTAACAGAAAAATATATAGAAAAACAGTTAATAATATAATAAAAAAAAAATAATAATATAAACATAGATAAGAAAACAATAGATAATACAATAAAAGAAACATAAAAACATAAATATAGTAAACAATAAACATTATAAGAAAAACATATTAAAACCTATACATACAAAATAATAAATACCTACAACAAAATACAATATAAAAAGACAATACCTAGAAAAACAATACCATAATAACAGAATATATATAAATAGTATAACAATATTCCCATAATTCAAGAAAGTTGTGGTGTTGGTGTGTGTTGTGGTTTCTGTGACGCGTTTCCGACAACCACTGTCCGATCTAATGAAACTTCCACAATGCGGGACATAATGCCCAAGGTTGATATAATCGGACAATGTTCCAATAGGGCTTAACAACCAATACAGACACCAGCGCGTAGGCTGCGAGTAGGGAAAGTGCCATTTATTAACCAAGACAAAGTACATTTGCGCAAGCTCTGGGAAAGACCTCACCGCATCCCCATTAACGGTTACAACTACGGACTTCCGGAATGAGACTACGATCAAATCCAATCTTGCCATACGATAAACCAATCCCCAACCAGGACGTTAAGGCAGAGCGAAGAACGCCTTGTTGTGAAAGGATCTAATTTGGCACGACCCACACCGACGGCAGCACGACGGCAACCACATAAATATAAAGAAATAATATATAAATAAAAAATAAATAAAAAGAATATAAATAAGAATAAAACACGAGGTCCATCAAACAGTACCGGGACCTGACTGCACAAAATTATTACAAAAAAAAGAAATCACAGCTTCCCAAAATATTTCCTCCAGCCAAACACACTGCCAGCCTTTCTCCAGCTTGGAGCATCCCCGGAAGGCGCCCGATCCCTGGAGCTCCAATCGTCACGCCCGCCCTGAAGGCCTCCACATCAGGAAATCGGCCCCTTACACGCCCCTGAGCTCGGAAGAGAAAACAATCACAAGGGGCCAAGCTGGCAACAAGGGGGTGCTCTAGATTGGCACGTTCCTCCCCACAAAACGCGGATGCGCAGGCACAGGCAAAAGCCGGCATGCATGGAGCATCCAGCATGCCCCACAGATCCTCCCTGTCCGGACGTCTCATGCACGCACCAGCGGATCCCTTGACACGATGACCCGTTACACGTGGAGAAACCAAGGACAGCCCTTATGTCAAAAACGCGATTGAGCACACCTTGACCTCGGACTCGACATCCGCTCTTGGCTTCGTGATCGGACTTCCACGACGACTCTGGCCTGGGTCGTACGTTCGAAATCCAAACATGCCCTAAGACTCTCCCAACAGGCGGATCATCCCGTTGGCTCGAAATGCTGACAGACAGGACCTACGGTCGGGTCCCGGACAACAGCTTTGGACCACTTGCAACACACTTGCATTCGAAATTTCATGAGAAGCCCAGACAGGTCCCTGTCGATGGAAAGTCCTCCAGCAAATCATCCACCATGACCGAAAATCTGTCACCATCCCTCACACGCCGATGTCCAGCCATTCGGCCGTTCAAGGCTTCCAGACCGGGAAATAACCCCACTCCACCTTAACAGCTGTCCAGCAAAATGCAAGTGTCGGACACAATCGTTCCTCCCATGACTTGCGCACATGAGAAGGACTCGAGTTGCCAAGTGGGAAGAAATTCAAGAATGGGTCCGATCACGACAAGAAGCGCCGACGAATCAAGAAAACATGGAAAAGCACACCTGTAAACATCACACAATGAACATATCAACCATCATTA
This sequence comes from Eptatretus atami, assembly GCA_035128595.1. NCBI lineage: Eukaryota > Metazoa > Chordata > Myxini > Myxiniformes > Myxinidae > Eptatretus > Eptatretus atami. The sequence goes on from CM068956.1 coordinate 125,757,196, forward strand.
AGCAATATATGCTGGATGTTGCAAAAGACGTGACACAACCGTCACATGAATGGAGCACACAGCAGCCAGTCCCATCTTCAGACGACCCATCATACTAATATAAGATAGAAATAAATATAATAATCATATCACAACACACTCAATCCACAAAAGATTAAAGTCCTCAACGGCAAAGGACTGTGGAATTTACATTGTTATTTTGTAGTTTCTAAAATGAGTTGAGACCTTAATCTAACTGCCACAAGGAAAGATTCCCTTGCAAACCTCTGCAAGAAAAAGACAGAGTAAGGCAATCATCAGCAGGGGTTAAGTTAAGCTTATCAGTAAAAATTAAAGGAAGCTATGAACGCAAACCGATCGTCATGGTATACAATCTCCACCTAACCTAAAGCTGAAGCAATTGACTCATAGACAAGGACCAGGAGTACTTCAAAGGCCATTATTCTAGTAAAGAGGAAGCACAGACCGTCCACCATAACATACAAATGCATGGAGTCAAGGTGAAAACACATGGAGACAAAAGCTTAAGTTGGACGACGGTCAGCGACAACATGAATCACTAGAGAATTAATCAGAAGATGCTGTCCTAAGGGGACACATAATGCAAGCAAGCTGAAACGAGTGATCGCAAATCAGATTCACCCTGTTACGGGAAATTTGACAATCTTCGACCGTGAAATCCACTGATTCAAAGAAGGCAGATGAGGCACAACATCCGACTAGGACTCATAAGCTCAATTGGACAAACCAAGCCCGATCAAAATCAACTCACTACAAAGCACTCGGTAGAGCGCATCCCCGCCAGGCGAACAGTGCATCGGTTCCAACGAGAGCCGAATGTCGATCCGACGAACCAAAAGCAACGCTTGTTCCCACCTAACCACTAACCAACTATGTTGTCGGACTCGTCCACAAAACGTTTAACAGAACTATAGTTCACTTGGCCCCTATGTTCCAATTGCGAAGATCACTTTCAAAATCCAAATCTGAACTACAAACTCACCAAAATCAATCAATTTGTCCTTGTCCACACACCCAAACCGTCACCAATCATTCAGTCATCCAGCGTAACTTTGAGATACCCGCCCACAGACAACAAAAACAACAACAACAGACAGACAGACAAACAGCTGAAACAACCCACCACCTCATGCAAGAGGTAAGACATAAAAAATCACCCAACCCATTCCAGACCGAGAATGGCCATCATGAATCGGGCAGAAAACACCGTCGTGAAAGGAACATGCACGTTGCCCCGCTTTAGATAGGGCCACCCTTGCAGCCGCTGGTGACACGCATGAGAAGTCGTAGCAGTGGCTCGACGAAAGAACGTCTGAAGCTGTTCCGAACAGTCCCAGAAATTTGTGCCGATCACCTGGGGCATCTGGATAGACACGTGTAAAAAGCATTACTCAGCAAGGACAAAGGAACACCCATGAAGAGCGCGACCTGTGTGACGAAGAGGCCTCCCTGAACTGTGTATCGAACAAACTTGTTAGTAACCCATAGTTCTGGAAGCCAACAAAAACCCACACCTCCCCCTTCGCACTTATAGCCTATCAACAACACACACACACACACAACACACACACACACACACACACACACAACTGGTGGAGTGAGCAACTCATGAAATCTAAAATAGCACCATTCTATGAACAGGATCCGAATGTTTCAATTTAAGAGAGTGTTGAGCCATGGACGTGTTTGAACACTCGCAGCTACGTGAGACAGATTAACACGTGAAATTCACAACACACACTCAGTTTCAGGGAGTCCATGTGAAATTTCACTATTTGCCGATTTCCCTGCCTGGTCTCAAAAGCCAGTGCATACCCGGACCAGACAAACCCCACCACAAAGAAAATCCCCACCCGAACTCAGCTTAAAGCCGATCTGATTGTCAAGAGTTACCAATATCAAAATGAAATGGTGACGTAAAGTCCACCACGAAGTGACTCAACCACATCCCCGTCAATACGTAATTGCTCAAGAATGAGCTGACGGTTCAAGGTTAGCCGTCGATATAAAAAAATGAAGTTTGTAAGTTTGGTTTTATGGAGAAAATGAGAGGAAGGTGGATAAGGCAAGGGGGAAGTGGAGAGGGGCAAGCATGAGGTAAGAGTGGGAATGGGAAGGGGTGACAGTGGGGTTTTTTAAATCCCCCATTATACATTAAGAAATGTTGCAAGCATGAGTAAGTAAGATATTACGGATGCAATTAGTATCGAGTAAGTTGTCCCAGAGCAGTGCTCAAGGTCAGTTCTTCAGGCTGCCTGTGTGGAAGTAGGACTGAGGGCAATGCCCTCCTGGCCTTCCGCTGTCAAGACCGTGACCGAGGAGGCCTCCTCCCTCTACTGTTCCTCTCTCCTCCTCCTCTCCTGTCCTTCTCCCCTTTTCTCCCCCCGCCTCTTTTCTTCTGATCATCCCGAGTCAAAAGAAGTTTATTATTGGTCAGTAAGCAGACGTAGTTATAAACTAGCATAACCCGCTCCCTAACGCGACATGGGGGGTGGGTGGTCAGTAAAGGAACGATGCAAGAGTACAGTAGAATTTACTTTAATCGCAGTAATGGAACGATTTCGACCGTTTCAAGAACCATTTATTAATTTTTTTGGACCCATGCACCTCATAGGTCTTTGAGATAATGTAGCCGAATACACGTTACCGAGCGCAAGAACAATCCGAAGAAGCGCGACACGAAACCACAGAACCGAATAAAAAATGGGTTCTGTTTTATAGTCGGAATCCTTGATATGTGAACCATAATAGCATCTATAACGTGACACCAACAGGCCTTTCTTCATGATAAAACCTGTGAAAGGGGTCTGTGAACGTCAGGGCAATGGCCCGGGGGGGCAACAAAAGGGGCACAGCCACAAACCCAACAAACCAAAGGCCAAAAGAACAAGATCTTTGAAGCAGTCAACAATGACTTTGCGTTTCGGGTGAACCCAAGAGCAACAATAACATGCTTCCAATTAGAAGGCTCTCCCCAGGAAAAGATCCCGAGAAACAAACCGAGAAGGAACAGGCGTCGAACATTGTGAACAAGTTCTGAAAAAAAGGGTTTCAATGCCACTTCGAAGAGAGAAGATTCAAGCTCCATTTCAAAAATCTAATATCAGCTGAACATTGTCAGTAGCACTTAAAACATTCCTTTCAAACTTCCCATAACACCACAACAAGTGAACCAAGACTTTAAAGGATACTTAGTATCTTAACTACATTTCGCCTGGGGGAATACCGCGTTTAAATAATTTCAAGTGCTCATCTAATGGAGACAATGCCAACAATATTTGTGACGTCGAGACTATAGAACGATCTTAAATTAATAATAAGCCGCCAAAAAGAAAGGCTGGTGATTTAGGGCAACTTCTTCCTGAGCGGATGTACCGAACACCGTTACAGAGCGTCTGGGTTACCAGAAACGTCTTGGTCCAACGGTTACAGGTGGTTTGCTTGCTCCATGCAGGATTAGGTAGGAATGGAATTAAGCCCATGTGCTGGCCATAGCCGCACTAACTCTTCCACCCTTTGCGTCCAGCATCTTAAGGCCGCAGACAAGATCCCATTTAACGTCCATCAAAGGACGGCACACACAGGAATCACCCTGACTGTATCATGAGGATTGGTCTTTTATAGCAAGGCGAGATTCAACCCTGACTGGATAGCCTAGAGGGAGTGTGCCAACCTTAGGCCACTACACCCGGAGCAATTTACAACATCATGCAAAAACTCTTCCTGAACCAGGACACTCAAGACGTAATTGCCAGTTGTGATAATAATCACAGTGTGCAAGACATTATAACAACCAAAAGATGATGTTGAGATTTCTAAACCCAAGCCAATCGTGTGCATCCTAGCCAAGAGGGTCTCTCAACAAAATAGTCGACTCTAACATCTCCTGAAGATTCAACCGACCTGTAGAAAGAAGTCGTCAGTGGCTGGGAACCAGTCCTATATACATTTACTGTGCAAGAGAGGAGGCAAGTCAACACGTCAGGTGAGAAGGTAGATACGTATGAACATACAAGTTAATAGGATAAGAAGATCGAAAAGCAACATCCCGATGTTTTGCCAGATGAGTAACGTCATATGGAATGGGATGTGACGGCGACCCGAGCGGATCAAATACACTTGTTCGTGTCCGCAAGCTGGTTCAAGTTTTGAAAAGTGAGCAGCAACAAATCTGCGTCCTGACTTACCCAAGACTTGTAGCGAATGTTATTTATGACGTAAAGACAATCGAACCATGAGTCAAGAAGGCTCCATTCAAACACTCGTAGGTGGAGAGACAGAACTTTGCCAGTGAGCTCGCCAGCATGATAAAGTAATCTGCTTGTAACATAGTAAAGCAAAGGTGGGGTTCATATCCCTGGAAAAGGTAGCATGAGGTCTTCCAAATACAATTAATGATACATACACATCAATGTACATGCACACTATACCTCCGCAGGTCCATCTCCTCATTTGGTACTGAATACTGAACTTTCATTTGAGAGCAGCGGATAAGTCATTCAGAGAACCCTGAAGTGCAGACATTCATGTATATAGAAAGTGAATGGGTGTGTGGTTGTTGGTGTCGTTGGTATTCATTTCCCCTTGTCAGAGGTGAATGGAAGTCCTCGTCCAGGACTCAAGAGTATAACCCTTGCCGTTAAAGACAGTTCTCAAGATTAGCGGTCAATGTTTGTTGTCTCGAAGTTTTGTTCCAGGACTTCAGGATCGTCCTTCCAATACCTGGACTGCTTCCAATTGTAGTCGGGTTTGTTGTAAATTCCCAGGGTTTCACATCCAGGAGGGTCTCGTCATTATTCTGTTGCTCAGCCATTACACTGTGCAATTTTGTTATCTGCGTCTCCCATCGTTTCTCTATTTTATTGATTTTTTCTTTTCTCTCTCTTTTGGTTCATTATTGTTTTGTTTTTGTCGTTTGTTATTGGTATTTCTTGATTTTCTTGCATTATTTTAAGCCATATATATCGTGGGTTACTTTATTTTTCATACTCATAAGTCGCATGCCATCTTTTCCTTTTGTTCCTGAAAACGATGTCCAGTCGCAAGGCTTGTATTTATGTCACGCTTGATGGGATCGATCAGTCCTACGTGAGCTAGACGTCTTTGATTCAGTGATTGCCCTGGGTTCATTTTCCTATGAGTTTCTAGAACTGGGTATGGTGTGAAATTCTGCAGGATGTGCCAGATTAAGCACTTTGCCTACTTTTTTGCGTTTGGTAAAGTGTGTCTGAGAGTTTTTGCACCCAAAAGCAGGTGACTTAGTACGTCCTGGTTCTATCTTGCAGGAACCGACACTGCCATCTGGCCCAATAAAAACCATTTGTAAATCCATTGGTGTAGCGTCTCATCTGGGCAGTTAGTAATATTCTTCTCCGTCCAGTTGAAGGCCCGACCGCTCTTTAGCAGTCCAATGAGCCTCTTCGATTCCAACTCGGGTCATATTCTCTTTTCTGGTATAATTTCGCTTGCTCGTGGTCGGTCCCCAGTGTGTTGTGTGGATTATTTGTTATTGTCTTTTATATATTTAATAGCTCACCAAAGGAAGGGTATTCGTTTGTCAATTTGGTGTTTTGTTTTGTTTCCGCACAGAATTTCGTGTTTCTTTCTTCCGCAACACTGCGAGATTGAGACGAAATTTTTAGCCATAGGGCGACTTGCTTCATGTAGAATGTTTTAATTCATAATCTATGAACAGAGGTCACGGTGGGCGCCAGGTTCGAAAAACGGAAAACGGACCCTATGTATCTGAAAACATGCACAAGGATAAAAAAATGAACTGGGCAGAAGGGGGCAAGTGACTATCCCATGGGAATTAAGTCTGATTTTTTAAATGAGGCAAAGTGCTTCTTATGATGTCATATTATTGCAATGATCATAGAAAATATTGAGGCACTAGGGATAGAATGGTCCACAGGGAATAATTGAAATGTCACGGGTCACGTGATTCGGCAACTTATGTTAAAAAAAAATTTTTAAAAATTCTTCTCTCGAAGTGCTGAACAGATCGGAAGCGGAAACATTACACATAACCACCTATCCATGAGGAAGAAAAGGTCACACATATGATGTCCATGGGTCAGTGGTTTGGCAGCCATAGGATTTCCCGAAAACATCAAAAAAATGCTTGTACTCTAAATGGCTGGACAGACGAGGGGAAACTCACAGAAATGTGCCAATCTGGGACACAGTTGTTTGAGGAATAATGATAGGTCACATGGTGGCGGCAAGCATATGGATTGAAGACAAAGTATAATAAATAAAATCAAAAGGTTTAGTGTTTCCACCATGTAGCAGCCTATGAGCTATTACATCTTGATCTTTAAAAAGAAAATAATCCAAAGAAAAAAGAAAGTAGGCCTCAGTCGGGCAAGCATGCCGACCCATCGACAGCAAGAATAAATGAAGGAATGAATGCCAGCCTTCCAACTCCCCAACAAAGTGGAACAACTCTCACCAATTAGCGATATTGTGGGGTGCTGTGCTAAATTCATTGTGAGGTTCTGATGGCTGCTGCATGCATGATGATTGGTGGTACATTTGCTCAATCACATACAAATGGTCCCGTGTATGAAAGCTGTAATAAATTCGATTGTGAGAGTGCCAAGATAATCACTCATGGGGGTGTCCATTTCTGTGAGGACCATGCGAGCAAATATTCCAAGCTGTCTTCTCCCTTGATTCTCGCTTGTGGCCAGACAGTGACGAAAGGATTGATAATCTGTATCTGATCTAGTATATCGATGTATATTGTCTGGCATGAGTTGACAATTCTGAGTTTTTTTCCTCCCACAATATACCACCATGGGGTGCGGGGGGGGAGGTGCGGTGAGAGTGTTATAAAGTTGTTTCATTCATTCCAGTTTACAATCCTCCTGCAGAGTGGGCGGCAGCAGCTGTCCAAGATGTTGCGGCCTCTTCTTTGCTTTGGGGTTGTTTCCTTTTAATAGAGAATTGAAGAGCTCATGCATGGTGAAGATGCAACCTTGTAACTGTATATGGTTGTTTCCATCGATGAAAACTTGAAACAGTAAACTTAATATTAAATTAGTTTCCCCTCTGGAACCACTAATTCACGAAGACGAAAGCTTCAAACAATAGATAGTCTAGATGGGAACAGGTTTAAAATTTCCACCATCTGATCGGGTCCATGGTCTGGCAGCAAAAATTCTTTTTTGATCTGAATTATTTGATTTTGTTTTTGAAGAAATAAGCCATGGCTTGTTCCTGGATGGGTTTGATGGTGGAGGACGTAGCAGCTGAGCATGTGAATCCATCCGGTCTCTCCTGATGACTCAATCACTTGCGTTCCTGTAGTCCTGCGGACAACCCATGCAGGACTATATAACCCTATTTGGTCTCCATTTGAATTAGATAATTATTTTAAGATCCACATAATGGATTAATTGAACAATAATAAATAAAAACTCAGGTCTCACGGTGGGTCAACAAAAGCGGGGATCATCAAGAGCAGGAACGTCTGGACTTCGGTCATTTCACAATCACAGTTATAAGTGCAAGTTCTAAATAATTAATATTAAATACACACAAACCAGTACAGTACAGAATTATGCTAACACATTACCACATCAACAAGTTCTGGGCAGGTCAATTCAATGCCTTTCTATCA
>CM068956.1:125767438-125789856 GCA_035128595.1 Eptatretus atami
TAAATAAAAAAAAAACATACAGACTGACTAACATATCTTGCAAAAACTTCGTTTTGGCAAGATAAAAAAGTTGCCATGGAAACAGAAATTTGGCAATTTTGACATACCAGAAACACCCGCTCTCCACGACCGCCAGGGGGCTGGGGAGAGGGGAAATATCGGTGGCGGTGGGTCCTGCGTATCATGCAGTTGGCGGTGGGTTAATATCCTCATTAGGGTACCTATTGTTTTTGTATTGTTTATTTTTTCTTCCTCCAGACATTTTCACTGTATATAAGACCCGTCGCTTTGGTGATGGGAATACCAAATCTTTAAGTAATTACTGAAAAACAAAGAGGTTGTTGTTTCTGGGAAAAATAGGAACTTAGGCCGGCTGTATAAGAATATGGTCTAATGATACACTTGCTTCACTGACGGAATATAATAAGAGAGGAGGAGAGAGAAGAAGGGGAGACAAAGGGGTGAGAGGAGAGAGAGAGAGAGAGAGAGAGAGAGAGGAAGAGAGGAGTAGAGAAGTTGAGGAGAGAGAGGGAGAGTAGAGAGGGAGTAGAGAGTGAGGAAGAGAGTGAGAAGATAGAGTGAGAGAGAGGGAGGAGAGAGGAGAGAGTGAGGAGAGAGTGAAGAGATGAGAGAGAGAGGAGAGAGTGAGAGAGAGTGAGAGAGAGGGAGGAGAGGGAGGAGAGAGGGAGGAGAGAGGGAGGAGAGAGGGAGGAGAGAGGGAGAGAGAGAGAGAGTGAGAGAGGGAGGAGAGAGTGAGAGAGAGAGGGAGGAGAAAGTGAGAGAGGGAGAGAGGGAGGAGAGAGAGTAGAGGAGAGAGAGAGAGAGAGGACAGAGAGGGAGAGAGTGAGGAGAGAGTGAGGAGAGAGTGAAGGAGAGAGTGAGGAGAGAGGGAGGAGAGGTGAGAGGAGTGGAGAGAGGAGAGGAGAGAGAGTGGAGAGAGAGAGAGGAGAGAGTGAGAGAGAGGGAGGAGAGAGTAGGAGAGAGAGAGGTTGAGAGCAGCAGACACACGAGTCAGTATGAAAGATTCACGACGTCGGAATCGCCCGTTGGTTGTACAACAGATCACGACGCGGTACAGCTGCCGCGCGCAGCGCGATTATCTAAAGCTGTTTTTTCTGCCTCGTGTGTTGCCATGGTGACCGGCTTTTCCACTCGTGCCGTGTGTGGTTGTGTCTGCCTTCACTGGAGGAGAATCTGATTGGCTAACTTGCTATTTCCGCATCAAGAGCCGCCATTTGCAAAGTTTGGTAAAACTTGTGAACTTTCAGCTGTTTCTGAGTGTGACACGAGACAAATCCGCTTTATCTGCGAAGACTTCCTTTTTAGTTTAAATTATCTTCTGCTGCTGATGCTTTTTTGTAGTATAAATATTATAAATCATTCTATGGTCTTACTTTTTTTTGACTTTAAAGATCAAGAATCCATGATGTTTTTTATCTGTTTGCTGAATCTATATCGTACATTAATGATTTAAACTCTCCGGCCCTTCGGGCATCGAGTGGGTCGAAGCTTGGACTCGACAGTGCATCTGACGATGAATCCTCTAACACCCGATTTCATCATTCGTTTATACGTTTAGTGAGCTGAATGGCCCTATCGGCTGGAGGTGTGGGCAGGAACAACGCCCATTATCTATAATTCCAGCAATGCTTTGTGTGTGGTGTGTCTGTGTGTGTGTTGTGTGTGTGTGTGTGTGTGTGGTGGTGTGTGTGTTCGACACGCTTGTTCTCGACAACCACTGGTCCGATCTCATTAACTTCCAGGGTATATTGCTGGGGCCCTGTAGATGCTGCCTTTCAAGTTATATTAATCGACAAGTCTGTTCCCAATGTTATGGGCATTTTATTTACAACCAATTACAGAAGACACGGTGCTATGACGTCATGATTGACGTCAAATATCTTTTTTTTCTTTTTTTTTGCACGTACGGGCCGGAGAGCGACAGGAACGACCTGAGGGTTTTGTCTTCTGGAAACGCCGTTTGAAAATTTTTTTTTTTTTGCACGTACGGCACGCATTACGATGCACGTAACGAGCAATGGCACTAGTCTCTATATTTCGCAATTCTGGTGTCTGTTCTGTGTTCTGTCTGTTCTGGTGTCTGTGTGTCTTTTTGTGTTGTGACCGCTGTTTTCAGCAACCATGGTCCGATCTAATCTGAAACTTGCCAGTATATTGCCTGGACCTGAGTGTGGTGCCTTTTCAAGTTTGATACGTAATCCGGCACAAGTGCTTCCCCAATTATGCCATCTATTTACAAACCAATCATAGGCGTGGCTATGGAAAATCCTCAGCCGCGTTCCCATTATGGGGAAGAGATCCTCAGTCCGCGTTCCCATTTACGGGTTAAAGTACTGGACTTCGAAATGGGGAAAATACTTACGTATTCTCATAATTTCTGATTTCTTATGCGATACAGATAAACACAGCCCCAACCTCAGACTCATCATTTACAGAGCGAAGAACCGCCTGCTTAGTTGTTTGAAAGTTTTTTTTATTTTTTTTTTGCACATACGCATGCACGTACGGACACGTACTCGTGTAATAATCTGAGTTACAGCAACACGTGTGCCAGACGTCCACGCCTGATTATTAAGATTTGTGAGCATAGTTAATGTAATGTTGTACGTTGAAACCAGCCTAAGTTTCATTGTGAAAATATTTACATTACTTTTATGCAGAATGAAGTTATTTTATTTTATTGTGAAATTAAGATTGAAACACCAACAATTCATTTTTGTGCTTTGAAATTATTTATGTGAGATGCATTCAAAATTGTGTTTTCAACTTAATATGTTAGTTTTATTTTTTCTTTGTATGAATACACACATACGATATATATTATGGTCTCATGATTTGCCTGATTGTAATTCGTTTTATATAATTTTATGCACTGTTCATATCATGTCAAGTATCATCTGTTTGAGTCTTTTGCACCTCATTCTATTGATGCCCGCTGTGGACATAAAAAGTAAAAATATTTCTAAATTATATATATCATGGAGATTCTATCAGAAAGGTGTTTGACTTCCAAGTGGGACCCATATTGTACTCTTTTACCAGTCATTGCTGATTTCTACCTATTGAATGTCACTATTATGTCGTATAGCAAAATTTATATGTGGTTCTTCGTCTTCTATAATTCTTACCTGAGTGCTTAATTTGAATCTTGTACAATGGGTGTATGCCATCAGTAGCTAAAACTTTTAATTACATTATATATAAATGCAAGTTATCTGTCAATACTTTATGCCATAATGTATGCAAGCATAGAATCATCATCAGTTTCACTAACTCTCTCTCTCTATCGAGTACAGCCTGTGGCTGCTGGTTGCATCATTGTTGGGACTGCTATGCCGCTGATGCAGTGTCCCCTTATCAGTACACTGGTATGCCTCTAGAGGATGAAGGCTGAGTCAACCTCCTGGTGTTTTTAATTCAGCAGCACGGGCTTGAACTCGGCCTAGGGATCCCAAGCACACCCTAACCACTAGCCAACACCAGCTTGAGTTTTACTAAACACTGGATATGATGATGATATGATTGATGATGATGGATGAATGATGATGATGATGATGATGATGATGATGATGATGATGATGATAATCGATGATGATGATGATGATGATGATGATGATGATGTACTTAAAGGTGCTTTGTGCAGTCAATTATATTTGAGAGAAGCTCCACAGTTCCTCTCTGGAGCGAACTTTCTGAATTTGAATTGTTAACTGTGCTTTGCACAAAGGTGATTTTGGTCAAAAAGGTTTTACGACTTTACCCATGTGGTATTTCTTTTATTCCCATTTTAGTATATGTTTCTCAATTGCAATGGTATTACTTTTATTTATTGTACGTTTGTATTTTGAGTGTGCTTTTTTGGTACGAATAAAATATTGTTACGAATCTCACCCGCCCAGCGTGCAAACAACCGCTTTTCAACTAATAGCGCGCGGTCGCCCACCGAACGAGCATTCAGTCGTGACTTTCTGAACAACGGCCAGAAACCAGTCACGGGTGGGTTTTTACCCCACCGGCTAGTCCGTATTCCACCTCGCGCGACAGGGTCAATCGCCAAATTTCGATTATACCTAAGTATTCGCGTGGCAACTACCGAGAGACCGTACCTCGCGAAGGCCTGTTTGGACATGAACACGCTTAAGCGGTTGTTCCGTTCTGGATAAACGAGCGGTATTACGCCAGACCTTGCGGACCGATTCTATATCGTCTTCAAAAACACTAGCATTCGAAAAAAACAATATGCAGTTCAATGGGAAAAATGACGTGACGAACGGGTTCACATTCAAAGAAGCACATTTATTTACTACACACATATACAGGATGCAATGAAAACACGTATACAGCCAACAAAAGCAATGAAAAACAAACACGCATGCAGTGTGTTTTGCGAAGACTGCCGGACGGGACAAGACACGAGCAAGGCGAAACACTACTACGACTTTTTTACCATGTACCCAGCAGACAACGACGTCAGTTATGAAAGATTCACGACGTCGGGAATCGCCGCTTGTTGTACAACCAGATCACGACGCAGTACAGGCTGCCGCGCGCAGCGCGCTTATCTAAAACTGTTTTTTTCTGCCTCCTGTGTTTCCATGTATCGCTTTTCCACTCGTGACGTGTGGTTGTGTTTGCTTCACTGGAGGAGAGATCTGATTGGCTATGCTATTTCCGCATCACGAGCCGCATTTGCAAGTTTGTAAAACTTGTGAACTTTCAGCTGTTTCTGGTGGGCAGAGACCAAATCCGCTTTAATCTGCACAAGACTTTCGGCTTTTTTTAGTAAAATATCTTCTGCGTGTGATCTTTTTGGTAAGTATAATATTATAAATCGATTTTATGTGTCTTCGCTTTTGTTTTGGACGTTTTTAAAGATCACAGAATCCATATGTGTTCTCTGTTACTGGTGTGCTGGAATCTATATCGTTACATTCAATGGAAACTCTCCGGGGCCTTCGGGCCACTCGAGTGTTCGAGCGTTGGACTCGAACGTGCATCTGACGATCGATCCTCTAACACCCGATTCATCATTCGTTTATCACGTTTAGCTGTAGCTATATGGCCCTGATCGGCGTGGACTTGGGCAGGAACAAGCCCCATCTATCTATAATTCCAGCAATGTGTGTGTGTGTGTGTATGTGTGTGTGTGTGTGTGTGTGTGTGTGTGTGTGTCTGCGACGCGCTGTTTCTCGACACCACTGGTCCGATTCATTGAAACTGTATTGTGTGTGTGGGTGTGTGTGGTGTATGTGTGTGTATTGTGTGTGTGTGTGTATGTCTGTGTGTGTGTTGTGTGTGGTGTGTGTGTGTGTGTCTGCACCGCTGTTTCTCACAACCACTGGTCCGATCTCATTGAAATTGCCAGGTATATTGCTGGGCCTGTGGATGTCTTTTCAAGTTGATATTAATCGGACAAGTGGTTCCCAAGTTATGGCCATTTATTTACCAACCAATGACAGACACGGTTGCGTCTATGACGTCATGATTGACGTCACAATCTTTTTTTTTCTTTTTTTTTGCACGTACGGGCCCACGAGAGACGAGGAACGACCTGAGTGGTTGTTTGTTTTGAAACTCCGTTTGAAAGTGTTTTTTTTTTTGCACGTACGGCACGTACGGGCATGCACGTACGAGCATGCACTTAGTCCATCTATAATTCCAGCAATGTGTGTGTCTGTGTGTTGTGTGTCTGTGACCGCTGTTTCTCGACAACCACTGGTCCGATCTATTGAAACTTGCCAGGTATATTGCTGGGGACCTGAGGATGTGCCTTTTCAAGGTTTGATATTATCGGACAAGTGCTTCCCAAGTTATGGCCATTTATTTACCAAACCAACTGCGTAGGCGTGGCGATGGGAAGAGATCCTCAGCGCGTTCCATTTGGGAAGAATCCTTAGCCAGTTCCCATTAGGTACAACGTACGACTTCCGGAAAGTGATGACTTACTGTATTCTCATAATTTCTCGATTTCTTATGCGCATTTAAGAAAACACAATGCCTAATCAGTCGTGTTTACGAGAGCGAGGAACGGCCTGTCTGTAGTTGTTTGAAAGTTTTTTTTTTTTTTTGCACATACGGCACGCACGTATGGGCACGTACTAGTGTATAATAATGAGTTACAGCAACACGCTGTGCCAGACGTCCACGTCCTTGATTATTAAGAATTTGCAGCATAGTTAATTGTAATGTTGTACGTTGGAAACCCAGCCTAAGTTTATTGTGAAAATATTTACATGTACTTTTATGCGAATGAAGTTTATTTTATTTATTGTGAAATTAAGATTGAAAAACACCCAACAAATTCATTTTTTTGTGCTTTGGAATTATTTATGTAGATGCATTAAAATTGTGTTTTTCATACTTAAATGATGTTAGATTTATATTTTTTTCTTGAATGAATACACACACATAGATATATATTTGGTCTCATTGATTTGCCTGATTGTAATTCAGTTTTATATAATTTTATGCACTGTTCATATCATGTCAAGCATCATCTGTTTGAGTCTTTTTGCACTCATTCTATTGATGCCGCGTGACATAACAAGTAAAAATATTTCTAAATTAATATATATCATGGAGAATTCTATCAGAAAGTGTTTGACTCCCAAGTAGGAAGTAAAGTTTATATGATCCTTTGGAATTTATTGATCATTACCCATATTGTACTCTTTTACCAGTCATTGTGAATTTCTACCTATTGAAAGTCAACTATTTGCTCGTATAGCAAAATTATTTGTGGTTCTTCGTCTTCTCATAATTCTTACCTGAGGTGCTTAATTTGATCTTGTAACAATGGGTAGTATCATCAGTATGCTAAAACTTTTAATTACATTTTATAAATGCAAGTTATTCTGTCAATACCTTTTATCTCTAATGCCCATAATGTATGCAAGCATAGATTATCATCAGTTTTACTAACTCTCTCTCTATTGAGTACAGCCTGTGGCTGCTGTTGCATCAATTGGTTGGACGTGGCTATGCCGCTGATGCAGTGTCCCCCTTACCAGTACACTGGTACTCATTTTGCCGACCTCAGATGGATGACAGGCTGATCAACCTCTGTGTATTTAATTCAGCAGCCAACGGGCTTGAACTCAGGACCCTAGGATCCAAGCCACCACCTAACCACTAAGCCAACACCAGGCTTGAGTTTTACTAACACTGGATGATGATGATGATGATGATGTTGATGATGATGATGATGATGATGATGATGAATGATGATGATGATGATGATGATGATGATGATGATGATAATGATGAATGATGATGATTGATGTATGATATGATGATTATTGTACTTAAAGGTGCCTTTTGTGCAGTCAATTATATTTGAGAGAGAAGTCCACGTTCCTCTCTGGAGCAGAACTTTCTGAATTTGAATTGTTAACTGTGCTTTGCACAAAGTGAATTTGTCAAAAAGGTATTTACGACTTTTACCCATGTGGTATTTCTTTTTATTCCCATTTTTAGTATATGTTTCTCAATTGCAATGTATCTATCTTTTATTTATTTGTACGTTTGTATTTGAGTGTGCTTTTGGTACGAATAAAGATATGTTACAGAATCTCACCCGCCAGCGTGCAAACAACCGCTTTTCACTAATGCGGCCGCGTCGCCCACGAACGAGCAATTCAGTCGTGACTTTCTGGAACAACGCCAGAAACCAGTCACGGGTGGGTTTTTAACCCACCACGCCTAGTCCGTATTCCACCTGCGCGCGACAGGGTCAATCGCCAAATTTCGATATACCTAAGTATTCGCGTGGGCAAACTACCGAGAGACCGTACCTCGGCGAAGGCCTGTTTGGACATGAACCGCTTAAGCGGTTCGTTCGCGTTCTGGGATAAACAGGGGTATTATCGCCAGACCTTGCCGGACCCGTTCTATTATCGGTCTTCAAAAACAACTAGCATTCCGAAAACAATATGGCAGTTCAATGGGGAAAAATGACCGGTGACGAACGGCGTTCACATTCAAAGAAGCACATTTATTTACTACACACATATACAGGAATGCAATGAAAAACACGTATACAGCCAACAAAAGCAATGAAAAACAACACACATGCAGTTGTTTTGCGAAGACTGCGGGACGGGACAAAGACACGAGCAAGGCGAAACACTACTACCAACTATTGTTTTACCATGTATCAGTCACTTACACAGTTTTACTTTGCAAGACACGGCCACAACATTCATTTAAAGAAAAGCAGGAAAGACCCCCTAACAGACAAGGGGTCAGGCTGGCGTGGGCCTTTTATACACGTGGGGCTTTGGTGACCGAAAGGGCCCACGAGACGGTTGCAGTTACCTGCACCCTACGTGGTGACTGGCTTGAGCGGCCGGCGAGCTCTCTCCGGCTCTCCCACACAAACGCGCAGGCTTGCGCGACACGGCAGGCAGGCTGCGCCTTCAGCCCGCGTCTCCTTCGCGACGCACCGGACCCACCAACCGCAAGCTCCGAGCCCCGACTCCGACACGAGCCCAGCTTTCCACCGACTGCAAGCTCCACGAACCGAACTGCACTCCACGCGGACTCCCCAACTGCTCGGACTGATGGCTCCACGCGGCTCCCCAACGGCACTTTTACCACGTCCAGACTTCCATGCAGCTCCTGGCTTCTCCAAGCTCTCCGACCTGACAGGCACCGACTGCGCGCCGTCCGCGCGCCCTTATATAGGGCTGGTGAGACGCGGTTTGGCCTCTGATCCTCGACCTCTGACCTCCGACCCCGCGCAGAGAGCGACGTTGCAGGAATCACCGACGCTCTTGATCCGAACTGCGGCGGGCGAAGCTTGCACGGCGAGCAAACCGCTCTCGCTGCAGCGATGCCGTCTGATGGATCTCGCTGCTGCTGACGCAAAGATGGCGTCGTTTCGGAACGAAGGTGAGGCGATGTTTGTGGTGTGGAGATGTGTGGTGAGGTGGTGAGATGTTGAGAGGCGCGTGTGGTTGTGGTGGTGGAAGGCGGTTGTTGTGAACGGTTGTTGAGACGGATGTTGGTGGTGGAGGTGGTTGTAGTGGTCGTAATTGTGGCGTGGCTGGCGTTTTGTGGTGGTCGTGATGGTGGTGTGGTTGGGCGGTTGTGGTTAAGGTGGTTGTTGTGAAGCAGTTGATCCAAAATAACGATAGCAAAAGAATAACGGCTAACTCAAAGATCACAGCCCTGTTCACACGAATAAATCCCTTTAAACAACGGTGGGGAAATCTATCTGAACACAGATTTAGCGATATAACTGATCTTGGGGATATCTTTATGGTGTCCTGTGAATTTCTACACCGTAACAATATTATTATTGTTAATACTGCTTGTATTTTTTTCGCAATCATGCTCTGCGTGATATGTGATAATAAATGATTATGAATTACAGTTGTTTTCAAGTTGTGGTCATTATTGTTATTGTGCAACGTATAATGATGTTGCAATACAACTTCAATGTTTTGATAATGGACCGGTGGAACCAGCGTGCTCCGCTGGCCCCAGACCTACGGGTCGAGGGCTCCATCAAGCTGGAAGCTGAAGGTGTCATGCACTGCAATGTTTGTTTTTTGGCGTGCAAAGAAAAGGGTAAAAACAAAAACTCATTTTTGAACGTTGTTGATAAAGTTGAAACTAACGTCATGCTTCAATGTTGTGACAACGTTGAAATCTGACGTCATGGGTGTTTGCAAGTCACAACTTCCATTGACCCAATTCTGACGTAAGGTAAACCAGAACACGACGCTGCAACAACGTCAGATTTCAACGTTGTCACAACGTTGAAATTGACGTCATGGGTGTTGCAAATACAACTTCCCACTGACCCAATTCTGACGTCAGATACAGCCAGAACACGACGCTGCAACAACGTTAGATTTCAACGTTGTCACAACGTTGAAATCTGACGTCATGGGTGTTGCAAATACAACTTCCACTGACCCAATTCTGACGTCAGGATACAGAGTGAACGTCAGATTCAACGTTGTCACAACGTTGAAAACCGACGTCATGGGTGTTGCAAAAACAACTTCCACTGACCCAATTCTGACGTCAGGATAGAACCGGCAAACGACGTGCAACAACTTGTGTGCCTGCTGGAGAGAGGGAGGAGAGAGTGGAGAGAGTGAGAGAGAGGGAGGAAAGAGAGGGAGGAGAGAGGGAGGAAGAGAGAGAGAGTGAGAGAGAGGGAGGAGAGAGTGAGAGAGAGAGGGGAGAAAGTGAGAGAGGAGAGAGGGGGAGAGAGAGTGGAGAGAGAGGAGGACAGAGAGAGGAGAGAAGTGAGGAAGAGAGTGAGGAGAGAGTGAGGAGAGAGTGAAGAGAGGGAGGAGAGAGTGAGGAGAGAGTGGAGAAGAGGGAGGGAGAGAGAGGAGAGAGAGAGGAGAGGAGAGAAGTGAGAGAGAGAGTGAGAGAGTGAGAGAGAGGGAGGAGAGGTGAGGAGAGAGTGGAGAGAGGGAGGAGAAAGTGAGGAGAGAGTGAGAGAGAGGGAGGAGAGAGTGAGAGAGAGGGAGGAGAGAGTGAGGAGAGAGGTGAGAGAGAGGGGAGGAGAGAGGTGAGAGAGGTGAGAGAGAGGGGGAGAAGAGGGAGGAGAGAGAGAGAGTGAGAGAGGGAGGAGAGGAGGGAGAGAGAGAGGGGAGGAGAAAGAGAGAGGGAGAGAGGGAGGAGAGAGAGTGAGGAGAGAGAGAGAGGAAGAGGAGGAGAGAGTGAGGAGAGAGTGAGGAGGAGTGAGGAGAAGAGTGAGGAGAGAGTGAAAGAGGGGGGGGAGAGAGGTGAGGAGAGAGTGGAGAGAGGGGAGAGAAGAGTGAGAGAGAGAGGGGAGGAGAGAGAAGCGAGAAGGAGAGAGAGGAGAAGAGTGAGAGAGAGGGGAGGAGTGAGTGAGGAGAGAGTGAGAGAGAGGGAGGAGAAGGGAGGAGAAGAGTGAGAGAGGGAGGAGAAAGTGAGAGAGAGGAGGAGAGGAGAGAGAGGAGGAGAAAGTGAGAAGAGGAGGAGAAAGTGAGAGAGGGAGGAGAGAGTGAGGAGAGAGGAGAGAGAGGGGAGGAGAAGTGAGGAGAGAGTGAGAGAGAGGGAGGAGAAAGTGAGAGAGAGGGAGGAGAAGTGAGGAGAGGGTGAGAGAGAGGGAGGAGAAAGTGAGGAGAGAGTGAGAGAGAGGGAGGAGAAGTGAGGAGAGGGGAGGAGAAAGTGAAAGGGAGGGGAAGGAGAGAGAGAGGAAGAGAGTGAGAGAGAGGGAGGAGAGAGTGAGAGAGAGTGAGAGAGAGGGGGAGAGAGGGAGGAAGGAGAGGGAGGAGAGAGAGAGAGTGAGGAGGGAGGAGAGGTGAGAGAGAGAGGGAGGAGAAAGTGAGAGAGGGAGAGAGGGAGGAGAGAAGAGTGAGAGAGAGAAGGAAGGAGAGGAGAGAGTGAGGAGAGAGTGAGGAGAGAGTGAGGAGAGAGTGAAAGAGAGGGAGGAGAGAGTGAGGAGAGAAGTGTGAGAGAGGAGAGAGAGAGTGAGGAGAGAGGAGGAGAGAGAGTGAGAGGAGAGGAGAGAGTGAGAGAGAGGGAGGAGAGAGTGGGGAGAGAGGTGAGAGAGAGGGAGGAGAAGTGAGGAGAGAGTGAGAGAGAGGGAGGAGAAGGAGAGAAGGGAGGAGGAGAAGTGAGAGAGAGGGGGGAGAAAGTGAGAGAGAGGAGAGAAAGTGAGGAGAGGGAGGAGAGAGTGAGAGAGAGGAGGAGAGAGTGAGAGAGGGGGAGGAGAGAGAGTGGAGAGGAGGAGGGGGAGAGAGTGAGAGAGAGAGGGAGGAGAAAGGGAGAGAGGAGGAGAGAGTGAGAGAGGAGAGTGAGGAGAGAGAGTGAGGGGAGAGAGTGAGGGGAGAGAGTGAGGGGAGAGAGTGAGGGAGAGAGTGAGGAGAGAGAGTGAGGGAGAGAGGTGAGGAGAGAGAGTGAGGAGAGAGAGTGAGGAGAGAGAGTGAGGAGAGGAGTGAGGGAGAGAGTGAGGAGAGAGGAGTGAGAGAGAGTGAGGAGAGAGAGAGTGAGAGAGAGGAAAGTGAAGAGAGAGGGGAGGAGTAGAGAGAGAAGTGAGAGAGAGGAGGAGTAAGTGAGAGAGGGAGGAGAAGTGAGAGGAGGAGGAGAAGTAGAGAAGAGGGAGGAGTAAGTGAGAGAGGAGGAGGGAGAGAGAGAGTGAGGAGTAAGTGAGAGAGAGGAAGGAAGGAGAAAAGGTGAGAGAGAGGGAAGGAGAGAGAAAAAAGTGGAGAGAGAGGAGAGGAAGAAGTGAGAGAGGAGGAGAGAGAGTGTGGAAGAAGAGGAGAGAGGGAGAGAGAGTGAGAGGAGAGGAGGAGAGAGAGAGTGAGAGAGAGGCGGAGAAAGTGAGAGAGAGGGAGGAGAGAGAGAGTGAGAGAGAAGGGAGGAGAGGTGAGAGAGTAGAGGAGGAGGAGTAAGTGAGGAGAGGGAGGAGAGAGAGAGAGGTGAGGAGTAAGTGGAGAGAGGAGGAGAGAAGTGAGAGAGAGGGAGGAGAAAGTGAAGAGAGAGGAGAGGAAGAAAGTAGAGAGAGGGAGGAAAGAGAGTGTGAGAGAGGGAGGGAGAGAGAGGGAGGAGAAGTGAGAGAGGGAGGAGAGAGAGTGTGAGAGGGGAGGAAGAGAGGAGGAGAAAGGAGGAGGGAGGAGAGAGAGTGTGAGAGAGGAGGGGAGAGAGAGTGAGAGAGAGGGGGAGAGAGAGAAGAGTGGAGAGAGAGTGAGAGAGGGGAGGAAAGTAGGGAAGGAGAGAGAGAAGGAGAGAAGAGGGAGGAGGAGTGGTGAGAGAGAAGGAGAGAGAGTGTGAGGGAGAAGGAGGAGAGAGTGGTGAGAGAGATGGGAGGAGAGGAGGAGAGAGAGGAGGAGGGGAGTGGAAGGGAGAGAGAGGAGAGGAAGAGAGAAGTGAGAGAGAGGGAGGAGAGGTGAGGAGGAGAGGAGTGCGGAGAGAGAGAGTGAGGAGAGGAGGAAGAGTGGAGAGAGAGAAGGAGTGAGAGAGAGAGGAGGAGATGAGAAGAGAGAGAGGAGGAGAGAGAGAGTGAGAGAGAGGAGGAGAGAGAGTGAGAGGAGGAGGAGAGGAGGAGAAGAGTGAGAGAGAGGGGAGAGGAGAGAGAGTGAGAGAGAGGGAGGAGAGAAGTGGGGAGAGGAATGTGAGGATTAGATGAGAGGAGAAGGGAGGAGAGTGAGAGTCACAAGTTGGCGTTGGCTGTTTTGCCACATGTGGCCATATACAAACCTTCCTTCCTTCCTTCACAAACCTTCAGCGGAGTTCCCTGAATCCACCATTATTGTTTCTAATGAAATCTGCTCATCCGTTCTCAAGTTATAGCATGACAGACAGTGAGATGTGGCTCCTTTATAATATAGATTCGCTTTTGAATTAGTTTTTTCCACAACTGCTGGAGCTATTGACACAAAACTTTTGGTCATAATTATGATGTCATCGTTCATGTAGTATTGCAGCCACGTTGGAAAATGGCAAAACTTTGGCCATCTTCTTCTAAAGAATCACTCAACGAAAAAAATTTGAAACTTGGCACAGATCAAGAACTTACCAATGGGACCAACATTTAATTTGTTAACAATGACCTCATTGGTACCTTAATGATAACATCATAATTGGATGTCGATCTTTTTAAATCCGATCAATATGAGAATTTTTGAGGGTGATCTACGAAGAATTTGGTTCAGTGAAAAAAATTGATGACATTATCGGTGATATGGATTGGCAGCCTTTTTTTTTTGAAAAAAAAAATACGTAAAAAAACCCCCAAAAATCTTCTCTGACACGGCTAAACAGATTGAGAGGAAACTTCATAGATATGATCAATTACACTTGGGGTTATTGGAGTGATTACAAAAATGTCATTGGTCACATTGTCTGGCATGGCAGCCATATTGGATTGAAGGAAAATCTTTTTTAAATTCTTTTTCTGAAACCGCTTACCCTATCAATGCGAATCTTTACAAATATGATCCCATACCATTGCTGCACAAAATGTGAAAACAATGACGTCATCGGTCATGTGGTCTGGCAGCCATATTGAATAGAAAAACAAATCTTATCCGATCAATGCAAAACTTTATACATGTGATGGACTACCCAGTGTTAGTCTGATTTTAAATTTATAACATCATGGGTCATGTGGTCGGGCAGCCATATTAGATTGAAGAAACAAATTCTTCAAAAAAAATCTTCTCGGAAACTGTTAACAGATCGATGCGAAACTTCATATCATACATGATCAACTCACCATGATAAATTAAGTTTATAATGAAAATTTCCATGGTTGCATGGTCAGGCGGCTACATTGGATTGAGGATAAATACAATCTTTAAAATCCCCCTCTTGTCAAACCAGTGAACTGATGTCAAACTTTGGGTATATCAGCGAGTACCCATGATGATAAAAAGTTTGATCACTAAAACATCGGCTAAGTGCTTTCAGCGAAAATGATTTTTAAAGGTTTTCCTTCAACCCAATCTGGCTGCCAAACCATGTGACCTATGATGTCATTGTGATCACACCTTTTTCCACCTGGGTAGTGGATGATATATTTGAAGATTTGCTTCAATCGGTAAAGTTCTTACAGAGAAAAACATTTTTAAACATTTTCCTTCGATATATGGCTGCCAACCTGTGTGAACTATGACGTCATACTGATAAAACTTTATTCCTTGTGGCTCGTAGTTTTGTAAGCGCCCAGATAGAAATCACTGCTCGCAATTATGAATGGCCATTCTTGGTACGGACTAGCCATGAGAAATAGAGTTTGATAAAAATGACAAAATAGGATAACATCATCATTGCAACGAGCAGTGTGAAAAGGCATTGCCATTGGAATGGGTGGCGTGGGATGGCATTGTCATCGACACAGGCGGCGTTCAGTACCCAGTGTAACTGCTCGCAATTACAAGTGGCACATCGAGTTATTATGATTATTCTTCTTTAACGACAAAAAATGTTCACACGTTCTTGTCAGGTTAGCCAGAATGCTTGGCCCAAGTCTTTCACGAACCAGCTGCCTCGGCCTCACATTTGACTAAGGTTAGAGCAGGAATTTGGAACTTGTTCATATCTCGCCTACTCTTTGCAAGAGACATTGTGGGATCTTTAACATCTACCAACTTATGCTGGCAGACAGGACTCCCAGTTTAACGTCAATCTGAGGGACGACATACATTGATGAATGACCCTGCCTATGAAACACCAGAACAGTTTATAGCTGGGTTGAGATTCAAATCCAGGCTGGACAGCTTAGAGGCGAGTGGGTGTTACGAATGGGGTCATGCGTCAATTATAGGTCACAATTCGGCTGTAAGGATATCAGGGGCAATATCACACATCAGACTTGAAGCCATGGCTGGGAGAAATGACATACGAGGCCCCAAGATATAAGTTATAAACAATCCATGTGCAGTCCACAAGATCTTACAGCTACAAAAATCGGATAGGCAATGAGATACATCATTCATGCATAAAGACTCATTTGAGCACCTTACCTAGAGGCCAAGCAAGTTGAGACGGCTCGGATCCGTTTGTCTGTGGGGAATGTGATAAGCATAGAATGCTTCAAAGCAGGTCGGGGTGTGTTCCATTACCAATCAGCTTGATGAGTGCTCGCCATGTGGCTTAAGCACTCAAGCAAGAACTCCATTGAAAAGGTTGATAAGGAATGACTGGCTCGGCAAGCATATTGCTAATGGAACACAGCCCTCAGGCTTGCTCCAAAATTATTTCCGTAGCTACCATTTAAAAATTAACAGAGGTGACTGTTTAAAAGGGTAATCATACGTTGGAAAGAATTTACAGAATAGTTTGTGGTTAAAATAATTTTTACTTCCAGTCCCCACAAAATGCCACACTGAGCTATTTATATACAGCTTAACATGATGTTCGTCCAAGGCGGAAATCCCCCTTGGGGAGGGGGGCAAGTTAAGTCACTACTACCTCCGTTGTGTGACCCTTAGTCCCCCTGGTAAGTTTGGTTGAGATTGGATAAGTTATGACCAAATGTATTGTGGTCAGACAGACAGACAGACACCAAATTGCATATTTCAGTATTATCAAGTGTTCTATCTGATTAATCGTGAAGCATATCAAAAAAAATTCTAACAGCGGCTTAACGTGTCTCTTACATGTTTCGGATGACCTTGACCTTGACCGTTGGCGAAGTTTGAACAAATTTTACACACATCTACGACACATAAGTACAAATAAGCTGTGTAAGTTTAATTTTGATATTTTGAATAGTTTTTGAGACATGGCAATAATAAAATCACAAAAAGTTCCACTTGATTACGATTCGGATTATAATTGTTGTCATGGACATCAATGACATGTCAAAACAGCTAAATTGATCGTTCTGATTTTTGGTAAACCAATTAATTGACCCAATATGGAAATCCTATTCAAATTTCAAGTCAATTGGATGAAAATTGACGATTTTAGAAATTTAACCTCGAGGTCCAAATTTTTGACCTTGGCTGCTTGAGAAAATGGCTAACCGGAAGTGATTGACCTACTGCTGATGCAAAAGCACTGGTCGAGTAGAATATACTGATGCAAACGGAAAATCTCAACAGTGACTATATGCCAAGTTTCCTCAAATGTCAGGAAACAGGTCCTTGCTGTGAGCTTAACCTTTGACCTTTTGACCTAAAAATAAAACAATAGACTTCTAATTTTTGACTGGCTCTATGTCAGTTGGTTAAGTTTTGGTGTGTCTCAAAAATTAGATACATCATTCATGCATAAAGACTCATTTGAGCACCTTACCTAGAGGCCAAGCAAGTTGAGGCCATGACCTTGACCTCAAAAACAATAGGCTTCTAGCTATTAACTAGCTCTAGGTCAGTTGGTTAAGTTTCATGAAGATCGATGTGGAATTGTGAACTGCAGGGGATTGACAGACAGACAGACAGACAAACAAATCAAAAGGAATTTGTACGATCTCTGTGTCTCTTTCAGCATGGAAAGATCAAGGGAAGTACGGTAACAAATGGTGAATGGACCTTAGGGGAAACCCACCCCCCTCTATCCAGGATGCGGTTGCGAACGTCAATCATCGACGAACTCTGCTCCAGCCAATGGGAGCTCGAGGTGAAGATGATGAGCCGACCAATGGGCGTTCGGATTAACTGTGACGTCATTACGGTTGAACCAATCAGTGTCTACCTTATTGAGACTTGCGTATATAAGCACGCGCCTTCACTTCCTCCTTCACTTGCTGCGATCTTACCCTGAAGAGTGCAGCATGAAAAGCTTCGGTCACTATTATGTTGTGTTTGTTTGTATCCATATTGAAGTTCTGTAATACCAAACATCTGTTTATTTATCTTAAACGACAGGACAGACTGTGCAAAATCCTGGATTAAGGATAGACACAAAACACAATAACTTACCATAGAAGCAAAATAAACGCTTGCCCCATCACCAAATACACAAAAAATATGAACACATACCCGTAATCACTCATGCATAATCCGGTCATGTATAATACGCAGGGTACTTTTCAGATACAATTTTCAGGAAAATACCAATTTACATGTACAACCTGCACCCTAGAAATGAAGTCCAGCAAAAAATGAACTCCAGCTCAGGACTGGAAATGTAGTTAACTCAAAAGCAGTGCGTTGCCGATTTTTGGAGAAAGCCATTTTAGATGGTGTTTAATTCAGTATAACAGGTGATGAAACAAACCATGATGGATTCTAACTTGTATGAAACAAAATATGATGAACAACATGGCATGCATCTACAGCGTGCTAGCCAATGGTGCAGTACACCCATGCATAACGAGAGCCTCGACCAATGGATGGTGACGATTCTAAACCAATGGGCACCATAGCCGTCAAGCAGCACAGGCCAATAGCACATTGCCTAGATTACTTCCAATCAGGGCAAAATGCCCAACCTGAGGGCTGGTGATTCTTCCTCTTCCACCCATGGCATGCGGAGAGAGGGGGGAGGTGCCATGGCATGCCATGCCATGAACCGCAGGCTGGGAGCAAAAATGTGGGGTCACCCAGGGTGCCTTCAACACACCCAGATCCCACCCGGTTCAACACGAGAGACAAGTAGCAGTACATCTTTCACTCTTTATATCAAAATAGACCAGGCCCGTCTCTCTCATAGACAGTATATGCCAGACAATTATCCCAAACACATCCTTAAATATGCATTTGAAAAGTCAAATCAACTACATGAAACACAAAGGGTGTGCAGGCCATATAACAAGCTACTTCCCCTTACACCATAAATGTAACAATATTAATTACAAATGTTGCGGATAATTATATGTCTGTATTATTTAATCAAAACACATTGATGAACACTAAACATGTGAAGAGTATGGCATTGTCTTTTTACACGATATTTTTAATGTATGATAAATGCAATTGAAGGAAAGTGAAATGATTTGTAAAATAAGTTCTACTTTCGGTGTGTCAGAAGACTACGACAAAACCATCATGTTTGGCAGTTTGAGATGCTCCTTCTGAAAGTAAAGATTCGAGTTAGGTCAGTAATAAGACAGGGGTCTCTAAGTCGGAGAGGGGATAATGCATGGAATGGTCTCTGGAAAGGTAATGGAAGCAGAAAGAGTAAATAAGTTAAATTTGGAATTATATCGGTACCTAAAGCATTGAAGATGGAGGGGTACAGGGATATTGGCAGGGTTTATGTCACTGAAGATCCACTTACCTCCTTGCGCTGGTGATAGGTTTGTGGCACGCGAATGTGGGCCGTAAGGTTGCCACCTGTCCGTGGATCCAAAACATGGGCAACGGATGCCATCAGGTCATACATCACACTTTCTTCTTTGTTCACATCACCCTGAGAGTGCCCACAATCAAAAGAGCCACCGTCTCATAATAACCAACCATAAAATAACAACAGATCACTGCTGTTTCAACGCTTCTTCTTTAAAAAAAAACAAAAACAAATAAAAACTCAAACAACAATGGAAATTCGAAAAATAAGTTGCATTTATACATCCAAGTAATATATTTACGATGGCATTCAAAGTCAATGAGACAAAACGAAGTGAAAATGTGAACTTCAGCAGAATTTACTTGAATCTTCGAATACCGTGTTCCTGTGAATACAAGAGGGCTTTGCCATTCGTGGGGGTTAAGTTCATCAAAATCCCCGTTAACCACAAATCCGTGATGCGCACACTTAAGGGCAACCCAGATAGCTCAGGTGGCAGAGCACTGGTGTGGTTTTCCAGAGGACCTGGGTTCGAGTCTTGGTCTGGGCCCATAATTTTTCCCACATATACATATAATCTTTATTTCCTGTTCATTTAAAATAAAATAAAGTTTATTTTCTTGCGTTATTAAGATCATTATTAAGGCTATGTTGATGTTGGCGTCGACAAAGATGAATTGATAATTAAAAGTGAATAAATGTGGAAAATAGTTCACCAACCCATGATTATTTGAGCACACTGACCATAATCCACAAACCTTGCCTCAATAAATTCATCGTGATGGAGCGAATCCGTGGAGGGGAAACCCAAGAACGACAAGGCCCTGCTGCATACCTCAACAGCCAATGGAACAGGACAGACAGGGCCAAGGGGGATTACCTTTACCTTTGCCATGAGCAAAACAAATAAAAAATGTCAACAAAGTGAGCATGATGGCACCTGATCTGCCGTGCAGTTCTCCCAATGCAGTTGCTCGTCATCATCGATGCTTGTTTGCAAGCTGTATGGAATCCATATGAACTTCCTCTCGCGAAGGGACTTCTGCAGCTCCAATCCATCAGCTGACTTTCGCCTGCAGATGAAGTACGATTCAGCTACTTGTTGCATTTCATTCCATCAATAAGTTGAGGGTTTGCAAAAAAAAAAGCAGGACATGTCATCAGGATTCACACAAATACCGAAACAAAATCTGTAAAGGGCAAATACCAGTTCCTGCTTTGTGTACTGTGCACTCGTTTTTCTTCTTCGGAGTTAACCGCTTTCTTGAATGCAATCTGATTAGTTGGAGACAAAACAGAAAATTTGTTTGTTTTAACAGATACAAAATAAGGTAAATTTACCAAACAATAATTACATCCATGAAACTATGAATGCATTTCTCCATGAATGATAAATCATCCAGAGCTCAACATTTTCAGAATGAATCAAGTTTATGACCAAGAGTTCATGTCAAAACTTTTGTCCAATATGGTACGTTGCAATGTTCTGCAATCATTGATGTTTTGTTTACAGACAACACTACATCTATATAATAATACACCTGTCTATCCATCCATGTGTAACATTTTGTTACAACCATTGGTTGGACAGCTGGCCTGACTCCACCCACATTTCAACCTGAAAAATCCTACGGCCGCCATGTTGGTGCTATGCGAAGCCAAGTACATCTTCGGAACTGTCATATTCACAATCGCCATGCCCTCCCTATAAGTTTTCCCTTCAGTGTAAAACGACCAAAGCGAGTGCTGAAAGGATCATCAAATATCGAAAGTTTGGAGCCGACAGGCATCACGGGCCTTGCGAAGATCGCAGCACGTATATGCCTCAGCGATCGAGGCAGCGTTCTGTTGTCTAGACACTGCCCAAATAACTATGTAGCATTCTCTCAAGCAGGGCCTTTACAGTGGAGGTTTTGTGGGTCCTTTCTATGATTTCTGACTATTTTCTCTTAAATGACGACCAGGGACCACAAAACCCATGTCATTATAATGATTTACTTGTAACGATGTGTATATATGCATTAGGAAGAAGATAATTGGTTTCGGTTCGTTTATTAGCACAATTAGGCTGCTCATGGTCACTTGGGATTTGCAATTCCACAGGGTTTTTACGCATATCCTGCGGGATTGCGAGTCGGATTGGCAACCGTGATGGGCCATGACATGTCGGAGCTGATTCGATCGCGGTTTCTGTGGAGTCGGTGATGGCATGATAGGGGAGGGGAAAGTGGTCAATATTATGCTGTTTCATGAGGCAATGAAGAATATGTAATGATCAATGTGGGAATGTCCTTTTGCTTTCATGAGTGGGAGGAGAGTGAGGAGGGAAGAACAGAGTTTGGTGTTGGGAGTGGGGGGGGGGGGGGGGTGGAGTAAAGATGGGACAGAGTTAGGAGGTGGAGGTTGAGGCTTTGGGGGGATGTTAACAATGTGGGGTGGGTGGGAGGGTGTTGAATACTTGATGGGGGGAGGGGATTGATACCTTCGGGTTGTGAGGGGGAGGGGAGGACTTGGGGATGGGAAGTGGAATTTGAGGGCTTGGGGTTTGAGGGGGTGGGGTTGATGACTTGGGATTTGTAAGGGGTGAATTATTATTTTTTTTTTGTATACATAGTGAATGCTCGTGGAAGAGCTAAAACGCAGAACTGATCAAGACGCAACATAACAAAAGGAACAGCAGAAGGAGAAGGGGGAAATGCCACCAGCCGGGCTGAGGGAGAAAATAGACAGAGACGGACAAACAAGGATGCAGGGTAATGAGGGGTAGGAGGGAAAAAAAAAGAGATAGATACAAAGGCAAAATTTGGGGGAGGGGCGGGGGGTGGTTTAACGATGATGTCTGTGGTCAGGATGTGGATCTCGGATCACCTTTTGAGGATCCCTGGCACTCTAATTACACATTCATTCAATTCCGAAGCAACAATGACCAATTAAATTTTTCTTCCCCAAAAATACCACTTTGCGTGAGCAAAGAGGCTCCTTTAGAAGAGCGCTTGAAGCAACACAGCACTGCAGTACAAATGGCTATCCGTATCAGTACTCACACACAAGTGATACCCGTCTCTTTTATTAAATACTACCCAACAATGCAGTGTTGATTTCAGAGACAACTTATTTGGGGAAAGTTAATATTGAAGTAAACACAATTACCTCGACCACCGAAGGTGGATGAAGGTCACGTCTTTTCCCCTGTCTGTCTGTTAGTCTGTGAGCAGGATAGCACAAAAAGTTGTGGACAGATTCGAATGAAACTTGGTGGACAGGTTTGGTGTGTGACAAGGACGAATTGATTTGGTGAAGATCCGAATCTGGATCCGATACTGTTTTTAAAAAAAATTTTGAAGTGATTCTTTTCTATTGCGAGAGGGGGCCAGAAGCAATATATAGCATAATATTTGAATATGTTGTGGACGAGTTATGACAAAAACTATGTGAACAAGTTGGATAGGTGACAAAAACAAGTCGATTCGATTTTGGTTCAGGTCTGATCCAGATCTGGACTACAAGTGGAATACAAAACAAACTGTTCAGCCTGGCGGAGGTATGTGTTCTTGTGAGTGCCGTTCTAGTTTGAAGAAGAGAAACAAAAGCACAGCCAACCAACAAAATTGCACTCAGTACAATTCCACCAATTTTGTAATAAACAGGAAAGTTCAAGATTACTCTCATCAGTTATCCATATATATATATATATATATATATATATATATATATATATATATATATAT
>CM068956.1:125802788-125820675 GCA_035128595.1 Eptatretus atami
TCTCCAGACCCGACTTGACTGCCGACACTGCACTCGACTTGACTGCCGACACTGCACTCGACTTGACTGCTTCGAGCTGCGCTGTGCTCGCGCTTATATAGGCCGAGGGAGGAGCGCATATGCAAATTTGTGGATCACAGCGGGTTCGGCGGCGGGGCTACACCACCTGATGCTCAGCCATTGGATGGATGAAAAGTGGGCGTGAATCATTCCTGATCCGTTTTTCGAGGCGAAAGGAACCCATTCACAACCCATGGCACGACGTTTGGTAGAAAGGCGAAGGTGGTGGGAGTTTGCTGTGGTGGTTTGGGAAGGGTGTTGGTGGTGGCGATTTGGTTGCTGGCGGGCGTCGTTTGAGAGTGGGGGTGAGGCGATGTTTGCGGGGTGGGGTTGTGGAGGTGAAGGGGCCGAAGGTGGTGGTGGTTTGGTGTAGTTGTTTGGGGGCGTTGTTGGTGGTGGCGATTTGGTTGTTGGGGGATGATTGGTCCAAAATAACGACAGCAAAAGAAAAACAGCTATCTCAAAGGATCGCAGCCCTGTGAACACGGAAATTCCCTCTAAACAACGGTGGGGAAATCTAACTACACAATACTTATGGTCATAACTGATCTAAGGTCCTTTATGGTGGTCTGCGAATTTCCACAGCCGTAACACTATATATATATATATTAAACCAAAAAAAAAATGTAAAGCTCAACAGAATGTCACTTGGTAGTGTGATGGGCCACCACGTGCATCCAGGTTGGCATGGATACAATGTGGAATGGAGTCAACAAGGGTCTGAAACTGTTCTTCAGGAACGTTCTTCCACAAGAAAATCCTCCAATTCTGTAAACTCACAGAGAAATATGTGTCGGTTTGATGGAGGCAGAAACCACTTAGTCGCCTCTCCAGACAGTCTCACACATTCTTGATGGAAATGAGGTCCAGCGATTGGGAGAGTCATGGAAGATGGGTATCTTTGTACTTGTGCTCTTCAAACCACCTGGTGACAGCACATTAGAGGATTATTAATCATTATTAATGATCATGTTTATTCTTATGTGTTTCAGACCGTGTTCATTGTTGATGTTGCAATAAATCGCCAACTGGATTAACAAAAAGAACGACAGTCTTATTTATGAACATGATCTCCAACCTCGCCCGACGAAGGCCACGATGCCTGCGGTAGGATGCCCAATCGCCGGTTGTGACTACACCACTGAAGACCTCGGATTCCTGCTATCGTGGCCGCACTCATCACTGCCCACAGTGCCATCCACGCCCCTGGACATGCCGCCAAGGCTGAAAAAGTCAAAAGCCCACAATCGTCGCTGCTGCTCCAGTGAAGAGTGGCTTTTTCGAGTCACGATGGTCTGAATACGTCGATGCAACCAAAGTCACTGGCCGCGATAAAGTGGTGCAGTTACTAGAGTGCTGTGACGAACCCTTGCGCAAGGATCTAACAAGATCGACAGGTGTGGCCTTCCAAACAAACCCATAGAGGTGTAATGGCAGCCATTAAAAAAACTTGCTGTTCGCGAAGAGAACACTATGGTGGCCAGAGTAACATTACATAATATGCGTCAAGACCGTGATGAAACAGTGCGTAGCTTTGGCGCCCGCCTATGTGGTCAAGCGGGAATATGCAAATTCCTAATCAAATGCCCTCTGTGACGCTGAAGTTAACTACACAGAAGCGACATGCGTGATGTTCTTACACGAGGAATTGCCGACCCTGAGATCCAGCTTGACCTCTTTGGTGACAAGAAATAGGACATGACCCTGGAGGATGTCTTCCAATTCATTGAGGCTAAAGAATCTGGCAAACGGTCAGCATCTACACTACTGGACACACACTCAGTGGAAGCAGCTAGCAGCACATATCAAAAGGCCAAGCAAGTAACCATCAAGGACAGAAACGACCCATGCTCCTACTGTGGCAAAAGGGACGCGGAAGAGCGCCGCAGCCACGTTCGCAAGACGAATGAACAGCATATGGTCACAGATGTGGCATTGCAATCGCGTTAATCACATGGAGAGTGTACGTCGCAGTAGGAACAAACCTAAACGCCCGAGTGCCTCTTCTAATAACAATGAAAATGCTGTGTTTGATACCTTATGTACTGTTCATGTATCAGCACAACGGTCGAATGAAACTCCTAACATATCTGAGCATGAATGTAATGAGTTTGATAACTGTATTAATTCGGGTCAATCACACTGTGAGTGTTCCATCACCCTTGACCACCATGTTTATGACAAACTCTCTAATACATGGATCAGGAAGAGTTCAAAACCTCAAACATTTGTTAATGTGACTGTCAAAATCATGCTGCGAAGACTACGCAGCCCTTGGCTTTGACCTTTCCACTCAACCATGACTTGCCATGTCCCCGCGATGGCAGAACACAGGGTGCCAGAGTTGCCTTGCTGGTATAAGGTCATCCACCGTCTTGGCTTGCGCAAATCTGACCTCATCCCAGTAACCATGAGAATGCACACTGCCAACAAAAGAGGCATCAATATCCTTTGGGCCACTGTACTCCGCTTGTCGGGCAAAGACAAACGCGGGTCAGGCCGTTGAAACTAGGCAAATGACCTACGTCACAGATAGCTCTGACAAGCTCTTCCTCAGCAGAGAAGCCTGTGCCGCCCTTGACATCATCCCGGATAGCTTCCCCAAGATTGGTATAGACCCGACAGTACAGCAGTCGGACGCAACAGCAGTCTTACAGGAAGAACCCACCATAGCGTGCCATTGCCCTCAGCGTCGTCCCCCACCACCCCCGACAAAGCTGCCGTTCCCCACAACTGATGCTAATCGCCTGCATCTACAACAGTATCTCCTTGAATACTACAAGTCAAGCACATTTAACACCTGTGAGCATCAAACATTGCCTCTAATGGATGGCCCGCCCATGAAACTGATGGTGGATCCTAATTCTGAACCAGTGGCACACCACACACCGGTACCAGTCCCACTACACTGGCGGGATGCGGTCAAAGCGGGCTAGACCACGATGTACAGTTGGGTGTACTTGAGCCAGTCCCCATTGGTGAACCGTCACCTGGTGCCATAGAATGGTTGTCTGTCCAAAGAAGAATGGCCAGCCACGCCGCACTGTGATTTCCAGGCCCTCAACGCCCATGCTACACGGGAAACACACTCACACGCCATCACCCTTTCATCAGGCTAGATCGGTTCCGAACGGTAAGAAGAAGACGGTCTTTGATGCATGGAACGGATACCATAGCGTGCCCATCTGCAGAGAAGACCGACACCTGACCACCTTCATCACACCCTGGGGTAGATACCGCTACAAAACAGCCCCTCAAGGGTATATTGCATCTGGCGATGGATATACAAGGCGTTATGACGAGATCGTGTCTGACATCCCCAATAAAACCAAATGCGTTGATGACGTCTTGCTATGGTCTGACTCGCTGGCAGACAGTTTCTTCCAGGCTGTTCAGTGGCTTGACACCTGCGGACAGAATGGAATCACGCTGAACCCTGACAAGTTGTGTTTGTGTATGAAGATATAGTGGAATTTGCTGAGTTCGAAATAACCCCAATAGTGTCCGTCCTTGCAGGAAATACCTCCGCGCAATCCTCGATTTCCCAACACCAAGGACATCACAGATGTACGCTCTTGGTTTGGACTTCTCAATCAAGTGTCATACGCTTTCAGTATGGCTGAGAAGATGTTGCCGTTCCGGCAACTACTTAAACCAGTACACCGTTTAAGTGGGATGAGCACCTCCAGGATGCATTTGAAGAGCGAAAGCTGTCATCGCCAGTGAGATCGAGGAGGGTGTCCGGATATTCGACCCCAGCAAGCCCACGTGCCTCGCTACAGACTGGTCCAAGACTGGCATTGGCTTCTGGCTATGGCAGAAACACTGTACCTGCACCAACATGAAGCCCTTCTTTTGTCACACAGGATGGAAAATCACGCTCGTGGCAGCAGATTCACCCACCCTGCTGAATCACGTTACGCACCAGTTGAGGGTGAGGCCCTTGCAGTTGCTGACGCCCTAGATAAGGCCAGATACTTTGTTCTGGGATGTAAAGACCTCATAATCGGTGTCGACCACAAACCTCTGCTCAAAATCTTTAATGATCGAAGTCTAGAGGATATCTCGAACGCTCGCCTTAGGAACTTAAAGGAGAAGACCCTGCGATACAGGTTCCGGATGGTCCATGTGCTGGGGATTAGACATCGCGCCACAGACTGCATCTCACGCCACCCTACTGGAGAGCCTGTGAAACTGACCCTCACTGATGATATGGCGGCCATTGATTCCATGCCCATCATCCTGACGCATTCCAAACACCTCCTGGGTGGCTTAAGTAATCAGCACCAGAAACCCCCAACGGGTGTGTTCCCACGTCTGCTATGTCCTCCCTCGCCTCACTCAGCCTCAAATCTGTAACATGGGACAGGGTTTGACTGCAACAGCCGTGACAATAACATGCAGAGCCTTGTTGACCTTATAGAGTCAGGTATCCCTGAATTCTGTCATGAGCTCCCTGGATCCCTACGCGAGTACTTCCAGTTTCGAGATAGTCTACATACAGTTGATGGTGTCATACTCTACAAGGATCGTGTCCTTATACACCGTCTCTCAGGGACGAGGTGTTAGCCGCTCTGCACGCTGCCAATCAAGAGGTCACCTCTATGACGCGAGAGCAGAGTCCTCCATCTTCTGGCCTGGCATCGCCCCTGCCATTGCGGCCTTTCGTGCTGGGTGCTACCATTGTAATCGGATGGCACCCTCCAATTCAAGTGCGCCACCCACTCCCCTGACACCTCCAGATTATCCATTCCAATGTATGTGTGCCGACTACTTCCACTACAAAGGATGCAACTACTTGGTGGTGGTCGACCGGTATTATAACTGGCCGATAGTTGAGAGAGCCTCACATGGTGCAGGTGGACTCATCGCTTGCCTAAGACGTACCTTTGTCACATTTGGTATCCTGAAATTAGCTTCCGATGGTGGTCCTGAATTCACAGCCGTCGCTACACGTCAATTCCTCAAGGACTGGGGTGTACATCATCAACTCTCCTCAGTAGCTTATCCACATAGCAACTGCCGTGCTGAAGTTGGTGTCAAGACTGTGAAGCTTCTTATCATGGACAACACTAGCCCTAATGGAGGACTTGATACCGATGCGTTCCAACGTGCCATGCTCCAGTATAGAAATACCCCAGACAGAGACACGAAATTCTCTCCAGCGATGTGCATTTTCGGCCGTCCAATTCGAGACTTCATCCCAATACCGCCTGGCAGATACAAACCTCATAACACTTGGCATGAGACTCTGGCGGCTCGGGAGGAGCACTCCGCAACCGCCACATGAGAGACGCTGAGCGCTGGTCTGAACATACCAAGAGACTCATGCCCCTTTGTTGTCGGCAACTGTGTTCGCATCCAGAATCAGACCGGGCCACACCCCCTCAAATGGGACAAAACCGGCATCATCATCGAGGTTCGCCAGTTTGACCAATATGTGGTGAAAGTTGACGGTTCAGGAAGGGTTACTCTGCGCAATAGGAAATTCCTGCGAAAGTTCATTCCTGCACTAACACCGCCACCAAGATTGACGATCGATGGTGATATTGGAGTGCAGAGACCGATGGTTTGGCGGAACATCATGCACACCACAACCCCGACCAGTCACAAGGAGGCTTATGGCCCATCCATTACTAGCCCAATGCCACCGCAACATCCCACCGTCAACTCTGACGCCACTCCACAGCAGTCACTTGCTACGTTTCCTGTTGAATCACCCAGGGTCAACCGAAGCCCTCCTGGCCGCCGTCGGCTCTTTGATGATGCACAACCCATCTATGGCTAAGTCGTCGCAGGTAACTCGGCATATCAGCGCAGCGCCCCCAATATCACCTCCTCAGGTCAGCGTCCCAAACCCAATACGGTTGCCAAACACCCTGCGCTTCGCCAACCAGCTGCTGCACCCAGACGGTCCGGCCGAAGCACTAGCAAGCCTGCCTGGCACTCTGACTATGACATGTGATTCTGGCATTGACCATTACTGACATTCGTTTGGTTTCTGGTTCAGTTTTTCAATTGGATTCAAGCTAGTTACATATATTCTTCATGTTCTCAGTCTTTGTCATGCCGAAAGACACACACACTTTATTTTCCATGCCAAAGACTTTGGGGGAGATAGAGGATTCTTAATCATTATTAATGATCATGTTTATTCTATGTCTTTCAGACCGTGTTCATTGTTGATGTTGCAATAAATCGCCAACGGATTAACAAAAAGAACGACAGTCTTATTTACACATGTCCTGTGGACTGGAGCATTGTCATCCTGAAAGAACCCCTCCAGCAAATGAAGAAATGCTGCATCATGGAATGCACATCGCTCAGGATGGTAATGTAGCACGCTGCATCAACCCTGCCAACTAATAGAATGAGTAAACCCAAGCCAAGTCAGGAAAACACACTCTGCACCATTGTGGAACCATCAGAACCCTTCACTGTTGGAAGCAGGCACTTAAGGCCGAAAAGCTCCCTGGACTCTTGGGACATGTGCACACATCCACACGCAGTTCATTGCCTATGTTTGTTGCACCACTAGACCTGCAAATGGGTGTTGCCATGTGTTATGAGCAGTTTGTACATAGCAACATGGCTATGGTATTTCTCTCTGTAAAGTTCCCTTTAAGACCGTTTTTAACGATACAGAATGCCCATGACCCACGTTGAACTCTGCACATAGTTTGTCTGTCATCGCTCTCCTGTTTCTCCTCGCAGTCCAGACTAATACCCGTGCATCACGCTGCTCAAGCATGGTGGTGGCAGCATCATATTTTGGGGCTGCTTTTGATCAGCAGGAACTGGCAAGCTCGTCAGGATAGAAGGGACAATGGACGGTGCAAAGTACAGGATAATTCATATTGAAAACGTGCTTCAGTCAGTCATGAATCTGAAACAGGGTAAGAATTCACATTTCAGCAGGACAATGATTGAAGTACAAAGCTAAAGCTACACTGCAGTGGCTGAATAAGAAGAAAATAAATGTTCTTGAGTGGTGCAGTCAAAGTCCTGAATTCAACCAATTGAACATTTATGGGGAGACATGAAGATTGCAGTTCATCGATAATTCCCATCAAACTTGGCAGAACTAGAACAATTTTCACTTGAAGAATGGGCAAAGATTTCACCATCTCACTATGAAAATCTGGTAGAGACCTACCCAAAAGACTCATAGCAGTCATTGCTGCAAAAGGTGCTTCCACCAAGTACTGACCTGAGCGGCTGAATACTTTTACAACCAGTGAATTTTGATTTGTACTTGTTTTTTGCAGGTATTCCTGACATGTAACCTCCTTCAACTATAACAGTGTTTAGTTTGATCTCTTCAGTTATGAATAAAAAAAAAAGTTTATTTGGAAAAATTGTTTCTAGATCATTTGTAATTCATCTCAATGTGGCATTATTGATAGGGGGTGAATGCTTTTGCAGGCCACTGTAGAAGCGACATTAAAACGAAAAGATTCCAGATGGTAACCTTGTTATCGACAGAGATATTTTGTCTCAAACATGCAACTGGAGCTTCTGCAGCCAGACAAAAGCGAACTGGCTAGGAACCACTGTTGGTAACCCCTCACAAATGTAGCCAGTATGCCATTATTTCACAGCAGGGGGCTGCACATAACAGTCGGCAACACTCATCGTTGTACTTGGGGGGAAAAGTTTGCCAATCCACGGGGTGCCAAGCACTCCAACTTGTTATTTCTCCTATTTTCTTCAACTTGATCAGTTTGTCAGCCCTCTCTATAATCTCACGGCTCTCTCCATTTTCAGCTGCAACTCGAATCTCAATGTACAGTTTGGCTCCTTTTCTTTAGCACCGTTCCTAAGCACTGAACTCCCTAAGCTAATGAGTCATAAGTCTGCCAATCCATGCCCCCATCCTGTGAGTGGACGGTTAAATGCATCGCCTAACCCAATGATCTTCACGATTGTTTTAGAGGGGGGGCACTTTTTCCGCTAAGACATCAGTGTGAGAGCTGTCACACCGCCTGCAGGACTCCATAATGGTTGCTACTAGGCCCCGCCTCCACGTACTCTTCTTCATTGTGGCTAACGGATGCAAGCATAGTTGTTGCCTTCGCCAAAGGAGAGGGTATTGCATTTGGGTCCATTTGTTTGTCTGTTTGTCCGCACAGAACTTTCGTGTTTTTCTCTGAAACCACTTGTCGGATCGAGACGTAATTTTCACCATTGGTGCGACTGCTCATGTAGAATGTTTTCATGATAATTATGATGTCATAGGCTATGTGGTGCGGCAACCATATTGGAAAAACAGAAAAAAAATTTGGACCTCTGTATCTCTGAAACCGCACCAAGGAAAAAACTGAACTTTGGCACACGGCAAGTACTCCTCATGGGGAATGAGTATGATTTTTTTATGAGGTCATAGGTGCCCTCGTTATGACATCATAATTGCATATGGAGAACGTCACATCTGATTGGTATGAAAATTTTTGAGGGTCATCTACGGATAAAATGGTCCACAGAAAAATAAAATCATTACATCATCGGTCATGTGATTCGGCAGCCATATTGTTTAAAAATAAAAATTAATAAAAAACCTCCAAAAATCTTCTTCTCTGAAGTGGCTGAACAAATCGAGGCGAAACTTTACACGTATGACTGCCTGTCCATGAGTAAAGAAAAGGTTCACACATATGATATCATACGTCACATGGTTGGCAGCCATATTACCATAAAACATAAAAATACACCACTCAAAAGAAGTCCTGGTGAGGGTCGGCAATCTCTGATTGGTTGCAGTATATAAAACAAGAAAAATAGCATACACTGATGTAGTTATGTTACTTTTATGCTTCATGTTGGAACACTCATTTGAAACCATTTGGTCAATTTGATAGCATTTATGGCGGATTATGATGAGGCATTTTCACATTTGTGTATTATCGGCCGCACGTCAGGGGCCGCCACTGGCTCACGGGCCATGCAATGAAGAGCAGGGGCCTAGCCCCTCTCCTCATGATTCGGCCATCAAAAGCAGCTACTTTACAAACAAAAAGTGATCAGCACAGCACTTCCCTTACCAATGTCAAATATTTGATTGAGTCAATGGAGGTGATTGCAAGTTACTTTTCTGGGACAGCAATAATTAACAAGTCAGAGTTGATATCAAGAAAAGTCAAAGAGTCGAAAAGAAAGAGTAAAATATGCTATCACTAGTTCAATGAACAAATCAAAATGGAAAGTAATCAAGCATGAAATATTATACCCAACACCCACATTCCCCCATTTCCCAACTCACAAATTTAAAGCTGGCAAAAAAACCAGAAAAACAACACATTTTTAGCAGTGAGAAATTCATTCGAGTTATTCTCTCATGAATTGATATTTTCAATTACCTTTACTGGTGTCAGGGTAGTTGAGAGTAAAAAGGAGGTTTGAGGAAACTCGAGATGTCTCCTTGATGCAACGGCAAGTGCTACTGTTTTCCACCTTGCTTCCAAACATCTGCTTGATTATTGACTCACTAAATGGAAAAAGTACATCAGTATATCAGACATGCTGAAAAAAGATTAAACAGTGACTGCCAAAGACATCAAAAAAATGTTTTCCTCAAAATCTACCAAATATTGTACAAATTTGAGTACCTTCTGCAAATCAAGCATGAAAGTACAAATATCAAAATTGCTGTTAGGATGAGGCAAACCTCATTTGGAATGAATATATATATGTATATGTAGATACTGTAGATATATAGATAGATATATATTATATATTAAATGTCATTACAGACCAGTCTGTTCAAATTATAAGATTTAATTATGATTGGTAAAAGTTACAATAGTGGGGCAACTTAGCTAAATATAGCATAACAATTGTGCATTTTCTGAAGAAAGCACCAAATTTGGCACACTAGTAGCCTATCATATTATGAACAGATTTGGATATTGGGCCATCTCAAATTCAGCCGCTGATGGCTGTGGCAGCCATTTTCCCCAGCCATCAAAAATTTTGAGATGGCCCAATATCCAAATCTGTTCATAATATGATAGGCTACTAGTGTGCCAAATTTGGTGCTTTCCTCACAAAATGCACAATTGTTCTGCTAAGTTGCCCCACTACATAGTTTGCAGACTAATAACACTTTAAAACTCTAGAAGCTAAGGGAGTAAGATGTGCTGTTAAATTTCCAGACTCAGGATAAAAGGAGTTCCAACAAGAGTGAAAAAAATAAAATAAAAAAAACTTGAAATGGGAGAAAAATATGATAGAAGGATGAAGGATGAAGCATCGAGGCACAAGGATGCGTTTGCTTCGGCGGCCATGCATTGTTTCCAGTGGTGCCTTCCAGATCGGCGGGTTTTCTTTGTGGGAATCTGTAAAGGTTCAATGACTCACCGGTCCCTTTGCCACGACAGCTCAATTCTAACCTGTTGCGCGCTGCTCCGTGGAGAAGATTCAGCTTGTCTTCTTATGTCTACCCTTTGAGGTATCCTTCTCCGCTAAACTCCATCAGCCATTTGGGGCCTACCTGTTGGACATTGCTTCTTGTATTACGTCGACAGCGACATTTTGGGTGAGCCACATACCATTATGAGCAGGCGATCCGCACAATGACTGGTGCCGACTTTCTGAGCTTATCATCTGCGGAACCTCTCCTGTCCTTCAATCAAAATGTCCTTTTCAGCTTGGAGTTCCGGTCTTCATTGCCAGTGGTATGATTGTGATGGCTGAATCAGGTTCTCCTCTACGCTTCCGCAATTTGGGAATTCACTTTCTTAGGACAGTTGAACGACTGACTGTGTCGGCTTCACTATTTGTGTGCACCCTCTGGACATCGACAAGACCAACGGGGCTTGCCGCCGACCTTTCACCCATTTATAACCCACTGGATTCAAGCTGATTTCCCCTGATTAAGCCGATTGATCAAGCTGAGTTTCCATGTCGAGAATTGTGAGTTAACATATAACTGGATTACTGTACGTGAAGTTCATACTCATTTCATTTGGGCTTCTTGTGCAAGTCAGTTATTGCTCCAGTTAAGTTATAGTATTGTACTTATGGTAGACATATTACGGATTATTAAATATTTCTGCAAACATTACCCTTCTGTCTCCTGTTGTTTATTGGTTTAACCATGAAAACACCACCAGGGCACTGTTTCTTTTCTGCCATAATGCCCTCCGGGTTACCGGTGCATTGGCTCGTCGTGCCCTGAGGTCGCTGAGATGTACATCAAAGATATAATGCTCATTCTAACCACTCACTGACTCACATTAATGTTCGGTACCTTCTGGGTGACATAGAAAGCTGAAATTTTGTTGGTGATGCCTATAATCATAAAGCTTCTATTTATCATGTACCTACATTCAAAGCACAGTTTGTTATTGCTTACAATGTGTAAACATACCCCCACTAGTATATATTTTCCCTGCATTTCACAAAAGTATAGCGATTTTAAATTATAATCCTGTTCCATCTTTTCGTGGTAGCTCCAAGGTTTTTTTGAGTTTGGTTGGTGGTTTGAAAAAAATAATCTGTGCTGTATTTTGGGTTCAAAGTGGGGGATTTTGTCACTGTTGCCAATGGCATTCAGGTACTGGAGGGCTGTGCTATTTGATTTCCAGGTGTACATTTCAATCCAAGTTGATATATTTTTGCGAGTGAGCAGCTGTTTTTCTGGAGTTTTATCGAAATCGGAACATGGGGATTGATTGTGTTGGCTTTTGTCATTAGTGAATGTTCCAAGATGCATTCACATAATTATTTACTGTTGAATTGGAATTTGTGATGATAAAATTTGTATTTTTAATGTGTTGAAAATGGAGCCAAAATCTCTAACTTTGGAAAGCTCCACTCTAAACAAGGTTAGAACGACATGGATTTTGCATCATTTTCTAATAAATCCTTTCGTGGTTTCTGCAAGTATACTGTAAGTATAAAGCAAAATAAGGTGTGTTGAGTAGGCCAATACAAAAATTGATCAAAAAAACCAAACAACAAGAACATTGTTGAAAATTAATTCCTCTCAAAACAACAACTGGAAATCATGAAAACAACATGAAACACAAAAACAAAACAAAAACAGAAAAGCAGCAAGAAATAAAAGACAATCACGAAGTAAGAAATCAAGAAGAAAAATAAACATGAAGTTGGCATCAATACATGATGTAAAGAATGAACCTTCAAAGTAATTGTATGTCGCCATCAGCAGCAGGGGCTGGCAGGATGGCCGAGATGTACACACATTCGCCTCTTAACTACGGCACAGCTATAAACCAGTGCTTCACAAGCAGAGTGCTTCTCAATGTGTGTGACATCCTTCGAATGGACGTTAAACTGGGTATCCCATCTCCTGGAACTAGTTGATGGACATAAAAGATCCTATGGTGTTCTCCGTGAAGAGTAGGCGAGCTATCGCCGGTAGCATGGCAAAATTCCAAATTCTTAGCCTAACTACTGCTGGGAAGGCAATGGAAAACTATCCAGCATAACACTTGCCAAGAAACCGCTTCTGCAGCACCGATGCTCTGTAACAGAATCAGCATGTAACAGAATATGGTACATCAGAATCAGCATCAACACAATTTTACCAACCAGCTCTCAGTGCACTTACTT
Organism: Eptatretus atami; assembly: GCA_035128595.1. Taxonomy (NCBI): domain Eukaryota; kingdom Metazoa; phylum Chordata; class Myxini; order Myxiniformes; family Myxinidae; genus Eptatretus; species Eptatretus atami. Next base: position 125,815,425 of record CM068956.1, read on the forward strand.
TTCTGGCTCTTCCACTTCCTCAAAATGTGTTCAATGTATTGCATTCTGTGTTTTTATGCATTAAAAAATTGTGAAATCTGAATTTTCTTCAATAACCTCATCTCATATCACCAATTCGGTTTCAGATCAACTCACTCTACCTTGGACACTCTGCTTCCACTAACCCACCCAACAATGGATGGAGGCCCTCAATGTCAGACATGAGATCAGGGCCGTCTATCTGGACATATCTCATGCTTTTGATACAGACTAGCATCCCGCCATACTCTCCAAACTCTCTGCCTATGGAATCCAAGGCCAACTTCACACATTGCTTCCTGACATCCTCTACTGTCATTGCCAACATGCGGCTCTCAACGGAACTATTTCATCGACTCTCCTGTTAAGGATGGAGTGTCCCAAGGCAGTGTTCTTTCCCTATTCATGATCTTCATGAATAATCTCTCTGACTCTCTAGAAAATCCTCTTTATCGATTTGCTGATGAGTCCACCCTGTCCCAAGACATCCCTCATCCTTCAGACAGGCAGGCTGCAGCCTCTTCCCTCACTTTAAACTTTGAAAAAAAAAATCACAAGCTGGTCAAACACTTGGAATATGTCTTTCAATCCTGACAAATCTCACTCTCACTATCTCTTTTCAGAACTATTTCTCTCTCACTACCCCTCCCATCTACTTTCTTAACAATCCTCTTGAGGAAGTTTATCACTCAAACTCCTGGGTCTCACAACTAGGCATGATCTTTCTTGGGTAAACCACATTTCAAAATTGGCCTCCAAAGCCAGCCGCCAACTGAGAATCCTCTGTCGTACAAAGTCTTTCCTTGGAACACCTAAACTCCTATCCACAGCTTGATGGAGCACTGCTCTCCTCTCTGGGCTGGCTCTCCTACCTCACACCTTGATCAGGTTGAAGCCATGGAAACCAAATCCTTCAACATAAATGGAATCTCTCACGATGAAGCTGAGTCTTTGGGTCTATCAGTTCACCATCGCAGACAAGTAAGTGGTCTCTCTGTCTTCTACCGACTCCTTTTGGGTCTTGCACCCTCTGCTCTTTACTTGCTTTGTCTCCCCCAGGTTTCTGCAGGACTCACATGGTCCACCATCAACCCCCTTCTGGTGACTGGTGAAACTACCTAAATCCAGGATCACTGCTCACCTCCACTAATTTGTTCCTCTTTTTTTCCCCACCTGTGGAACCAACTTCCACATCCTCTTCAATCTCATACACTCTTCCCTCCAGGTCTTCAAGACAGCTGTTCACCGAACATCTCAGATCGTCCCCAATTCAAAACCATGATCTTTTATACTCTCATTAACCCCACCCCAATTTTACAGTTTTCCTTTCTTGGAGTTTCCTTCTGTATCCATATTGTCCACCTCATGCATGTGTGGTTTGTGTCCCATCCTGATCCATTCAGTGTACTAGCTCTTTCACATACCTTGACTATATGTACAAAAAAAAAAAAAAAGGTAATCGATGTGCAATTATAAAAGTAAATAAATAACACTGGTCTGCGTCATTTCAGAGGTCTAGGTTTTCTCAACGGTTCTTGTATGCTTTTTGCATGCTGAATTTAGAAATGTATCTCATTTCGCTCAATCAGGTCTTGTTTTTGTCGTACCGTTAATGTGAAATTCAACATTAAAAAGACGAAGGAAAACAGCGACTGCTGGAGCGACTGAAGTTGGGTGTTGCCAGAAACAACGATTTATCTATATTTTTCTGAGATTGAAATGAAAGTAATTGAGAAGGCACTTTCTTCCACATTAAGTGTACTTGTGTGTCATTATATGTATAGTTTGTACATTTTCTGTCAATGTAAGTCTGATTTTGAATTTAAAAAAAATGTTAATTAAAAAAACAAACATTTTGATTATTTTTTTTCCTTAAAATTGAGATAGCATAAAAACTTGACATGATTGAGCGAAATTAGATACATTTCTGAATTCAGCATGCAAAAAACATATAAGGACCGTTGAGAAAACCTAGACCTCTGAAAAAAATATTTCAAATGCAGCCCAGTGTAATAAACTGCTGTTCAAACAATAAAATAGAAAAGTGAATATAAATAGGATTACCGTAATAACATATTAAACCCATTCATTTCCCTTCTAAAGCAATGAACAAGAATATTACTAAAATATATTGAGTAAAATCTTGGTTATGATTAAATTGTACGGCCAGCTAAAACCAAACAAGAATTACATTGATGAACAAGTGAACTCTCTCTTCAATCTGGAGCACATGTTCTCACCCTTCTGGTGAGCTGTCCTCAGTATCCTGCATTTCTTGGTGAAGCTGTGTCAGGATGAATCTGTTCCAGCCCTGGATGAGGCGACCAAGGCTCACCTTTCCCGTTGCCTCATCCGAGTCAGCTAGAATTAGCCCAAGGGCCGAAGCTTCAGGAATGGTACGAAACGCCCGTAAGAAGTTGCTTGCCTAACAATACAGTCAATAAAAAAAAAAAGATTATAAAAAACGAATTGCATTGGTCTTGTTCATGATAGATTCTCTACTTTGTGCAATATATCGACGTGACATCAATCACAGTTTTATCATAAACTTAAATCTTTTAAAGCCTTCAGGCTGACGAACACTATGTGGATCAGTGAATGAGCTGACACTGCGTTTTTATCAGTGCATGATTTGCAGTAGTTAACAGAGTATAAAAAAGCTAGAATCTTTTGAATATCTTCATTCTAAGATACATTTCTAAACCCTTGTTAACTGTGTAATGCATGCCGTAGCAAGGATGGACATGATAAGCACCCTCATTTGGCCACGATCCTTGCAGCAGATGCTGTTATGTAAATGGGTGCATGGCTCCACAAGAGGTAAGAGGGGTATGGTTGGAGATATACATACATTTTTTAGGTAGTAGGTTGGAGACAGCAACCGCTCAGGGTAGTACTACCTTTCTGACTTAGGAGCGTTGAAGTGGTGCCCGGAACCATCTCTCTCTCCATGTCAGGATTGCTGGTCTTACTTTCTGTCTCACTCAAACTATAACTACCAGGCTAGCTTTAATCTCTTTCTTGCAAACAAACATCATACACTTTTCTTACTCACTCATTTTTACTCCTCACTTTCATTCTTTCTCTTTTATTTATCTTTATTTAAGGCCTGGCCTCGAAGAGGACTATTTAGTCCATGACTGGAGCCTTCACCGTAAAATAAAAAAATACATACTTGTGTTGGATGCCCATAACAAATAGAGAGGGTAAGGCAGACTACTTATTTCATTAATAAATGTTTCACATCAGTGTGAAATGGCAGGACACATTTCGAAACATATGTAGCAAAAAACCTTGCCATGTGTCTGTCATATATATATATATATATATATATATATATATATATATATATAATATTCTCTCAAGAAGTCTTTCCTGCCCTTCTGTAATGTGTCTAAAGCCCTCCACCACCATCCTACCATCCTCGAAAAAGTTTCCCATTTGTGATCCAAGTGTGTTATTTGGAAATGGTAAGCAGCTACTGTGTTGGGCTTTCCCGACAGATGAGGTCTTTGGTGACCACCCGGGTGGGAGATTTGACCATGTCCACCCACATCAACAATATATATATATATATATATATATATATATATATATATATATATATATATATATATATATATACAGTCATCCCCCGTTTATCGCGGGGTTACGTTCCAAACTCCCTCGCGAGAAGTGAAAATCCGTGATGAATGGATGCCTCCCAAAAAAAAATCGACTCGTCTGGTCTGGTCGGCTTGGCAGTGATCGGGTTCGAGGTGCCGGAGATCGACTCGTCTGGTCTGGTCGCCTTGGCAGTGATCGGGTTCGAGGTGCCGGAGATCGACTCGTCTGGTCTGGTCGGTTTGGCAGTGATCGGATTTGAGGTGCCGGAGATCGACTTGTCTGGTCTGGTCGTTTGGCAGTGATCGGGTTTGAGGTGCCGGAGATCGACTCGTCTGGTCTGGTCGGTTTGCAGTGATCGAGTTTGAGTGCCGGAGATCGACTTGTCTGGTCTGGTCGGTTTGGCAGTGCTCGTCCAACCGCAGCAAACCTTTTTCCTTCCCGAAGCATATCTAGCACCTTAACCTTCTCCTGGAGCGTAGGACCTTCCTCTGGCGCTTCGGTTCCTTGCCAGAAGCCTTAGAAGGTGCAGGGCGTTTGGGCGGCATCGTAGGGCTTGGAGAAAAGACGTAGAAAATATTCGAAGTTCACAAGCGAAACTTTGTCTCGTGCGTTGTGTGACTGGTCGAGTCCCACGCGTTATAATTTATTTGCTTAAATAATTTATATTTTCTATATTACCGCGATATAGCGGGGAATCCGCAGAAAAAATTAGTTAGGTTCCAAGGGAAAACCCACGATGAACCGGGGGCGCGATAGGTGAACCGCGATATAGCGGGGGATTACTGTATGTATATATATATATATATATTAATTATATATATATATAATATATATATATATATATACATATATATATATATATATATATATACATACACACACACATATATACATACAGTACATGTGTGTCGGTGCCGGTCTGACCCACAGGAGTGGTGGAGTCGGGTGTGGTCATGAAGGGAGGATACCGCTATGACAGCCGAGGCCCAAGGGGAAGAGCGGGCGGCAGATGTAATTCACGCAGCCACACTCGGAGTGAGCTCGCCGGCAGGGCGAACAAAGTGCTCCAGATGCTGAAGCGGGACACACTTGATCTCATGTTGATATGCGGGGGCGCATGTTCCTGGGTTCTGGGCCAGTAGTTCCTGTTGCTCTGCATCTGCAGGTCCATTCCTGCGGACAGTTTGAGGGGCTTGGGCACACAGACCGCAGCAGTGCTTGCTCTGTGCACCCTGGGCGTTCGCAGTTCCTTCCCGCTGTTTGCGGACACGGTGCAGGTGATCTTGTTGCTGATGCCAGTGCTCCGTGTGCCCTGGCTGAGTGAGCTTTGAGCAGTGGGTACTCCAAGCTTAGACACCTTTTGTTGTGATTTAAAATGTCTCCATTTCAGCTTTCTGACTAATTTGCATTTTCATTCTATACAATTATTTTAATGCATAATTTCCATATTCATGCAATTTCATATGATTATTATTCATTCTATATAGGTATACATTTGTTAGTTTGTTTTATTTTTGTAAACTTGACAAATATCAGTCTTCAGACTGCCTTGTCCAGTGTTTGAAGTTCTCAATAAACCAAATTGATTGATCGATTGAGTGATCATCTTCATCCCATGTTGCAGCAT
>CM068956.1:125836634-125857796 GCA_035128595.1 Eptatretus atami
TAGAATATAGATGATAATTAATGAATGGTTGTCTGTCATGTCTGTGTGACTATATCTTGATAATGTGGCCTCAAATAATTTCCGATTACCTTGCGGTACTTCTTGGGAATCATGTGCAAGTGAGGCTCTTCCTCCCGCCCAATTGGAGACTCAGGCTCCTGCAATTGACATTCAGATTCACTAACTCCTTCTGCAAGCTTGTATGGCATCTGCAGGGGGGAAAAAAAAAGAAGAAGTCAAATATGCCATCACATCATCAACACATGATGCATCAAAAACAAAATGAAAGAAACAAGTCTACTCTTGCACCTGATTACGAAGTTTAGTGCGTGGATTTGGGGCATATCCAATGAAACCAACCATTTTCATTGTCCTCAGAATCTCAAGGTCAACTGGTGGAGCTTTTCTAAGGGGAGAGTGGCAGATGGTAATAATGTTGGAAAATTGTGATATCTATAATATACATACATACACAAAACACAAACACAACCATGCAGGAGATAACAGTGTGCGAAACATTTGTAAAATAGAAGTATGCGTGTGAGGTAGTCCGTCTTGTAGCTTGGCAGTGGTGAGGGGATAAGGAATTCAGAGGCAGGGTGTTAGTGTGGAGTGAGTGCAGGAAGGAATGAGGGTGAAGCAGGTGTGGGTATGGGTGAGACTGGAGTGACTACAGGTAGGGGTGAGGCTGGAGCAGAGGCAGGCAGGGGTAAATGGTGGAATGAGTACAGGTAGCAGTGAGGATTGGCAGGGTTGAGGATGTAGTAGAGATAGGTATGGAAAAGTACGATAATTTATGAGGTACGGTGACAGATGTCAACCTATGGTTAGTGCTGGACCCTAACTCGAACTCAGCGAGTTGTACTTCTGAGCTGAGTCCGAGTCCGATTCAAGCCGGGTTTGTCTGTCAACTCAGAAAATAACTCAGATATGTTCCTGCCAGATGGAATGAAGTAATTGCGGTACTGTACTGTATTTTGCAAGTGTGTGTGGTGGAAATGTTCATTAGTAGATGAATCGGATGTGCTAAAGAATGGTCATGTTGTTTCTCTTTGTGAGTTTCAAAGCAAAATGTTACCGTAATCGGGAACTGGAACTGTTACCTGTCTAACTCTGAGTTAGCCGTGAGCATGGGTGTCACGGTACGGCTAGCTCTGGGTTAACTCCAATCAGCCTCTGCTAGGCCGCCTCAAGATAATCAGAACTCAGCCAGCCGTGTACTCTTCTGGTCGCTGAATATCGGTTTTCTCACGTAAGAGTTCCATATTATTGTTTGATGCATGGATTACATTAAGCCTACGATTATAAACTTGTGGTGCCAGTTGATAAAGTTCATAATTGATGCCCTCAAACAAACAAATAAATAAATAAACAAACATTGATTTGCAGAACACCGTTTTTTTGTATACCTTGTCGAGGCTCGTATAAGAGCGAACACACAACGCACACATGGGCGTCCGCAGAAAAAAATGCAGGGGGGGGGGGGCAATGTTATCCTGAGATCGCCATGTGAAGTGTGAAGACATTCTTTGCTAAGATTACTGTAAATAACAGACAAAAATGTTAACAATTCTTCAGGTAGAAGACACACGATTGATCGAATGTCATGATATTGGCACGGAAGATAGTGTTTTTTCGTTCATTCCTTCTGTGTTGCGGCTATTTATTATTCAGTAACAAAACTCATGCTAATTTTCTACGTTGGATTTATACAAAATAATAATCAAACTAAATGCTCTTGATTTGATTGTTATGAGTCTAGGGAAGACCAGTGTATTAAATTTGTATGTTATTGTAACCTCATTTTCTTATTTTTCAGGAATGTGAAATGGATATCAGGAGGTTCTTTAAAAAACGTAAGTCTAATGACTCCGCAACAAATCAAGACACCCCGGGTACATCGAGACGCATTTTGAACCAGCAAGAGCAGCACAGAGGGGGACATCACAGCAGTTACTCACAGCAGAAACCATCAGATGCACCCCAAACACCACTTGCTAAAGTGGCCAATGACTTGCCTCATCATCTGACATTGATCATACGTCAAAACCACAGAACATTTGACCAATATAACGAAGATATGACCTCCTGATGAACACATACGTCCCACCAACTGATTACAGCTATCAGAACGATTCACAGGGCTCCGCTGTTTCCGCCACACGTGGATAACCAATATTCTCCATGGCTGGCCTACTCAAGTCACTTGAAAGGTGCTCTGTGCAAATACTTGTGCTGTTCCCTCAACCAGTGCACCGAGTCGAATGGGTGCGTTCATCGTGACTCCTTTTGTAAAATACAAAGACTTCAATGAGTGCGAGAGAAGCACATGCTTTCCTCCTGGCACAAAGGCGCACTGCAAGATGCCAACAATTCCTCACCACCGTGCAAAGGCCAGAGTTGACCATCGTGAGCCAGATGGACGAGCAGTCAACAAGCAGTCACTCAAAACCGAGAGAAACTGTTACCCATACTATCCAGCATTCTGTTCTGCTGCAGCCATGACATTGCATTGAGGGGAAGGAGAGTACATCGGGGAACCTCTGTGACCTACTGCGATTCAGGATAGAAGCAGGGGACACGGTCCTGAAGGATTACATGGAGGGCGCAAGCAAAAATGCGAGATACACATCAGTTTGTGTACAGAACGAGCTGATAGTTCTCTCCGAAGAAGTAGTAAGAGACAATATTGTGAAAGCTGCAAATAAATCAAATGGATCTTCTATCATTGCAGATGAAACTGCTGACATATCAGGCACCGAGCAACTGTCCATTGGAGTACGATTTGTTGCGCTGCAGGAACAACGGAATGACTCAGCCACCACACGCGAGGAATTCCTTGGATTCATTCCACAGGAGAGGGTGGACGCTGCAACAATTGCAGATACTATCATCGACCAAGCAAAAAAATTTGGTCTTAACCTCGACAAGCTCCACGGCCAAGGCTACAATGGATGCTCAACCATGGCAGGAAAGACAATGGTGTACAGGCCCGATCAGGAATACCTATCCCAAAGCTGTTCTCGTGCACTGCCTCTCACATCGACTGAATTTGGTGGTTCATGATCTGAATTCTGTCGCAGATGTGAGGAATACGACTGAAACTGTGAAATCTATCATTAAATTCTTCCGTGACAGTCCCAAGCGCAGGAGACTGGTTCCAAATATACCTTTGTTGTGTGAAACCAGATGGAGCGCAAAGTACAAAAGCATCCGCATCTTTTCAGAGAACTTTTGTGATATCTACACAACTGGAGCAACTGGAGGCAAACCAGCATGAGTCACAGAGTACGCGTCAGACGGCGTATCAGCTGAGGTGTGCTGCAGGAACCACAGTGTTCCTCATCTGTCTGAAGATCATTGCGAAGTACTCAGCGATGTTGGAGCCAGTGACCCAACAGCTGCAGGCAGTCGACATGGACATGATGGGAGTCCGAGATCACATCGACCTGTTGATGAAGGCTTTCCGAGCTCACCGGGATGGTGCAGACCGTGTGTTCTCAGAAGATGTCATCCCTGAGGTGAAAACCTTGGCAGAGAACTTGGCATAGACTTGACTATGCCTCGGCGATGCGCACGCCAGGTCCACCGGCCGAATGTAGGAGGCTCCATTGAGCAGTACTATCGCCGCACCATCTATGTCCCGTACATGGATTCCTTGATCCAGTCTCTGGAAAGTCGCTTTGGTGAAAGTAACACGCCATATTTTCACATTTTCGCACTACATCCGAGAGAAATGCAGCAAACAGAAAGAGATGAATCAAGCACATCGTTTCATCTGTCAAGGAAATGTATGGCATTGACAACCTTGTAGAAGAAGCTCTAGCGTGGTATGACGTGCAGAAGCATAAGCCACTGGATGACAACTCTCTGGGTATGATCGAGCTGGTGAAGCAGACCACTCTGTTCCCGCTGTGCGCAAGGCTATCCTCATCGCCGACTTGCTCAACATCATGTACAGTGGAAAGGTCCTTAGCACACTGCGCAGGGTGAAGACCTGGTTAAGATCAACGATGAGTGATAAACGTCTGTCCGGCCTCTGCATGCTAAGTGTCCACCGCGACAAAGTGAACAGCCAGAAGACCGAGCTAATGAACAGGGTCATGAAATTTCGGAAGAGATCCCCGACGGCTCCAATTCCGTTCCAAGAGTAGTAAACCTGCTCTAACTGAATGAACTGTTGAGAAATGTTTATGCTATTTATTCATTTTGTATTTTCCATGTAATTTTTTCAAATTTTTGATTTCCAGGGGGGGGGCAAATGCCCCCTTGCCCCTCCCTGCGGACACCCATGAACGCACAGCAAGGGGGGCATGAGACAAGAGGGGTGGGAGTGGGAAGGACAAAACAGTGGGAACAGAGACATTAGATCTGTGGAAGGGAGAGGGATGGGGAACACGGGGTATACAAGATGGACATTACAGGAACTTTCAGGAAGGAAAGCAGGGAATTTGAAGGAGGTGGGTTTGGAGTGGATTAGCGGGGTAGAAAAGATCGAGGATTTGGATGGGGGATGAATAGAAGTGGTGGTGAACAGCTGTTTTGAAGGCCTGGAGGAAAGAATGGGATTGAACAGGGGAGGGAGTTATTCCAAAGGCGGGAAAAAAGAGGAATGAAAGAGTGAAGGTGAGCAGTGATTCGTGATTTTGGTAGTTTTACCAGAAGGGGTTGTTGGCGGACCTTAACGCCCTGCAGAAATATGGTGGGGACAAATCACAGATAATTGGGGGGGGGGGGGGGGGGGCAAGACCAGAGAGGAGACTGTAGAAGACAGAAAGACCACTGACCTGCCTGCGTTGAGAGAGTGAGAGGCCCAAAGACTCAGCCTCATCGTGGGAGATACAATGATCCTAAATGCCTTGGTTTCCACTGCATGAAGCCAAGAGAGGTGGGAGGCAGGAGCACCAGCCCAGAGTGAAGAGCAGTACTCCATCAGGCTGCGGACAAAAACTTTGTAAGTGGTCAGGAGCTCAGGTGGGACGAGGAAGGACTTTGCACGACGGAGGATTCACAGTCGGCGACTGGCTTTGGAGGCCAGGTTGGAAATGTGGCTCCCCAGGAAAGATCGAGGTAGATAGTGAGACCCAGAGATGAAGATGAAAGAAAGGACTTTTCCAGAGGATTGTTGAGAAAGTGGATGGGGGGGGGTTCCAAACGGTCTTTGGAGAGACATAGTGAGAGTGTGAACTTTATCAACGAATGAACAATTTATGAACTTTATCAACTGGCACCACAAGTGAATAATCGTAGGCTTAATGTAGTCCATGCATAAAACAATAATATGGAACGCTTACGTGAGAAAACCGATATTCAGCAACCAGCACAGCACACGGCTGGCTGAGTTCTGATTATCTTGTGGCGGCCTAGCAGAGGCTGTAGAGTGCAGCTCCTCGAGTTTGATTATCGACTCCTTGAGTGTCTCTCAGTGATCAAATTCTCGAGTCTCAACTCAGCTTACAGCATATCCATACGGAGTGCGTGTACTACTGTAAGTGTCGGCAGTGTTGCAGTGAGTTGACAGCCATGTGACACTCTTTATAATGTCACAAAAACAGTTATCAGACTATGGTAGTGCAAGTCAGCATGTCCAGCAACCTAGTTTCTGGAAATATGCATGGTATGACATTTGCATTTATAACTTGTTATTGGATGAAAGGAATGGAAATAAACATTGCACTATGAAGTAACTAATTAATTGTTATAATTTCCTGCGTATCACATCATTGTATTGTAACGCAAGCAGTGTTGTGGCCAGCTGTACCTGTCAATGCAGCTTAGATCGAGGCCATGCATCCCCCATGTGATTGATTTACACACGCTTGATGCAATGAAAACGTATCTGAATTCTGAGCCGATCCAAGATCCAGCAAATCTTTTGCCAAAATTACCGATCCGGATCCTTACCAAGTTTCAGCTACCGAGTTACAGGCCTACCAATGGTTGGAAGAATGGGGTATGCAGCAAGCAGTCACATTTCCGAAGCAACAGGAATAATTTTCGAGGCAAAGGGAGTGTTTCTAGAATGATGGGGATTGGTTGAACAGGAAGAGGGCATTAAGATTGGCATTGGGAACCGAGTAGGGAATTATGGCTTATTTGGGTTCGAGGAGGGTGGAGAGACAAAAGAACAGAAGCGAGGAACGACAACAGAAAACATAATTGTGAAGGATGCTCAAATTTTATGCAATGATATTGGGTGCACCAGCCAAGCGGCACAATAAGTTACATCAACCTTGGTCAAAGCATTATGGGTATAACCAGCATGATTGGCAACATAGTCGCATGTGCTTTGGAACAGGGATCATCAGGTTTGTTGAGAAGAACATCAACGCTGCAGATTAAATTCACAGGAGACTGCACAGATTGCATGGTGATGGACTTCTTAAATATAGTGATGACTATGACATGTGATGAGAGCTGCGTCCATCGTGTAATGCCAGGGTCAAGCTAGTATGGAATTGATACATTCTTGCTCACACCACCAAAATAAAAAAATTAATTTTAAAAAATGTAAGCTTTGGTCAGGAGCAGCAGAGTTTAGGATAATTTTGTTTCTGAGGAAGCACATCAATGATTGAATTTACGTGGGAAAAACCACCTATGCATAGAACTGCAGTTACTTGCTAAGTGCAATGAAGTGAGAACATTAATCTACAGACGAGGTTTATTATTTTGTACGCAGCCTGTGGGTGCTGGTTGCATCATTGCTGGGAGCGTGGCTGTGCCGCTGATGTAGTTGCCCTTTGTTACCAGTAAGCTGGTACTCATTTTGCTGACCTCGAAAGGATGACAGGCTGAGTCAACCCACCTGGTGTTATTCAACGGCTCAACAGGGGGTTCAAACTCAAGACCCTAAGAAGCCAACACCAGGCTTAGCAAGCAGATATGGTGATGTTTATAAATCATAAAAAATGTCAAAGTCCAAAAGAATGAACTTACAGCGAGTCAAGAGCATGAAGTGATACAAAATGAGAAGTGAAAGCAACAGCAAGAGCAGGAATGAAGAACCTCACGGTGTAAATTATTTCAGGAAGCAAACCTTCTTAGTGCAGCAGAGCTGGAGGGAGACCACTCAGAAAGCAGAGGCTCAGACGTATATGGTGTTGGGATGAGTGAGAGAGGAGCCAAATCATCATTCCAGTCCAAGTGGGGCACGTTCTCCGTCAAACAGGGCAAAGGAAATTCTGTTTCTCGTGAATATGTGTTGAAAGTGGCCTGGAAGTGTGGGAAAGCTCACATTTGAATTAATGCTTTTGCACAAAACGCCCCCCGACGGCAATCTATTACGCATGAGATAGGTGACAAGAACAAGCCGATTCGATTTTGGATCAGGTCCGGAATCAGATCCGCCCCATCAGTGACATGCAAGATGTAAAAAAACTACTCAGCCTGGCGGAGGTATGTTCTCTCCGGAGTGCCGTTCCGTTTCGCCAAGCGTCACCGAGTGATTTTTTTCATTCGTTTGTTTGTGAACAAAATATCTCAATAAGTTGTGGAGAGCTTGGGTGTGTGACAAGGACAAAATGATGAGATGTTGGTGAACATCCGAACCCGAATCCGGATCTGAGAATTTTTTAAAGTCATTCTTCACCATTGGGAGATGGGGGCCAAAAATGGCATATAGCAGGATATCTCAAAAAGTTATGGACGGATTCAGACTAAACCTGGTGGGTGATTTGATTAGGTGACAAAACAAGCCGATTAAATTTTAGTTCAGGTCCAAATCCAGATACAGTGGGATAGAAAACATAAACTAATCAGCCTGGCAGAGGTATGCTATCTACCGAGTGCCCCTCGAGTTGTATTTGTAATAAGCCTGGCCTTAAACAGGCCACACATGCCACTGCCAGGCGGTCTCCACTCAGGATGTAACTGAGTGATCTGATTGGTTGATTTTAAATAAAGCACGTGAACAGTCACATGTCCTGTGTATGCACATGCTAACCAACGTTTCCTACAATGGTTTCCCCACAAAGATGACAGATGGAGCAAGCTGGCTCAAGAACTGATAATAATTTTAAATTATAATTAAAATACGTGTGGGAGATTCCATTATTATAACCAGTATAAGATCAAATGGAGAATCAAATACTGCATTGGAGTCATTAAAAGGACCCAAATAAGTAAAGAGCAAAGATGGAGTCATCGGGAGGAACCTTAGTCCTTGAGCCAGACCAAAAGTAATGCTCCGGCGGGGGGAGTAATTCTCATTATGAATTTCCATTAGACAAATGTCTCAAGTGTCAGAAAAGGTGTGATGGACATCTGAGAACGGTAGCTTAGTGCCGGATGGCCGCCATCTTTGAAACCACCCAGCACGAAAATGCCCATTTGGTGGGGTACATTGTTGCACGTGTATCTGGAGTTCTATACTAGCTATCGACGTGCGGTTGACGACTAAATATACGTCCGATCTGTACCGTCTAAATAAAAAATAATATGAAGTTTTTTGTTATAGATTATTTATAATAAAAATCAATTATGGACAAAAAATCATATATTTTTTAATATTTTTCATTAAACTTGTACTGTTTTTAGTGAAACATCACTGGTATGATTTTCCAAATTATGCATTCTGCTACACCGTTCATCTGCTGTAAAAATAAATCAAAAAATACAACATATAATTTCTTACGAGTGTACAAATAATATATATGAAGAGGCCGAAAATTACTTAGGCCGCCGCTGGCATTATCTATTCTGACGATAACTCAAGTTAGGAAAGTCGTACGGAGACTATTTGGACACCATATGATTTCTAATAAGCAGGCGGAAACTGTTACATAGGAAATCTGCACTTTGGCGCCATCTTGGATTTCAAAATGGCCGCCATTTATATTAGTATTTTTTTCGCGCTGGATGGTTTCAAAGATGGCGTCAATCCGGGCACTAAGCTACCGTTCTCAGATGTCATCATGCATTTTCTGAAACCTTGAGATATTGCCCACCAAACATGTTCTCTGACTTTGATGAGTATTTCTATGTAATCTGGCGAGCTTTTCGGCTATCACAGTAATCTTACGTCAGTCTTTTTGTTCTTTCAGCTGAGATGGCCGGTGTCGAGGCGAAACGGGTGAAGCTTGAACCTGAGTCCGGAACGTGCATCATTTGCAGCAAGAAGTCGCCACTCTCGGAACTCAGCAAGCCAGCTGGCAACAGTTCTTGGAAGACATTGTGCGACGCAGCCGCAGTTAGAAACTTTTATCCAATTATAAAGCTAGTCCAAGAAGGCGCAGTTGAACTTCCTAGTATTCAATATTGTACCATAGGGCTTGTAGATCAGACTTCACTCACAAAAACACCTAGCAATTTTGACCAATCCAGCTAGAAGTTCTTCAGTTGATACTGGCGATGCGGTGCGACGGCGACAATCACGGAAAGAGACCGGATCAACTTCAAGGGTCTACGATGCTAAATGCATTTTTTTGCCAGCGTGCTGATAAATTCGTAAAAGGAAGTCGTACCCGTGAAACAATTGTCTCGGCTGTTGAGCTTCGAGCAGATAAGAACATAAGAGATGCTGCGACAGCTCGCATGATGAGAAGGTTTTGGCATTGACTACACGAGATATGGTTGCAGCTGAGGCTCACTACCACTTCACCTGCTATAGAAACTACACACGGCCCAAAAAACTCAAGTAGAAACTGACATTGAAGAGAATATCGAGCAACAAGAAATGATACGATGTCTATTCAATTTCATTCGCACTGACTTGTTCTTGAACCCGAGGATAGTTCCAATAGTTGATGTTGCAACAGATATCCTGTCTTCAGATCAGTGTTCAGTTCATGTTCGTGACTCCATCAAGAAGAATCTGCAACGCACATTACAAAGAGAGTTTGGAGAATCGCTCATCTCTTCAATGTGAAACACCGTGTATACTTGATGCCGATAATCTGACAAAGCGAGAGATAGCTGCAGAGTGCGTAAACCTGAAATCAGAACTGAAAGCAGTTGAACGAACGGACGATGACAGTAACATTGTGCGTGCAGCTACTTCACTGCGACACGAGATCAAAGATGCTCATTACAATGAAAGTTGGCCGCCTCAGCCAGCAGAACTCACTTCAGATTACGTGAAGATACCACATTCTCTTCGTGTATTTCTGCATACTTTGATTTCCGGGAGTGGGGATAGCTCTGCGCGTGCCGACACACTGGTATGGTCGATGGCTCAAGATATCATCACTGCTGTACACCGGGGCACCATCAGAAACAGAAGCATGTCCTACTTCCGTGGGTCATCAAAACGCTCACCGGTAATACAGAGGTCATCAGAATATTGAATCGACTCGGGCACGGATGTTCGTAACACCGTTCTGGAAGAAATCGAGACAGCACTATGCATAGACAAATTAGCAAGTGTGGAGAAAGATACAGTACCACTTCCGTCACATGTGCACCATTCGGTCCCGACTGTATTAGCATTCGATAACATCGACAGCTAGAGGAATCGCTGAGTGGTGGCGGAACATCGCATCGCGTCAACGGTATCATCGTCCAACCGAAGTCGCAGTCGTGTTTGCCGCCCCAACCTCCATCGTCAGCAGCCAAAGCGAATAAGAAGCGATCTATCCGTCTACCAGCGATTTACTTCCATATACAGCGCAGGAAAACGAGAGGGCCCACCTGCAATCAAGCCAGCAGATCTTTCTGACACTCTTGCAGGCGCAACATCACTTGCGCAGCGCCGAAATCACGTATGGATTATGACTCGCATGCTGGAACCATGCGACCAGACAATCAGTTCGTGGACTGGTTTCAACATCATGACTAGAGATCATGTTCAGGTGACGGAAGATGAAGTTGGCTACCTGCCACTATAAACGCGCCTGCCACAGATATGGCAACAGTGCAAGAAATCATCAGAGAATCTCTCAACATCATGTATCACTTCAGCTTGAGCGTATACCGGTGGTGCTAGACCAGGCATATTTGCTAAGGCGACCGAAATAGCATGGAAAGATGTCGATCGATATGGAAGAATCGTGCTCATGATGGGGAACTTCCATACAATCTGTAACTTCATGTCTAGCATTGGGAAAATGTTTGGAGATGCAGGCCTTCGGGATGTAGCTGTTGAGTCAGGAGTCATCGCTGAAGGTTCCATCAACAGGGTTCTGGAAGGCAAGCAATACAACCATGCTGTGCGACTCCACAAGTTGATGTACGAGGCACTAATGCGCCTCATTTGAAGGGCTTCCAGGTGTGGATAGAAAGCAATCATCCTGACAAGGAACCCAGATTCGAAGCATTGACCTCAATTCGCAGCATCAAGGATGATGTTTGCCACGAGACTCTCGCTGCTGCTCTCGATGATGATTCATGTGTACAGATCTTTGACATGTTCGCGAAATACCTACAATTTCTGCGAACCAAACATGGAGACCTGGCTCGCTTCTGGATGATGTATATTGATATGTTAGAGACCCTGCTGGGTTGATTCGTGCGGATAGAGAAGGCGACTGATGCTTCACTTGGCTTGTGTCAGAAGAGTGATCCCTTGGTGCTTCGCAATGAACAAGGTGAACTATGCTATATATCTACCAGTGTACTATGCACAGATGACGCAACTCCACGAAACATGCCCCGAGTTGTACAGGCATTTCATGCAAGGCTACTTCTCCGTACAGCTTACACCAGGGAATCCATTTGCCAGAATCGCTGTTTGACCAGACAACAGAAGAAACAGTCAACAAAGATACGCAAACAGCTGGAGGAACACGAGGTTTTAGTCTTCGACAAGGGGCTGTGTCACGATACTATCTAACTGCAGAACATCGGGCTGCTGCACTGAGGCAACTGCGAGAAGATATCCTTGTGAATGGCAGCGACACATTTTACGCCAAGCACCCTGACTTGTCTAGTTCTCGCATCAAACGTGATGAGTCTTGCGTCACAGCTATCTGTGATTTACTGGAAAATGACTGGTCCAATCCATTCGCCGATGATCCGTCATGTCTTCTCAGTATATCTACCGGAGTGGCTGCGAGGGAGGACGTTTCTAATGATCTACTCAACGCCATGCAAAAGGGGGAAGAGGCGTACCAAAGCTTCCAGAAACAACGTCTTGAAGAGGGAACTGGCTTCTATGACACAGTGAAGAAGCTAAACTTGAAGACATTTTGTAAGATCAAGCAGAAAGTTGTGAAGGGCACAAACAAGGAGATCGTCCTGAGAGCTGACAGACAACTGTTTGCCACCATGATACTCATCGCCAAGACAAGGAACCTCGACATGCAACTTGTCCTTTGTCCCCATTAGGGCCGTTACCATGGTCTTTGGCAAACGTTGATGGGTCAATGAAGAAAACAAACAAAGCTGCACTTGCGAAACACATGGAAGGTCTTGTGGAACCAGCCGAGAATATTGACAAGTCAAATGCAACAATAATCGATGCGATGGCTCTCATACAAAAGATGAATGGCGAGAACGACACGTTCGAAGAACTATCTAACCGCATCCTTGCTGCAGCGCTTCACGCTGGTCAAGCAGTCAGCGCATCGATGTTGTCTTTGACACATACACAGAAGGATCCATCAAATCAGCTGAACGTGTGAACCGCGGTTCAAATGAAGGCATCAGTTTCAGCGTGATCAGACCGCACACAAAATCAAGAACTGGAGGCGTCTCCTTGCTTGCAGGAGACAAAGGAGAAACTGATTGTGTTTCTGGCGGAGTCGTGGAAACATGAAAGATATCGCGGAAAGCTAGGCAACAGAACACTGTATGTCACCTGTGTGATAAATGTCTGGTACTGACCCGCGACAGGTGGAAGTTGGTGCAAGCACTCGAATGTAGCCACGAGGAAGCAGACACGCGTATGTTTCTCCACGCAAAGCACGCCGCTACCCACTACAAGACGATCATCTTAGTGGCAGATGACACCGACGTTCTGATGATCAGTCTTCATCTGAGCAGAACCATCGATAGTCAGCTCTTCATCAGACGAGGAACAAAGGTTCGAGTCAGAATGATCGACGTTGGAAAGTTGGCTGCGGTATTGGGGTGTGGAGTTTGCTCTGCATTGCCAGGGCTTCATGCATGGAGCGGGTGTGACACTGTGAGTGCTCTGGCTAGCCAAGGAAAGATAAAGGCTTTGAAGCTTGTGCAAGCGAATGATCTGTATCTCCAAGCATTCACAGATCTGGGATCTTCGTGGAATGTACCAACAGAAGTCTTCAATAGCATTCAGGCCTTCACGTGTCAGCTGTACGCCAAGAACACCAAGATCGTCGGTGTTAATTCGCTCCGTTATCACATGTTCTGTGCAAAGAAGGGCCAGATCGAATCTGGACAATTGCCGCCTTGTGAAGACTCCTTGATGCAGCATACGCTTAGGGCCAACTATCAGGCGGCTATCTGGCGACGCAGCCTTGAAAACTGCCAGCCGTCCCAGCACCATCAGCAGGAACTGGCTGGGAACTCGATGATGGCGGTTCGCTCACAATCCGATGGATGTCGGGTCTACCAGCTCCAGATGTCGTCTTGAATTCCATCTCATGCACATGCAGAAGGATGTGTCGACCGTCAGATTGCTCCTGCATACTGAATGGGTTGAAGTGCACTGTTGTGTGTAAGCTGCAGGGATGCTCCAACATGGTGCAGGAAGATGCTATCGTGACTCAGGATGCCAATGACTCTGATGGCAACTCTGATGATTAACTTTGTGTGCACTGTATATTGTATAACATATGTTGTTGTCTATTATAATGGAGGCTTAATTACCTTAAAATCTTTAGAAAGAGATAAACGGTTTAGCAAAATGCATAATCGGAAGATCATACCGGTGATATGTGACTAAAACATGACATGTTAAATGATAAAAATGTCAACTATAAGATATGTTGTCAAAAATTGATGTTTATTATATCTAATCTATAACAAAATGGTCCAAGATGGCCGCCAAAGCGCAGATTCCCTATGTAACAATTTCCGACTGCTTATTAGAAATCGTATGGTGTCAAAATCATCTCCGTACGACTTTTCCTAACTTGAGTTATCGTCAGAATAGATAATGCCACCGGCGGCCGAATATAAGTAATTTTCGGTCTCTTTACATAGATTTTTTGTACACTCGTAGTGATTTTATGTTGTATTTTTTTAGTTATTTTTGCAGACAGATGAACGGTGTAGCAGAATGCATAATTTTGAAAATCATACCAGTGTTGTTTCACTAAAAAAAGTACAAGTTTAATGCAAAATAGTAATAAATATATGATTTTTTGTCGATAATTGTTTTTTATTATACATAATCTATAACAAAATACTTCATATTATTTTTATTTAGACGGTACAGATCGGACGTATATTTAGTCGTCAACCGCACGTCGATAGCTAGTATAGAACTCCAGATACACGTGCAACAATGTACCCCACCAAATGGGCATTTTCGCGCTGGGTGGTTTCAAAGATGGCGGCCATCCGGGCACTAAGCTACCGTTCTCAGATGTCCATCATGCATTTTCTGAAAGCTGAGATATTGCCTAATGGAAAATCATAATGAGAATTACTCCCCCGCCGGAGCATTCACTTCAAAATATGGCCAGTTGGCTCAAGGACTACCTGGATCGGATTCGGGTTTCAGCCTCTACTCCACAACCCTCAAACCATCCAGGCACAGTCAAGTGAGCCTTGCAGAAACTTTCAGCGAGAATTCACAAGTGAGAATTCGAAAATATAAGGAGAAATGTTAAAAAGTAGAAAGATTTGTGAAAAGAACAACAAGCAAAGATGTTGGAAGAACCAATGTAGATAGCTTTCATCAGTTGCTCCGCAGTTCAAGCACAGTAACAGGTACAAGCTATCAGAGATCCATCAGCGGGTAAACACGGTCCACACAGCATCAGGATATGGTGCAAACATAATCAATATATGACCAAATACTGCATCGGAGTCATCAGAAGGAACCCGGATAAGTAAGGAACAAAGATGGATTCGTCAGAAACTGGTGAAATTCCTGTTATGTTTGTAACGTTCATACTTAGCAAGCCCAAATATGGCAAATTATTGGGATGAACAATTCTGAGATATCCTGCAGTGAAAATGGACATCACCTTGCCTTCCATTCCTGGTGTTTGCTTAATGGTTAGGGTGGTGGGCTTGGGATCCTAGGGTCCAGAGTTAAAATCCCACTTGGCCAATGAATTAATGCCAGGTGGGGTTGACAGCCTGTCATCCTTCTGAGGTCGGCAAAATGAGTACCAGCTTGCTGGGAAGATTTAGCCATTCGAGTATCCTGTGTTGGTGTGGCAACCCATCCAGGATTGTGCCCAATAGCCCAGGAGACTGCTTCGGTAGCGCCGACGCTCTGTACAGAGTATGGTCCTGATGGATTGCCTTCCATTGGACTGATATCAGCAGATTTGTCCACAAACAAGGACAAGGAAATCCAACACAGGTGGAGGCCATTCAGCCCATCATGCCTGCGCGAACACCACACCAACCCAAGATCATTTTAATTAATGAAAGAGAAAAAAAAAATTTTTGTTGTCATTTTTTTCTTTTCCCCCCCTCGGAGAGGGGGCATGGGCTTGTTTAAAAACACACATCAACCACACAACCCCCCTTAACAAGATCCCTACCAACATCACTCCATACACAAACTACCTAAAAGTCTTATCAACATCTCCATACCCCTCTATATCCATAACTTCAAGGTACCTATATAATTCTAATTTAAACTTATCTACTTTTTCTGCTGCCACTACCTTTCCAGGGAAACCATTCCATGCATTAACTACTCTCTGAGTGAAAGTCCCCTGCCTTACCAC
Organism: Eptatretus atami; assembly: GCA_035128595.1. NCBI lineage: Eukaryota > Metazoa > Chordata > Myxini > Myxiniformes > Myxinidae > Eptatretus > Eptatretus atami. The sequence continues at coordinate 125,852,408 of CM068956.1, forward strand.
CCCCTCTGTTCACCACCCCCTCTGCTATCCACCTTACCTTAAACCAATGATGTTGGAGTCAGGCCTTGATCTGGATTACCAAGGGTGACCGTTCAGAGAAAATGCAGCTTTGACCAGGCTTGTCAGATGCATTCCTTTTTCCACAAGCACAGCATGGCATCATGAATGGAATCTGCCTTCAAGGTTATCGACAAGCACTACCCGCAATCGGCTTCTTGCCGCAAGTTACGATGCCAGTAGATCGATAAGATACCTTCTCATCCCAGAGCTGCTTGGCACGGTGCCTCGCACATCAGCACTGGAATGTCATGTCCTCGAGGAAGATCCATTGGTCTGATGAGAGCAGATTTCTCTGCAGCGACTGATGGTAGAACTCAGGTTTCGCATCAACATATCACAGCCTCAACAATGAAAAACATTGTACAATTCATGCCATTTGTTGGCAAATCTGTTATTATATGAGGTTGCCTGTTATGTTTGTCAAGTTCAGTCTGTCACTGTCCAGGGTAAACTGACAAGTGAAAAGTACCATCGGGACAATTGGTATTGTGTTGATGTTCCACATAGTGACAAGCACCCACTTCTAACAAGACCTGTATTCATGGACGACGATGCTGGACCCCACCATTCTTGTACAGGTTGACCATTTGCGAAACAATGTCACTACAGCATTGGAGTCCTGATTTAAATGCAACAGAACACATAAGAGATATTCTTGGGCATCGATTTAAGAAAAGGGAACCTCCCGTGCAAACTCTGGCACAGTTGGAGGATGCTTTGCACCAATAATGGCAACAGGATGGTGCAAGCAACCCCATTCTAAAGTAATTGTGTTGCGTGGTATAAAATCCTCTTGAACCCTCCTGAACCGTTTCCTTACGTCAGACTGCTACATTGTGTTTCTTGCCTCTTCCTCATGAGATGTTCTTGTATGAGGTGCGGCTGCGTCACTTCCTGGGTGCTGTCGGCTTTCTGCCTTTCAGCAGACTTCGCAAGTGTGTCACGACCTTTATCAGGGGTGTGTTCCATTACCAATCAGCTTGCTTTCGCTTGCCAAGCCAGCTGTTCCTTGTCAACCGTTTTGTTGGAGCACTTGCTCGAGTGCTCTGAAAGCTAATTGGTAATGGAACACACCCCAGCATTAGCCCAAGTGATATGATCAGTTGAAAAAAAAAAAAAAAGTCTTCTTCTTCTGAGTCGACTTCTTCCGTGGATGAACAACACTGTCGATCATTTCGGAGTCAGTCATAACATGGGTCACTTGACACACCACTCTTAGATTTCGGTTTCGGTCAAACTTAGAAGTGGATTATCGTCACTTACTTGCATCACCAGACTGGAAATGTATTATTGCATCGTGATCTGCAGACTTTTGTTCTCCTGAGATATCGAGCTGCCGTATCCCATGTCACAGCTTGAAACGAGCCAGGCAACAATCAGAAAAGGCACACTGATCAGTCAATCCCAACTCATTATAAAAAATACTTTGCCTTCTCAATTAACATTGGTCCTGAGAATGGCCCTTCAGAACGCTCGACAGCAAACCATTCATGCAGAACTTTAACTAGCTGCTCCATCTTTGGCTTGTGTAGAGTAAGGCGCTTGTCGGCGGCTTGGTCTGTCTCCGAATTGGTGTAAAATTCCAGTAGCTTGTCCTTCTGGGCCTTAATGTAGTAGATGGTTGACTATCCGACGTTGTACTCACACATCAATGCATTTTTATCGTATCCCTCTCTAATCTCCTACATATGTCAATCTTCTGGTTGATTGCGAGAACAATCCTCTTCCTCTTCCCACCAGTACTGCTCGGCGAAGGTAACAGAAGCCATGGTGCATTAGAAGGCAAACTTATTACTCTTCTGCCCTTGAGTTTTCACTGACATGTTCTCCCCAATATTTGGGATGGCGATGATTAGGTTTATGGATTTGTTCCAGTTTTTTTGATACGGTGAACCTTGACTCAGGAGACGTCATCGAAGGGTTTTCAAAAGCAAGGAAGTGAATGACTGACGTTTTGAGAAGCCAAGAGATTTTCGTGGCACCTCAGATGGTATGGATTTATGACGGATGGACGCGGCTCTTGAAGCATGAGGCTGTGAGGGAAAGTCGTCGAGAGGATCGCCTCGTTTTCACAGCTGAGGCTGGGTCAACTCTGCATCGGGTGTTTTTACCTCCGCCGCCGAAGGTGGAAGGAGGTTATGTTTTCACCCCTGTCTGTTTATGTGCAGAATGTCTCAAAAAGTTGTGGACGGATTCAGACAAAAGTTGGTGGACAAGTTGTGTGTGTGACAATGACAAACTGATTCGATTTTGGTGAATATATGAATCCAGATCTGGATACGAGTTTTTTTTAATTATTAAAATGATTCTGATCACCATTGAGAGGTAGGGCTAAAAATTATATGTAGCACAATATCTCAAAACATCATGGACGGATTCAGACGAAACTTGGTGGACAGGTTGTGTGTGTGTGTGTGTGTGACAAGGATGAATGGATTCGATTTTGGTGAAAATCCAAATCCGGATCCGATCATTTTTTTAGGGGATTCTTCACTATTGAGAGATAGGGCTAAAAACGATATATCGCAAAACGTTGTGGACAGATTTGGACAAAACTTGGTGGACAGGTTGGGTGTGTGTGTGTGACAAGGATGAATTGATTCGATTTTGGTGAAAATCCAAATCCGGATCCGATCATTTTTTTAAGCGATTCTTCACTATTGAGAGATAGGGCTAAAAACGATATATCGCAAAACGTTGTGGACAGGTTTGGACAAAACTTGGTGGACAGGTTGGGTGTGTGGCAAGGACAAATTGATTAAATTTTGGTGAAGATCCAGATCCAGAGCTGGTTAGGAGAATTTTTTAATTTTCAAAGTCATTCTTCACCATTGATAGAACCAAAACGATATAATGTTGGACCCCGAGATGCGCAGTTCCGCTATTCACAGACCCCACGTATTCATGGTAAATAAAATGTGATCCACTTCTACATTCGCGGTCCTGTGCTTCGCTCATTCGCGTTGTTTTTTTTTTCTCGTTTTCATGCTTTTTCATGGGCGTATTCACCGTTTTTTCGTGGGATTTTTGGTTTTCCCTTCTAAATCACGAATCGCCGGGAACATATCCCCATTTTTCCCATTGAAACAATGCCCCAACTTTCGCGGATTCGACATTTGCAGCATTTTTCAGGAATGTATCCCCCGCAAATGTCAGGGTCCAACAGTACAGCATGATACATCAATAATTTATTGGGTCTGATATGTTTTACTGGATCAGGCATTGCGTGGCAGAGGTATGCATTCCACCGAGTGCCCTTCTAGTTTTTCCCGTTTTGATTTGGTGATAATAAACGATGCCGACGAACTGTTAAGAGAAACCAACCTTTTATTTTCTTTTCTTCACTGAAATTTCTCTAAACTTACGACAGATATTACAGAAATATGTTAAAACACCACTTTTCTCAAAATATATCACTTTGTTCATAAACTAACACTTCTGTACTTGCGTTGCGTTTTGTCAACCATATGTGATCAAACAATTAGGAAGGAAAACAAGATAACAGCTGAGAATCCAATACGGCAGGTAGTCAAAGCTTGGTAATCAATGGGTAGCGTATGACCAGCAGTGTTACAATGAGTGCCTACCGACGGCGTCGGGAACTATACTCTCCGTGAGTCAGCTGTGTGGAAACAACTCAATTGAAATCCCTGGCATATCAGTTGATAGAATGTTCTGGTTTGTTAAGTGCCGGATAACACAGCTTTTACTGTATCTTCAAATACCTGAAGTCCATCAGCCCAGAGATGCAGGCATCCCCCAGAATCACCAAAGGCAAGGGTTTGTCGACTGGAAGCCACAGCAACAGAAACCACAGCCTGCCCCACCACCCCAAGTGGCAACACATCTGCTGGGCTCGCCAGCCCCATTGGCTCACAGAACTGCAACTGTCCTGAAATCGTGAAAGAAGTTGAACAAAGCATTAACAAAGCACCAAAGGCCTCAACAGTCAATGACGTCTGGACTCCCACTCAGAGGTAATATTTGGAACAAAACATTCATAAGACTTGTAGTGTCCCCACATTGGGAAAAATGATGACATGATTAAAAGCTTGTGCCTGGCTTAAATTATTCCAGCAATGTGTAAACAAAGTTTTGCCTGTAAAGAGCAGAAGGCTAAAAGTGACAGATGATGCCAAATCAGGCTGAAGCAAGTTAAAAACTACAAAGAATAAAGGATCGAACCAGGGAGCCACTGTTAAATAATATTAGCAGTGGCCTGTTGCAGCTAAGTGGGAGCCACCCTGTTCCAATGCTTGTATTTAAATAACAGTAAATAAACACAAATATGAGTAAACTAGCGTTCTTGAAACCCTCACAGTCAGTTAGAGCATTGAAAAATCTATTTTAAAAATGTATACTTTAATGACCGTCAGATGTCAGGATCCTAAGATTCATGTACGTTAAATGCTATCAGCTGAAAAAGCAGTCATATTTCCAGTTTCATTTTTAGATTTTCAGATGTTGTTTAATTTATCTGATATTCGTCATTGGAACTTGGTTTTGAAAAGTTTATTTCAACAGAAAGAGTGAACTTTCCTTTCCAGAACATGTTACAGTTTGGAAATCGATCAAAAATTGGCTGAGTGGCATGTGATGGATGAAATTTATCCTAGTTTCACTTTGAATGCCTATTCAGGGATGAAAAAATAAAAGTGCCTGTGCTATTCTGTGACGTGTGCTGAAAGTGGCTGAGATGAGGCTCATTTTACCAACAATAATCATATTATCTAATTTTACAAACATTATGACATATTTTGATTAAATACCGCTCACTGACCACGCGTTTCAAAATTTCAAATTTGTCCGCCATTACGCGACAATCAATATTATACACAATACAATTTTACCTGAATCATTGAATTTGAAATCTCTTACCCAAATGATACATTTCTGTCATGACCAATTTGCAGGAAAAATACAGGTTTGCCTCAATCTCCCTCGACAGTTAAAGGGAGATTTTTTTTCTTGTCCGCCATACGCGACGATATGGAATTCTGGAATTATTGCTGAAATATTGAGGTGAGTGAATGTTTTAAGTATTTGGACATTAAAATAGATAAAATAGATGAATCAGACTGACTTCACAAGTCTGAGCAATAATGCTCAAATATTTATCTGACAACCATTTGGAGGGAAGAATTTAATTTTTTATTCATGTCCATCGAGAAATATGAAAATTGGCCAAAATTTGATACTATAGTGTTGCGACATCCTGGCCTAACAAGTGGAACGGATTGTCATAGTAAGTGTCCATGGTATTTAAATGTTTATCAGTCTGGTTCCTTTCCCGAGTTGTGTTTGTCTGAATTGATCAACTGTTTTTTGC
>CM068956.1:125867486-125879845 GCA_035128595.1 Eptatretus atami
ACCCTCTGACCCTTGACCTCCAACCCCGCAAAGCCGACGTGGTAGAAATCACCAAAACACTCGCTCGACAGCGTGACCCTGACCCCGGCAGAGCCGATGTGTGTAAATTCACGAGGCTTCGCCTCAACAGCGCGGCTTCGTCCCGGCCGAGCCGATGTGTGTAAATTCACCGAAGCTTCGCCTCGACAGCGCGACCTTTGACCCCGGCAAAGCGGACGTCGCGGGAATCATCGGAGCGCTCGTCCTGACAGCGTGAACTCCGACCAGCGCAAAGCGGACGTGGTAGAAATCATCGGAGCGCTCGTCCTGACAGCGTGAACTCCGACCCCGGCAAAGCGGATGTGGTAGAAATCATCGGAGCGCTCATCCTGACAGCGTGAACTCCGCACCGCAAAGCGGACGTGGTAGAAATCATCGGAGCGCTCATCCTGACAGCGTGAACTCCGACCCTGGCAAAGCGGACGTGGTAGAAATCATCAGAGCGCTCGTCCTGACAGCGTGAAGATGGCGTTGTCTCTGGGATGGAGGTGAAGTGATGTTTGCGGGGTGGCGTTGTTGATGGTAGTGAAGGGAAAAGGGCGAAGGTGGTGGTGGTTTGGTTGTGGTTGTTTGTGAACGATGTTGGTGGTGGCGATTTGGTTGTGTGGCGTCGTTTGAGAATGGCGGTGAAGCGATGTTTGCGGGGTGGAGTTGTGGAGGTAAAGAGGCGAAGGTGGTGGTGTTTGAGTATGATGTTGGTGGTGGCGATTTGGTTGTTGGGGATGATTGGTCCAAAATAATGTTAGAGAAAAGAAAAACGGCTATCTCAAAGCGTCGCAGCCTGGTGAACACGAATAAAACCCTCTAAACAACGGTGGGAACTATCTGCACATAAACTTACGCGCATAACTGATCTAAGGACCTTTCTGGTGTTGTGCAAATTTCCACAGCCATAACAATATTATATATATCACGCTCATTCCCCATGAGGAGTACTTGCTATGTGCCAAGTTTCAATTTTTTCCTTGGTGCGATTTCAGAGATACAGAGGTCAATTTTTTCCCGTTTTTTCCAATATGGCTGCCACACCACGTGACCTATGACATCATAATTTTCATTAAAACATTCTGCATGAGGAGTCGCACCAATCGTGAAAATTTTGTATCAATCGCACAAGCGGTTGCAGAGAAAAACAGGAAAGTTCTGTGCGGACAAACAGCCAAGAGACAAGACAGACAAACAAACAGACCCAAATGCAAAACCCTCTCCTCCGAGGAGGGTAACTACACCTGAACAGCTAATATGAAGTGTTGCAGTTGCTATCCATCACATTTACCAATCAAATTGTTAAATGTGATGGTAATTGTGATGAAAAGAAAATCCTCCTCGTCTATTTGCCAATTCCACCCTCTGCCGAGACGTCCTCATCCTTCAGACAGCAAGGCTGCAGCCTCTTTCCCCCTCTTCAGACCTTGACAAAATCACAAGCTAATTAAACACTTGGAAAATGTCTTTCAATCCTGACAAATCTCACACTCTCATGATCTCGATATCTCTCTCCTTCTGAAAAGACTATTTGGCAAACCCTATCTATTTTCTGAACAATCCTTTCAAAGAAGTTAAGTCGCCGGGAGGGTGAACTTGCAACTCCTTGCGTCAAGCAGAGTCCCCTCCCCTCCTGGTCGAGAGTTTGGCACAGGAGGTTATGCTGATGGTCATGACACAATTGAGGGCTCAAAGAGGCAAATGCAGAGACTATAGACTAAATTTGTACATTTTGGGAATTTTTTTTAATAGGAAACATGGTCTGTAGCCTTGTCATGAAAGAGTAGTTGATGTTACATTGTCCAGGAATAAAAACAGCAGCAGTGAGGTGGATTTCTGGGTTGGGGGTGCAGTCAGCCCCCGCAGGGTGTAGATTGACTCATGTGGTGCGAGAGACGGCCACTGTGTACGAGCGTTCATAGAGTGTACAAGATCTTTATATGAAGCATCATGAGTCTGGGTCCCCTGTGGCTTGGAATAGCAGTTTCCAAACTTGCTTCGCAGGTGGTGATCGAGTACAAAGCTCTCTCATATTATTGGTCTATCTCGGCGAGGATGAATATCAAAGATCTTTTTTTGACCACTCCAGGCAGATGCCTGATCAGTTGTCAATGTCTTCACTTCTGGCATCAATCCTCTCATCCTTCCATCCTCTCCCAACCTATACGTGTTCTTACACAATCTGACACCAGGTTACCATCCCAAATTATAAGCTGGACACAAATCCCTCTCTTTTCCTCGTCTGTACAAGCAACTATGTGTTGTTTGTCTCGTGTCCCTTCCTCCATTCTTTCATGAACGCTGCCCATCATCAGCTCATGCTTTCTCCTTCCCCTTTTCTTTTTTTTGCCACTCATCAACTCATGTGCAAACTGTGTGTCACACTGTTCCCTTTTTGCACTGTCAGTCTGTGAACTCGTTTCCCTCGATTGCTTCGCTATATACAACGTTGTTGTTGCTTTGTATGCAGCCTGTGGCTGCTGGTTGCATCATTTCTGGAAGTGCGGCTGTACCGCTGAAGCAGTGGCCCTGTTACCAGTAAGCGGGTACTCATTTTGCCGACCTCAGAAGGATCACAGGTAGAATCAACACACCTGGTGTTATTTTAACAATACGACAAGGTTCAAACTGAAGACTTTAAAATCTTAAGCCCAGCCACGTTAACCGTTAAGCCAACATTAGGCTTCGCTCATCAATGAGACTACGTTTCTGTATTAAACCTCCTCCATCCTTCCCCCAAAAAGACATTTTCCTGTCAATCATACCTACACATATATTTTACGGACACATTTCCATTTTCTAAGATGACAAGCCTTGTCTATAGTGATGAGCATGTAATTGAAGGTTGGACACATATAAAAAATAGTTCATCGACTATATTGGTTCTATTTACTGCAGCAATTTTATATTCACTCTAATCACATCTGTAACAGAACAGCAGCAGTACTTCAAGCAGTCAAACATGATCAGACCTCCTCTTGAGTAGCACTTGAGGTTATTTTTTGTTCAAAACAAGATGCCATTTTGAAGGCTCTGGATTTGCCGAATGTCATCTGTGGCATGCGCTTGGAAAGAAGAGTACCTGTCCATGTTGAGGCCAAAATAAGATGTAACATGTCCCTGTAATACATTTAAAAAAAAATAAAACAGTAGGATTAGAAAAAAACTGGCAAAAACTTGCATGCAATTAAAAAAATTCAGAGGCTATTGAATTTATCTATTAAAACAAGCAAACAAAGACAAAGCACAATGACGTCATTTCCTACCGTTTGGTTTCCAAGCCAGAGATTTTCTTCCTGGCCATCAAAATGACAAGCTGTCACAGGTACTCCAACTTCCATCACAATGCTATGTACTTCTCTGTATGTCCCTTCCATCAGGGGCACAGCCTCCTCCACCTTGAAAAAGAAAATTAAAAAATATAAACCCAGTTTGTCAAAGTGTGATGCTCACAAATCCAATTTATTGAACAGTAAAAGCCATTGCTAAAGCACTGTAATAACATTTAAATGATGTTGTAAATGATACTAATCATACAACACCCGATACTTGACATCTTGTTTGCAAACCTCAATACAGTATAGTAATTTAACAAAAGTAAGAACTTTATTAACCTGTAAAGAATTGATAGATTTTCTGACTGCCCAGCGCATCAGCTGGGCTCCATTCTTCATAGAGGTTTCGATCCGATAACCCCAAAACATCTCTGAACAGTAAATCCACAACTGTGGCCATGTGTCTACATCAAAAGATTCACAACCTCGAGCTGTGTCAGCTATGACAGTCAATCAGTCAACCCAACGATGCAAGCTCCACTGAGCCTCATACAAAAGCACACGCAACCCTCTTCAGGTACATTTGGGAACTTTTAAGTGAAGCAAACAAAAAATAACAACAACAATAGCGAGCAGTTGCGGAGAAAAACATAAAAGTTCTGTGCGGACAAAACAAACAAACAGAGACAGACAGACAAACAGCAAGCAAGCAAACAAATGGACCCAAAACGCAATACCCTCTCCTTCGGCAAGGACAATAATAAGAATTAAAACTGCTGGCAGTGCGATGCAGGGAACTGAGACAACCCACTCTGATTGGACAAGTGCACGATGACATCATTGACAATAGCAGTCCAGATCCAATTATGCAATAGATCGAAAAATGAAGGTGTATTTTAAAGGTTCCATGAAATCCAATATGGCCACCATGTCACGTGACCTATGACATCATACAGAGTATACACATCAATTTAAGTGGCATGCTACGAGTGGTCCACGTTTCATCTCCAATCGATCGAAAAATGAAGGAGGAGACGCATTTCAAAGGTTGAAATGAAATCCAACATGGTCGCCATGTCGCGTGAGCTATGACGTCATCCTTAGGTGTACACAAAGTCAAGTGGTATACTATGAGTGGTCCAAGTTTCAACTCAATCAATCAAAAAATGAAGATGCGTCTCAAAGGTTTGCATGAAATCCAATATGGCCACCAGGTCATGTGACCTATGACTTCAGCATTAGGATACGCATCAATTCAAGTGGTATCCGCAAGGTCATCAAAGTTTCAAGTTCCTCCGATCAACGGTTGACCTGTAGACCTGTAGGTTTGACGGATACAAATGTCATGGAATCAGAATAATAATAATCTGAACAATTTCAAAACGGTACCTATCGGTCCCCCATAAACAATTCTTGCCAATCTTCAGCTGAACATGTTTATTCAAAATAGTGTTTCAAACCAATTCAATTTGTCCTCACCAAAAAAAAACAGATTCCCTTCATCACTTGCTAAACTATCGGGAAACAACAACACATTGTTATCATCTATGCAGAACGAAATGCTTAAAAGAGAAACTTTCAATCCTGACTTTTGAAATGACGTAATCCGCGCAGGATGCTCAGTGCACATGGCACAAAAAACTGCTGTGTTTGGGTGAAATAAAGTATTGAAAAGTGTACGAGATAAGGATTGTTACCTGAAATGACTCACAAAGCTTCTAAAAGAAGCCGAAAATACTTGGAAAAAGTACCTGAGAGAAAGGGCTGTGCCTCTGCACAAAGAATGACTTGGAGAACTTTCTCAGCTCGTCGAACGAGCAGCTGCTTGTTATGCAAACTCCCGACCATGTGGGCTGGTGCAAGGCCCGAGTGGAAGGGCGGGTGCTACACAACCCCCGACAGATCGCTACCAGTGAATGTACTTTGAACCTTGTGGGAGTGCCTTCTGTGAACATGACAGGCTTGGTGATATATTTAATAGGTGTCTGCAATTGGAAAGACGATGTTGTGGGTCATTACCAAGTAACGGTAACTAATTATTCGACAAAGGACATCTTCAGGACATGGAAATACACGAAGCTTGTGTGTCTGGATTAGGCACTTCTGTACCAAAGGAAGACATACTCAAAAGGAAGACCAAATACTGCATTGGAGTCATCAGAAGAACCCGCATAAGTAAGAGGCAAAGATGGAGTCATCACACGGAGATGGCAGAGTGCAAGACCATAAAGGAAGCGGAAACGGGAAGGGGGGGGGAGGAGGTGGGATAAAGCACGGAGAGGGCAGAGAGTGCAAGACCTTAAAGGAGGTGGTAGAATACAGAGAGACCACCAAATTGCCTGCAACGGGAAAGTGATAGCTGACAGGCCATGGACTCAGCTTCGTCGTGAGAGATTCCAATAAACTTGAAGTCCTTGGTTTCCTCTGCGTCAAGCCTGACAAGGTGTGAGGCAGTAACAGCAGCCACAACAGGAGAGCAGGGGTGTGTTCTGTTCAATGAGGTGATTTTTTCATGAAGACACTCTCAAGATACAACATGCTTTATCACGACACATGTATTTTACCCTTTGCTTGATAACTAATCATGAACCCATGTGCCACACCAACACTTGCTGCAAAGGACCTGACCAACAGAGGGTAGCTAGCACTTCATTAGTCAATGGCGGCCCTATTGTTTCATGAAGCAACTTATTCTTACAACTCTAAGCGCCCAGGCTCATTATGTACATGACTTTCAGGTGGACCGAGAACAATGCTTTTAATAGATCTGAATTTATTTGTGGAATTTTTCATTATATTTATCGAAGACGTTTGCCTAGCCTTTGAACCAATCAGCTTAATTAGACAATATGCAATCAATCTCATTACTTATAACAGCTCGATGAAGTTTTACTTTCTTTGGTGCAGCGGTCTCTGAAAAAATAAAATAAAAATAAAAATAAAAATTCAAGAACAATTCATTTCTAGCCAGAATGGCTAGGAAACTCTATAAACTGTATAAACAAACAGACAGACAAGAAAGATGTCATGCATAGCAAGATACTTGTGAAATCCATAAAACAAATTGACCTCAAAAATAATAGGTGGTTGAATTAAATGACCAAATATGCGACTCCTCTTCAAATTTCAAGTCAAAGGATGAAAATGACAATTGTAGAAATTCGGCCTATGTTGACCTCCAAAATAATTAGTGGGTGAATTCAGTGACCTGATATGCAAATTTCTAGTCAATCGGATGAAAATCGATTTGATAAAATTGACAAATTTGACCTTTGGCCTATGTTGACCTTAAAAACAATAGGCTTCTTGCTTATGCCAAACTCTACCGTGTGGTGAAGTTTCGTGAAGATCGGTTTAAAATTGTGACCTCGAGGCGATAAACAAAAAACCAAACAGACAAACAGAATAACGCAACGCAACCAACCAATACACTTGCAAAATCTTAGATTTTCGCAAGCAACAAGGAATTATGAATACCTGAACAGGCAGGCCTCAAGAGCCACTCCCTTGGCCCTCAATCAGCACCTTTCTCTCTCTCACTCGCTCGACAGCGTGACCCCTGACCCCGGCAGAGCCGATGTGTGTAAATTCACCGAGGCTTCGCCTCAACAGCGCGGCTTCGTCCCGGCCGAGCCGATGTGTGTAAATTCACCGAAGCTTCGCCTCGACAGCGCGACCTTTGACCCCGGCAAAGCGGACGTCGCGGGAATCATCGGAGCGCTCGTCCTGACAGCGTGAACTCCGACCACGGCAAAGCGGACGTGGTAGAAATCATCGGAGCGCTCGTCCTGACAGCGTGAACTCCGACCCCGGCAAAGCGGATGTGGTAGAAATCATCGGAGCGCTCATCCTGACAGCGTGAACTCCGACCCCGCCAAGCGGACGTGGTAGAAATCATCGGAGCGCTCATCCTGACAGCGTGAACTCGACCCTGGCAAAGCGGACGTGGTAGAAATCATCAGAGCGCTCGTCCTGACAGCGTGAAGATGGCGTTGTCTCTGGGATGGAGGTGAAGTGATGTTTGCGGGGTGGCGTTGTTGATGGTAGTGAAGGGAAAAGGGCGAAGGTGGTGGTGGTTTGGTTGTGGTTGTTTGGAACGATGTTGGTGGTGGCGATTTGGTTGTTGTGGGCGTCGTTTGAGAATGGCGGTGAAGCGATGTTTGCGGGGTGGAGTTGTGGAGGTAAAGAGGCGAAGGTGGTGGTGTTTGAGTATGATGTTGGTGGTGGCGATTTGGTTGTTGGGGGATGATTGGTCCAAATAATGTTAGAGAAAAGAAAAACGGCTATCTCAAAGCGTCGCAGCCTGGTGAACACGAATAAAACCCTCTAAACAACGGTGGGGAACTATCTGCACATAAAACTACGGCATAACTGATCTAAGGACCTTTCTGGTGTTGTGCAAATTTCCACAGCCATAACAATATTATATATATCACGCTCATTCCCCATGAGGAGTACTTGCTATGTGCCAAGTTTCAATTTTTTCCTTGGTGCGATTTCAGAGATACAGAGGTCAATTTTTTCCCGTTTTTTCCAATATGGCTGCCACACCACGTGACCTATGACATCATAATTTTCATTAAAACATTCTGCATGAGGAGTCGCACCAATCGTGAAAATTTTGTATCAATCCGACAAGCGGTTGCAGAGAAAAACAGGAAAGTTCTGTGCGGACAAACAGCCAAGAGACAAGACAGACAAACAAACAGACCCAAATGCAAAACCCTCTCCTCCGAGGAGGGTAACTACACCTGAACAGCTAATATGAAGTGTTGCAGTTGCTAATCCATCACATTTACCAATCAAATTGTTAAATGTGATGGTAATTGTGATGAAAAGAAAATCCTCCTCGTCTATTTGCCAATTCCACCCTCTGCCGAGACGTCCCTCATCCTTCAGACAGCAAGGCTGCAGCCTCTTTCCCCCTCTTCAGACCTTGACAAAATCACAAGCTAATTAAACACTTGGAAAATGTCTTTCAATCCTGACAAATCTCACACTCTCATGATCTCGATATCTCTCTCCTTCTGAAAAGACTATTTGGCAAACCCTATCTATTTTCTGAACAATCCTTTCAAAGAAGTTAAGTCGCCGGGAGGGTGAACTTGCAACTCCTTGCGTCAAGCAGAGTCCCCTCCCCTCCTGGTCGAGAGGTTTGGCACAGGAGGTTATGCTGATGGTCATGACACAATTGAGGGCTCAAAGAGGCAAATGCAGAGACTATAGACTATAAATTTGTACATTTTGGGAATTTTTTTTAATAGGAAACATGGTCTGTAGCCTTGTCATGAAAGAGTAGTTGATGTTACATTGTCCAGGAATAAAAACAGCAGCAGTGAGGTGGATTTCTGGGGTTGGGGGTGCAGTCAGCCCCCGCAGGGTGTAGATTGACTCATGTGGTGCGAGAGACGGCCACTGTGTACGAGCGTTCATAGAGTGTACAAGATCTTTATATGAAGCATCATGGAGTCTGGGTCCCCTGTGGCTTGGAATAGCAGTTTCCAAACTTGCTTCGCAGGTGGTGATCGAGTACAAAGCTCTCTCATATTATTGGTCTATCTCGGCGGGAGGATGAATATCAAAGATCTTTTTTTGACCACTCCAGGCAGATGCCTGATCAGTTGTCAATGTCTTCACTTCTGGCATCAATCCTCTCATCCTTCCATCCTCTCCCAACCTATACGTGTTCTTACACAATCTGACACCAGGTTACCATCCCAAATTATAAGCTGGACACAAATCCCTCTCTTTTCCTCGTCTGTACAAGCAACTATGTGTTTGTTGTCTCGTGTCCCTTCCTCCATTCTTTCATGAACGCTGCCCATCATCAGCTCATGCTTTCTCCTTCCCCTTTTCTTTTTTTTGCCACTCATCAACTCATGTGCAAACTGTGTGTCACACTGTTCCCTTTTTGCACTGTCAGTCTGTGAACTCGTTTCCCTCGATTGCTTCGCTTATATCAACGTTGTTGTTGCTTTGTATGCAGCCTGTGGCTGCTGGTTGCATCATTTCTGGAAGTGCGGCTGTACCGCTGAAGCAGTGGCCCTGTTACCAGTAAGCGGGTACTCATTTTGCCGACCTCAGAAGGATCACAGGTAGAATCAACACACCTGGTGTTATTTTAACAATACGACAAGGGTTCAAACTGAAGACTTTAAAATCTTAAGCCCAGCCACGTTAACCGTTAAGCCAACATTAGGCTTCGCTCATCAATGAGACTACGTTTCTGTATTAAACCTCCTCCATCCTTCCCCCAAAAAGACATTTTTCCTGTCAATCATACCTACACATATATTTTACGGACACATTTCCATTTTCCTAAGATGACAAGCCTTGTCTATAGTGATGAGCATGTAATTGAAGGTTGGACACATATAAAAAATAGTTCATCGACTATATTGGTTCTATTTACTGCAGCAATTTTATATTCACTCTAATCACATCTGTAACAGAACAGCAGCAGTACTTACAAGCAGTCAAACATGATCAGACCTCCTCTTGAGTAGCACTTGAGGTTATTTTTTGTCAAAACAAGGATGCCATTTTGAAGGCTCTGGATTTGCCGAATGTCATCTGTGGCATGCGCTTGGAAAGAAGAGTACCTGTCCATGTTGAGGCCAAAATAAGATGTAACATGTCCCTGTAATACATTTAAAAAAAAATAAAACAGTAGGATTAGAAAAAAACTGGCAAAAACTTGCATGCAATTAAAAAAATTCAGAGGCTATTGAATTTATCTTATTAAAACAAGCAAACAAAGACAAAGCACAATGACGTCATTTCCTACCGTTTGGTTTCCAAGCCAGAGATTTTCTTCCTGGCCATCAAAATGACAAGCTGTCACAGGTACTCCAACTTCCATCACAATGCTATGTACTTCTCTGTATGTCCCTTCCATCAGGGGCACAGCCTCCTCCACCTTGAAAAAAGAAAATTAAAAAATATAAACCCAGTTTGTCAAAGTGTGATGCTCACAAATCCAATTTATTGAACAGTAAAAGCCATTGCTAAAGCACTGTAATAACATTTAAATGATGTTGTAAATGATACTAATCATACAACACCCGATACTTGACATCTTGTTTGCAAACCTCAATACAGTATAGTAATTTAACAAAAGTAAGAACTTTATTAACCTGTAAAGAATTGATAGATTTTCTGACTGCCCAGCGCATCAGCTGGGCTCCATTCTTCATAGAGGTTTCGATCCGATAACCCCAAAACATCTCTGAACAGTAAATCCACAACTGTGGCCATGTGTCTACATCAAAAGATTCACAACCTCGAGCTGTGTCAGCTATGACAGTCAATCAGTCAACCCAACGATGCAAGCTCCACTGAGCCTCATACAAAAGCACACGCAACCCTCTCAGGTACATTTGGGAACTTTTAAGTGAAGCAAACAAAAAATAACAACAACAATAGCGAGCAGTTGCGGAGAAAAACATAAAAGTTCTGTGCGGACAAAACAAACAAACAGAGACAGACAGACAAACAAGCAAGCAAGCAAACAAATGGACCCAAAACGCAATACCCTCTCCTTCGGCAAGGACAATAATAAGAATTAAAACTGCTGGCAGTGCGATGCAGGGAACTGAGACAACCCACTCTGATTGGACAAGTGCACGATGACATCATTGACAATAGCAGTCCAGATCCAATTATGCAATAGATCGAAAAATGAAGGTGTATTTTAAAGGTTTCCATGAAATCCAATATGGCCACCATGTCACGTGACCTATGACATCATACAGAGTATACACATCAATTTAAGTGGCATGCTACGAGTGGTCCACGTTTCATCTCAATCGATCGAAAAATGAAGGAGGAGACGCATTTCAAAGGTTGAAATGAAATCCAACATGGTCGCCATGTCGCGTGAGCTATGACGTCATCCTTAGGTGTACACAAAGTCAAGTGGTATACTATGAGTGGTCCAAGTTTCAACTCAATCAATCAAAAAATGAAGATGCGTCTCAAAGGTTTGCATGAAATCCAATATGGCCACCAGGTCATGTGACCTATGACTTCAGCATTAGGATACGCATCAATTCAAGTGGTATCCGCAAGGTCATCAAAGTTTCAAGTTCCTCCGATCAACGGTTTGACCTGTAGGACCTGTAGGTTTGACGGATACAAATGTCATGGAATCAGAATAATAATAATCTGAACAATTTCAAAACGGTACCTATCGGTCCCCCAATAACAATTCTTGCCAATGCGATTGTTCAGCTGAACATGTTTATTCAAAATAGTGTTTCAAACCAATTCAATTTGTCCTCACCAAAACAAAAACAGATTCCCTTCATCACTTGCTAAACTATCGGGGAAACAACAACACATTGTTATCATCTATGCAGAACGAAATGCTTAAAAGAGAAACTTTCAATCCGTGACTTTTGAAATGACGTAATCCGCGCAGGATGCTCAGTGCACATGGCACAGAAAACTGCTGTGTTTGGGGTGAAATAAAGTATTGAAAAGTGTACGAGATAAGGATTGTTACCTGAAATGACTCACAAAGCTTCTAAAAGAAGCCGAAAATACTTGGAAAAAGTACCTGAGAGAAAGGGCTGTGCCTCTGCACAAAGAATGACTTGGAGAACTTTCTCAGCTCGTCGAACGAGCAGCTGCTTGTTATGCAAACTCCCGACCATGTGGGCTGGTGCAAGGCCCGAGTGGAAGGGCGGGTGCTACACAAACCCCCGACAGATCGCTACCAGTGAATGTACTTTGAACCTTGTGGGAGTGCCTTCTGTGAACATGACAGGCTTGGTGATATATTTAATAGGTGTCTGCAATTGGAAAGACGATGTTGTGGGTCATTACCAAGTAACGGTAACTAATTATTCGACAAAGGACATCTTCAGGACATGGAAATACACGAAGCTTGTGTGTCTGGATTAGGCACTTCTGTACACAGATAGGAAGGACATACTCAAAAGGAAGACCAAATACTGCATTGGAGTCATCAGAAGGAACCCGCATAAGTAAAGAGCAAAGATGGAGTCATCACACGGAGATGGCAGAGTGCAAGACCATAAAGGAAGCGGAAACGGG
>CM068956.1:125916474-125937606 GCA_035128595.1 Eptatretus atami
GGTCCGGTCGCTCCGTGCGAGTTAGAGCGGGCGAGTGCTGTGAACGGGTACATGCGGAGCTTGGGGGGTATGGAGGCCCCGGGACCCCTTGTGGTAGCGCAAATCCCCAGTGTAATTGTCCCGGTGTGTGCGATTAAGAGTGCGGCGAGCGTGCTGAAACGCGCGCATAGCGTGGGTGTCATGGCGAGCGTGAGTGAAACCCCGTGTATGGAAGAAGCACGATGTGTGAGAGAAACCGCGTGTGTGAGAGAAACCGCGTGTATGATAGGGAAATGACGGTTGGTATGCGAGAACACGCAACCGCGTGTCTGAGTGAAAGTGTCATGGTAAGGTGTGTAAGCGTCATAGCACGTGGAAGTGCGTGCGTTGAATGGCGACGACGGCGCCAGACAAGAGACAAAGGCCGAGTAGCGGCCGTAGCCGTTCCGAGGACCATGCTGGATTCGCACAGCAGCGCGCGCGGGGTCCGTGCCGTGCTTCGCATGAGGCCGCCGCGTGTGCGCCTGCGCGAGTGAAATCCGGTCCGGAAACGCACGCGGTGGATGTAAGCCGATCCCGCAGACGGACAGAGAAGCTAGCTGGAAATATGAATTTGGATCGGACGGGTTCTCCAGAGCGAGCGAGGTGTGAAGCTCCGGTGGCGCCTGCCGGCTGATGCATTCTGTTCGCAGAGCGCACGGAGCGACTTCCCGATGCGTTACCGCGTACCCCCGGTTTGCACGAGAAATCGCGCGGCTTTCGGATCAGACGTGTCATCGGGATTCCGCGGCACGGGTTACGGACGAGCAGAGCACATAGTGCTCGCGTGGCGGAACCCCCGAAACGCGAGGCTTGCTTGGGATGCGCAGGTGACGTCGTGGCTGCATGCTTGGAAATCGCGCAGAAGGGAAATCCCCTGCACGTGTTACCGGTCTGAGGAGGGACGAGTGCCGAAGCGCGAACAAGCTGCCTTGACGTCACGCGAAAGAGCGCAGAATTGAGTTTCGCGCTGGTGCGCATAGCAAAAAAAAAAACAAAAGGGCTAAAGCAAGCCTCGCCAACTTCGAGGTAAACAGGATTCCCTGGCAGGGTAGAAGACCCCCTTGCTTAGGGCACAGGAAGCACTAGCAGCGGGATGGGTTAGTGCATAGTGTAGACCGACTTTCATGAGAGTGAGTGTTCCTCATGGAGCCCGTGGAATGGGTGTTAGAGAGGTTTTAACTTTAGATTTTAAGTTTTATGGAAAATAGGATTTTGGATTGGAAGACAAGGACAGGACTTGGAATGTTAGTGGGCGTAAGCTTAGCTACGTAGAGTAAATAGGAAAGGCTGGCTATATTGTAAGATGACGACGGGAGCACGAGTTAAGTTGAGGGATTTAGTAAGAAGAATGCAGTGTTCAGGCGATGTGTGAGAAGAGAATTGAAAATGTACTTGATGAGTGAGTGCAGGGCCAGCGGGCCTGAGTGTATGAAGCGAAATGTGTATGCCATGGTGTGATGAGTGATTGGGGGGTAGGAGTGGCGATCCCACCCAGGACCCGGGGTCAGAGTAAATGAGGGATGTGGGTTAGCCCAAATTAACAAAATGGAGGTCGTTTTGCTGTTGGTGCGAATGTAGGCTCGAAACCCGTTTGGAGGGGTGCAGGAGTCCTTGTTGACCGGGCTAGGAGCGTGGCTGCGAACGGTGAGTATCGCTTTAGTGGGCCACCGTCGGCACCTGCTAGTCGCGCGGTAGCAAGGGCCCAGAGATAGCGTAGTGGGCACCGGAGTGGGCCCGCGTGTATGCGGCCCGGCGCAATAGCCACATGGGGCAGTGTCGTGTGGCACGGGCACCCGGGGAAAGGGCCCGTGTGCGCCAGCCTACCACGTGAGCATCGAGGGGAGTAGCCATGAGGGCACTCCCAGGTTTTATTGAGTGGTTAGGCTCAGAGACAGTCGTAGGGGCCGCGGGGTGCCATGTTGGAGAATCGGCAGAGGGTAGTTACTGCAAGTAGCCACGCGGGCCCAGACATGAAGGACCGTGCGAGGGCCGCAGGAAAACTTTGAGGCAATGGCCCAAATTTGAGAAGACACCACACAGCCGACGGGGAATCTTTGCGTTGTAGAACAATAGAATTAAGCGAGAGGCGGTTTGTTGAAAACCCTGGGTATTTAGGTGTAAAAATGTTAGCGGTAGACAGGGAAGTGTACCCGCTCGCACCATCCAGCCCTTCTCTCGTTGTAGGCCGCTTGTCCCACTTGGTTAAGATCGCTGAATCTGAGGAGGCCTTCGGAAGCCTTAGTTGGCTCGAGACAGACGCTACTCTCCCTTATTCCCCTCAGGAAGGAGACAGTTACGGTTGGGATAGGCTAGGTGACCGATAGGTTAGCCGGACAGAGACAATAAAGGAGGTTAGGAGACAATTAAAAGGGAATAAAAAAAATTTAACCAATAAGATGGGGCTAATTGATTTTTGCAAATTAAGGGAGTGGGTATGGACAGAGACAGGCAGAAGGCGATTAGTGGAGGGAGACAGTAAGGGTAGGTCGAGCCCGCCTTCAAGACGCCGGCACCACCGCATCCGCTCACAAACCTGCAGAATGAAGACAAGAGGCCGGCCAGCGCTTCGTATGCCGGCCTGGTTTTTGCTACTAGCAGCCTGTTCCGGCCTTGCCTTGCCATGCCGTTCTGCCTGCCCTGCCTTGACGCCCATGCCCATGCTAGCCCTTGTTGCATTTGCCCCTGTCTCCATCCATTACATGTGCGCTGGATCATCGCGCAAGTTGCAGGGACTGCCCTGCAGGCCAGCCCGCCGACCATCTGTGTTTGCATGCGTCAGTGCCCATCCAGTATTCTGCAGGACTGCCCTGCAGGCAGCCGCACACGGGGACTCATTGGTGCAGCCGTGCACCGTCTTGTGTTCATCGCTAACTGCGCCAATTTCAGGGGAGGCCCTGCGGACGCATTGGGCAGCCGCCACTTTCTGTGTTCATACCTCGCATTTGTTTCATGAGCCAGAGACTGCATCTGTGCAGCCTGGCTCCCTGCTTCAAAAATGGCCTGTGGGATGGCATATGGCATGCCGGTTGGGGTTAGTTGCCCTCAGCAGCTGAAGACATGAAAAGGTTTCTGTGACAGACAACGGGGCTTTTGAACAGGCCCGAAAACATCCGACCTAGCTGCGGAGCGCTTCACCCTTAAAATAGCTGACTAACTTTGCCATGCCCTTTTTGCCCACAGAAGTCCATCAGTCTGGCCATAGGTTTAATGGTAAAATGTATAAGCTAAGTTACGGTTAAAATTGTACATGAGTTGCCTCCCCCTGCAGTGTTTTGTCGTACGCGCCCGGCAATTTTATTAAGTCGTCTGTACGAGTGAGTTTTGTTTAAGTTAGTTAGACACCCGTAGGTTATTACTTTTGGGACACGTAGCACCAAACGTCGCACTCAGGGATCCGAAGGTAACGTACTAGGGAAACTTACACCATGAGGCACACAAAAATTTGAACCGACTCGGGACGAGTCTGTAAAAAGGAGGGGGTAGTGTTACGGTTTGTGAAATTTCACAGAACACCCATTCAGGTTCCCCATGAGGTCAGTTTATTTCAATTAATTGTGTGTCCAGATTAGATTTCCCCGAGTGTAAACGCGGAATTATTCGTGTGCCGGGCTGTGCATCTTTGAGGTTACGCCTTATTCTGTTCTATCCTTTATTTCAAACAAACAGCATCTCTCAACGACACCACTACAATCCACGCCACCTCCACCAACCACAACAGCATCCAACAAACTCCCGCCCGATTCCCTTCCGAACGGGTAAAAAATGACTGTTGGGGCGGGGTCCCTAGAACGGCGTAAAAAAAAAGAATGACGGTTATCATACCAAAGAGCCAAGCCGAACCTCCTGGAATTTAACCCGCCGCGCGCCGGGAAGGGAGGCGCAAAACGCCCGGACGCGCGATAAAAAGGCGCGTTTCGACGCCGAGACAGTCTCTCTCCTTGGTCTCCTTGGCGAGTTGAGGCGTCGGTTGGAGTATGGCCGTTGAGGTGTCGTTGAGGCGCCGTTGGAGGCGTCGTTGGAAGTTGGCGTTGAAGGCGTCCGCTGGAGGCATCGTTTGGGAGTCGGAGTTGAGTTTGGATGGTGGAGTTCCAGTCGAGTGCGGGCAGAGCACATCGACTGGGTCGCCCAGCGGTCACCAAGAGGGTGCAGGGAGCCATGCTCGTCTTTCTCGAGCCCCTGCGGTCATCCGCGCTCCGAGGCAATCATAAAGGCTTATCGAGCCCGGTGCTTTTCTTTCTTTCTCTTGGGTTTTGCAATGAAAGTCTGTGACGGCTTGTCTACTACAGTAGTGAACGACTAAGTGCAGTAGATAATAATAAGATGATCGGCTGTAGTGTTTTTTGCTCGTCCTTGTCCCTACCCCCATTCATTGCCTTGCTTGCATATGTGCAATTGGAAATAAAGTCCCGCTTTGTTGAATATTCACTGCTCGTTGCGTCCCTTCCTCTTGAACTGCCGTAATTGCGTTCGAATATTAGCTGGTTTTTACTACCATGATAAGAATCTGGTCCGACGGGCTTGGCACTATAAACGCTCGGCCAATCGCAAACGGAACGAGCTGCTTAAAGCGGCTTCGTTTTTCGTCAGTTCCGTTGAGGTGAGATCCCTGGCAAATTTCCGTCTGTCAGCGTGAATAATTAGGTACCATTCGACAATTCGCATAACCCTGTAGCGCGTGGAACAGAAAGAGTTGGCTGATCTATGAATGTGGTTAACAAACACCCGTAGCTGGGTTTCGGCGTGACCGAAAAGCTGCGACTGGATTCGCCACGTTCGTGGCGCGCGCGACCGCATCGGGTAAAGGTGGCCGTCCGCACGCCGGATTGCGAGGAATCCACAACAATATCAATAAAACCAAAGCTTGTATATGTAGCAAGTGTATTTTGCATTGTGAATTGGTTAAACTGAAAATATACCTTTAATTTTACTAGAGTTTTAAGAGAATGAAAGGAAACATTGCCATTTTCTGTTATATTCTTATGGGTTTTTACCATGTCCAATCTCACTTTGTTCTCAGTCTACCAGAACTTGCCACCACTTAACAGTTTTATTCTTTGCAGTTGGAGATTAGCAGCTTCCTCCAAATATGGTACCAGATGTAGTGTATTATCAGTGTGCTCGTTTGCTTGTTGATCGTGTTAGATGGTTGATAACCACTGTGTAACTGATATTTTCAGATCGCTAGAAACTTCCAGGCAGTTTAAAAGGCAGTAGATAGTAGCCAGCCAATGGACCCTGTATCAATTATCAAGCGTAAAAAGGAGAGCCACAAGACACAGACAAGCTCTCATCGCCTTTTTGTCAGAGCAGTTCAGGTGACCTCCGCACAGCATCCACAGAAAGGAAAAAAAACAGAACAAGGACAGTTGCCTGATCAGAGCGAAAAACTGGGTGACCCACCACAAATATGAACATTCCTTGAAGAACTTGAGGTGCTCAGAGGGAAGAATTCCATGCAATGGAACACAGGTGGGCAGCAAAACCTGCTCCTCCACATTCACCTCTGAAAGCAGCTAAGCATGACTAAAGAAACAGCGCCATCATCAGCACAGCTACATCCCATCATGGTCTTGATCCATGCATCGCACACTACTTCAGTACCCACCCTGCCGAAGCATCCAACGAGCATGAATTGGTCCTATGCATGTTTTGCCAAGAAGAGGATGCCAAAAAGAAAAAGTTCACAGGGTGGAAACTGGAGAATCTGCAGAAGTTGATGTGAGCGTTCCAACTCACCCGGATGTTGAGTTCAAGATTGTCAGCAATTTCATCGCCTCAGTGCGAACAAGACAGATCTTGCAAGGTTCCTTTCTGAGATGATCGATGCAAAGGGCGAAGATCTCCCCGAAAATGTGAAGTGGTAACAGGAGGTGGTTCTCCCAATGCTACGATGCCAGATCACAAGAAGGAAACAGTCAAGACTTCATGGCAACCACAGAAGAGGCTGATACTCCATACATTGTGAGGCAGTCAGTGAAAGGATATGAAAGATTGTGTCATGGCCAGTGACCAGAGGTTTTGCTGCTTCTTCCTAACTTCATGCAACCAGAGCATCTCAATGTATGGATGTTTTCCTGGAACATCAAAGAAGCGGAATTCGTACCCAATACTGCAGCTGAATACAGACAAACTCCACAACCAGTTAGGGAAAACTTGCTGAGTTCATCGCACTAACAGGTTGCTGACACAACCTCAGCCTTCAGTGGCCATGCGAAGAAAACGTGCTAGGACAACTTTCCAAGAGTCAGCCACTCCTAGTCAGTGAATGGTCGCGATGGAAACTCTCCAAGTTGAGCAGTTTGTTATGTATCTGTATGGCGTTCGCTGCACGCCAAGTGTGATCAAGCGATTCCATGTGTTTGGTAAAGCCAAGACAAGGTTTGATTTGTTTGCCTCCGACCAGAATGCCCTTGATCTGCACAGTAAATCGTGCCATTACCCAGGCTAAGATCTGGTTGCCAGCACATCGAGAATGCATCAGTATACCATCCCCTGTGGACACCGCTGCCTGGTGAAGGAAGAAAGACTTGCCTGCTACCTATCTGGACAGACTGCCCCCAATCCAGATGCCTGCCTTCAGCTGTTGACCTGGGTGCAAATCCAAATGACCAAAACAGCTCGGTCACTTAGCTTTAAAAAGAACTCTGATGCACTTCTTGCATGCTGGCTGTGATGCGTAAGAATGTTGTAACCCAGCTGGGAAATAGATTTTCTATAAAAATGCACATAGTACATTTTAAGCCACATTGAAATTGTTTTGCTAAGCATCCTGATCTACAGTAACCTAAGACATAACATTTCAAATTTCTCAGCTGGTTCACTGCCAGTGAGAAAACTTGATTTACTATAATAGGAACTCAGACTACTGCATTTCGAAACTGCAGTTTTACGTTTACATTGAATTGTGCATTTATGTAAATTCAAAAGTGTTTACATG
Source organism: Eptatretus atami (assembly GCA_035128595.1). Taxonomy (NCBI): domain Eukaryota; kingdom Metazoa; phylum Chordata; class Myxini; order Myxiniformes; family Myxinidae; genus Eptatretus; species Eptatretus atami. The sequence goes on from CM068956.1 coordinate 125,923,433, forward strand.
ACTGGTTTTGTTTTCTGTTGTATGAAAACATGAACAGAAGAATGCATAAAGTCATTGCGCACCAAAATTTTTAATCCTGCCAAATAAAGAGAATGATCATTTTGTCATTTTTGCGCATTTTTACCTTCAAACCTTGAAAGATGACCTAAAAAGTGAAATCCAGTGGCATCCACCCACACCTTTTCTTTATCGCTATGACTCAATCTGATCGGCATGGATGCTGCTATCAACCGGTGATGCCCCAAAAAGGTAATGTTCGCATAGTTGTCTGGCCTACTAATAATATACAACGACGTGACGATTCAAGAACTTCCCCGTTTTATTTTGTGTGGGTTTTTAGATCCTGGTGAGGATCTCTAATCTTACTCACGTTGTTGTTCTTCATACTCTTCTTGTGGACTCCCCCCACCTTTTTTTTGTTTTCACAGCCTTCAGTTTTCATCGAAACTTCCTGGAAAATTGGCATATCTAATGTAAAAATACCCTGCGCAGACAGTAAACCATTCCTCCGATTTGAAAAATGTCCTCCTAAAAAAAAAGTTATTCAAAATATCTCCGCATATTGAAATCGCCGAAAATTCTCAAATAGGCAAAAGCTTTTTTGAATTCTGTTTGGCGGAATCGAACAGGCATTAGCAGAGATGAATTACCGCACATATGATGCATACTATGACTCCATATCAATTTTTATACGTCATTCCTATTTTTTGACATTTTTTGTTTCACAACCCAGAGTTTTCATCGGATCTTCGGAACTTTCCAGTATATGCAGAAAGCCTACGCGCAGGCAGTAACCACCCTCCGTTTTTGAATGCTTCCTATAAAAAAAATGATGACGTCATAATATCGCGCTAATGAAATCGCTATACCATTATCTCTCCGAAACTAGGCAAGCTTAGTGAATTTTGTTTACGCGAATCAAGCCGGCATTAGCACAGATAATTATCGCAACCTGATACATCACAATGGACGTCATCTTCGTTTTATTGACGTCATCATTAAGAGGACGAGCGATCTTAGCTCATTTTTTAAATATTTTTTATACGTTTAAATCTTAATACAGTAAACGTACACGTGAATAAGATCGAACCTCACGAAGATTTTTCCCAGAACTGAAAACGAGAGGTGATTGGGTATTGTACGCAAAGGCGGTGTTCATGAGCAACAACGTGCGACTCGGTTCGAGCTTTTTCGTGCTTTTGCTTTTCAAAACGGACGACACCGTGACCGACGTCTGAGTTTCGTGTCAGACGTCAATATTGTGATGTCATTTTAATTGGCAAACACGTAGTTAATCGCAAAAACGTGAACTGTGGAAAAATGTCCCGTTCGAGTCCGCCGACGTCAACGTTCCCTCCAAAATGTTCAAAACGATCCGAATGTAACTTCCCTGACCCTCGTTGATGTTGATAAATCGAAGATCCGCTCTCTTCACACTAATGAAATGAGACGCGAATCAGTGATTTTTTTGGGGGGAGGAGGCGAAGTAGGCCCCAAGCGGAAGAGGACACATACGTACAGTGTTAACAAACAAATAACTGTACCAGCGATTGCATTGTTAGCAGCTAGATCTGCAGTGAAACAGATTGAAAGAATAATCCTCGAAAACGTTATAATTAACTTCAAATTTAAAGGAAGCATACGGCACATATCAAGCAAGGCCGCAGAGCAAGGCCGCAGACCAAGCCGCAGAGCAAGGCCGCAGAGCAAGGCCGGGCCGTACCTTGCGAACATATCGCACTCATCTGATTCCCTTTTCCCCCTTTAAAACATCCAGAGGATGTTCTTCCCGCCAAATGAAGATTGAACAGTTAAAATTTTGAAAAATACAGAAGCCGAATTATCGGTATTTTTAAATAGAAGAAAATTCTAACAAATTTGCGTATAGTGCAGCTCGTGGTCTAGGGGTATGATCTCGCTTATGGTGGCGAGAGTCCCGGGTTTCAAATCCCGGCGAGCCCATTTTTTTAATTTTTTTTTTTAATCAAAATAGTTACTCTGAGCCGTCGACCAGAGATGCTGTGCATTATTAATTATTATTGATATATTTTCTTTCAAATGTTTTCACCTCCACCGAGTCTCGAATCGTGACGTCACGTTTTTCTTGCATTCATCGCTTCAGGTGATCCGTGGCCGGTCATTTACGTTTCTCTTTCAGATTCGTTCTTATTCCTTGAGTGCTTAATGCCGGCTTGGCGAGCGCTCCACAAGCTCAATCGGTTGACGGAGACACCGCTGGGACAAAGAAGGGATGTGTGGAAAGAACGAGGCTCAAGAGGACGCGCAGCTGCGCGGGACAAAATGGATATAAAAGCAAAACCAGGAAGAAAAAACTGAAAAGCTTGGAAAGAGATGCGACTTGAGCGAGGGTTATATTAGAAAACAAGAAGGACAACAACAACAACAAAAAAGTTTATTTTATTAGCCGCGTGCGTTGCGAACGCTGGCTCTAGAGAGCTCCGCGTTCACTTCTTCTTCCTCTTCCTGCTGCTTCTTCTCTAACTCTTCCGCTTCCTCTTCCTCTTCTTCCTCTTCAGCTTCTTCTTCTTCTTCTTCTGGCGAAGACGAAAGCCTTTATTGACGCGGCTCTGTGACACATTTTCCTTGTTAACCTGAGCCGACACACCTTTCCTCATCCCCGACTGCCTTCCCCACATTTCCCCCCAATGATATTGAAATCGTTCCTTGACAGTGACAGATTAATATTTTGTTTCATCTGATTTGTTGGTGCAGGCATGATGGGCCTAACGGTTTCCTCCTGCACCAATTTCCTCGTTTTACCTGTGCGGGAAGGCGCACCCCAAACCGGGAGCTTGCACCCTTGAATCGGGTCCCAGTGTCACGTGGGTCGACTGCCCCTGAATCCGGTTCCTGGCATTAGAACCATGTGCTTGGACAAAGCACGGAAAAGCAGAGGGTGCAAGACCACAAGGAGGTGGTAGCAGTAGTCCATCGACCTTCTGTGAATTGAAATAGTCGATAGTCCTGGATCGACTCAGCTTCATCACAGGAAATATCCATGATCTTGAAGGCCTGGTTTTCCACAGCATCAAATTCTTCAATGAAATAAAAAAATATATCTCTATTTTTGATATACAACCGCCTTCTGATGCTTCGTTTTAAAATACATATGGAAGGTTGATGCCTTGTTAAATGCAGGCCAGCCGAAGTTTGTGTTCTTTGGCAATGCACGAGAGTGAGTTTGAACAGCGTTTGCCGAGTGGGAAGTGTCGTTTGAATAAAGGAAGTCGGCCTTCTTGGTTGTGTTGCAAACTGTGGAGTGAAAATGGAAGCTCTTGGTGTCTGCTACGAACTTGAGACAGACTGCAGGCCGTTGACATCACGTAACCTGGCAGGTAAATGGCGATATTGTTGTGGGCGGGTTCGGCGGCGAGCACGAACCGCTTAGGTGAGCAGTAGAGTCCGGCTCCACCGAAACACCCGGAATTCTAGATCTGCTTCTGGAGAACTCGGAAAAGGTACGGTCCTTTACAGGACCGTGAATCGGCCAAAAATTACGACCGCGTCAGAAGGGTTAATTGCAACTTCAATATACCTAAGTATCACGTGGCAAAGCTACCGGGAATTACACCCTCGCAGGCCTCGGACGAAAGCGTTATCGGCTCGAACCGTGCGTAACCCGAGCGGATGTTAACAAGACGCGTCGGACCAAATGCACAATTTACCATTTCCCAATTTCCAACACAGCACGTGCAAGCCAATGAAAGAAGCACAGAAACGAGCTGATACAATTAACAATAGGGTATTTGTTATACGATAATCGGGGAGGAAGCACACAAGAGGCAGATTTATCACGACTATAGGCAAGGCAATAATGTACAAGAACACAGACAGCACTGTAACAGTTTCTACTATAGACCGGCCCAAGGCACATCACATCACGCACACACAAATACCCAAAAGAAATGGAGCCCCGTCGGGTTTTATTGAAGTTCCAGCTCGAGGGAAGATTGAGCTGGAAAACCAGGTAGTCTGGATCTGTCACCTCGTGTGGTCTCGACTCTCTGACCGGCGGGACTCGACCCGCAACACCGATGCCACCCAAGGACCAGGGATCGGAGGATGAAGTGCGACACCACCAGCGCGAGGGCCCGGACCAAAAACGGCAAAAGCGAGTTGCCCAGAGGCAAGCCAGCGATCCATGGACGATCCGCAGACAAACCCCAACTCTCCACAGGTCGGATTTTAGCGCCGGACAATTATTCACTTCTCCATAGGGAGGAAGCCGCCTCTATCTGACCCCGCTCTCCTCACTGGACGTTTTTGGCACGCAAATGCGCCTTGTTGCCCCCGTAATTGGCAAAAGGGGCCGCCAGTCCGCTGACTTGACCGGGGGCATCGGGCATCACAGCGGACCGCGGCCCTCAACAGTAAGGGGATTAATATCTGTCCTGTGTTGGCTCTCATTGCCGACCGAAGGCAAACTCCTCGCACTCTCTGATTGATGAGAGAGACCCAAGTCCTCTTGAACTCTGGCCCACCATGAGCGTATGGTGTCAGATGGAGCTGAAGGTTTGTTAGTTACAAGGGATGTAAAAATGTAAAAGAAAACCCTGACTATCAAAATAACTCTGTTATGGCGCACGAACATTTAATTCCCATTTAGTACTAGGGAGGACTCTACTAGAACACATACTTACCGAGATTAACTGAATCTTATCAGGACCTCTCGTTGTGGCTCATGGCTGCCTGATTCATAACACTATTATCAGGGGCTCAATTTTGGCTATCCCCAGGAAGATGCCTTGCCCATCCCCATCTCCTTGAGATGGCAAATCAAACCGACTGCAACCATGAGACACGTGTCGACTGTTGGCCCCCTCACTCAACGCAGGCTTCCCTTTCTGAGTGATCTGGTTAGCAAGATCAGCATCAGAAAAACGACCACTGTCCATACCAGCTGCAGCTGTCGCTCACGGAATAAACAGGAAACAAATCTCATCTGAGTCACTGTCAAGCAATCGCTCATTGGACAAAAAGTGACCTGCGATACGTGAAGATCCTCCAAAAAGGGATTCTGGTACCGAGGAGTTAATCTCTGTCTCAGATCCTGGTCAGAGTCCAATCACACTCCAGGAGCAACCGGATTCATTGGCATCTCCGCACGATGAGGCTGAGTCTTTGGTCTCTCACTCCTTTACCGTCAGCAGGTCGGTGCGTCTTTTTCTGTCTTCTATACCGTCTCGTCTTCCGGTCTCACCACCCCACTGCGCCTGTCCTGCGATTTGTCCCCACCATATTTCTCGAGGGCGCCTCAAGTCGCCAACAACCCCCTTCTGTAAAACTACAAAATCACGATCATGACTCACTTCATCTTTCATTCCTCTTTTTTCCCACCTTTGGAATAAAACTCCTCACTTGTTCAACCCATTCTTCCCCTCCAGGCCTTCAAAAACAGCCTGTTCACAACACCACCATCTTATCAAATCCTCCAATTTTCTACCCCCGTTAACCACCCAAACCCACTTCCTCAAATTCCTGTCTTTCCCTTCCTGAAAAAGTCCTCCATGTCAATCTTGTATACCCGTGTTCCCCGCCCCATTCCTTTCCACTTCCACAGATCTTCCTAATGCCTCTGTTCCCCCTGTTTGTCTCCGACGCCCTCTTGTCTCAGCCCCCTTGCCCCCCGCCCGTACGTTGTGTACTTTGCTCTTATAATTAGGAACCTACATGGTATACAAAAAAAAATGACTGGTATGCACCAGGACTTAAGACTCAGACTTTGTGTCCTCCTGCTTCAGACCGACGCGCGCCAACCCCATGATCGAGTGAATCCATGACTCGCCCAGCCCGACTCAGACATCTCTTCACCTCTGGCTACAGCAGCAAGGCGGTGTATATTCACTTGCCAATGGTAAGTTGAATCTCTTTGTGACCGAACATCCTTACCACAAACGTAGTACAACCAAGATAGCAAGCCATTGAAGGTACAGACAAGATAGCAGATAGCAGAAAGCCTGGATCTTCATTTTGGACCCAGGAAACCATAATCCCAGTGGGCACTGAACTCTCATCAGTGCTCAAGGGTCCCCATAAGCATATCTCAGCATCTCTCAAATATACTGAATCATACTGAAAAATTGGGTCAGAGATCTTGAACATCTCCCAAACGACTTGCCCCGAAAGTGATCTCTCTGACATCTCCCAGAATCCAGTCTAGCACAAGCGCCTGAAAATTGTGGGGGCCAATATATGCTACTGAGCAAACTCCACTAAACAATTATATAGTTGAGATGGAGCGCACCACCTCACAGAAATCTGATACCACGAGAAGTATCGTTCAGACATCAGATTGATACAGTTTTGGTGGCACCTCACGAAAACGCGAGAATCCTCGAGAGGGCATCGCCATTGACTTGAATCAAACACTTGACGAGAATCAATCATAGTCTGTGAGCAGCCTTGCCCGAAACTCTCATCTTGCATTCCCCGAGGACCCAAAGGCAAGGATACGGTCAATTGTTTACTTCTTTGGTGTAAAAGCCTGAACTGCTCTGGGCTGGTGCTCAAGGCAGATGTGTGCGAAAGCGAACCCTATCAATAATTATCCGAGCAAAGACCTTCGCCAACACACTGGAGAGCCAGTGTCACCCATCGGTAGCTGTTGGCAGCCCTATATATCACTCTTTCAACTTTTCCAGAGAGGGACAACAAGACCCCTCTTTCCAGTCAGTTGGATGATGCTGTCCTCACAGAGCACAGAAACTGCATGCAACGCTCCACCACCTTGAGAGTTCGCATGAATGCACATGATCCGCAGGAGCTTTACCCTTCTTTTCAACTAGTTCACTGCAAACCTGTTTGTCCACAAACAAAGGCGGTTAACAGTTGATTCTAGCGGCATGGGGATATTATGCCCTGACATCCAACTCAACAGCTGATGCTCAGCCTGGTACAGCCACTCAAGAGTAACCGGCCACGCGGCTTCACTTAAGACTCTCCATCAATAGCCCACCAGCCCATCGTCTCTAACTGCAGTACAGCCACAGAGACAGTCTTGGAGGAAAGGCAATGACACCGAATTCCTCTGAAGCAGCAAGAGAATCCTGACCACAAGTAGGCTCTACCTCTTCACAGACATCACGCGAACATCAAGGATGGTCATCTGAAAGCACGTCCACAACTCTTCAGGTTCCCAAAAACACCCGTAACCCCCAGCAAGTCCCCACTCAGCCTGTTCCAAAACTCCTCACATACCCTTCATCCTTGAGTGCTTGCCAACATCCAGCTTGCTGGATGGTACCATTCTCCCTGATTTAACCTGAAACTTCAGATTGCCACATACAAGCACTTATACAGAGTATTTCGCTACAACAACACTGTCGTGGTATTGAGAATTGCCACTTCAGTAGACCCTGCAGTTTCAGGATCATCCTCATGCACGCATCAAACCGGCACGATCATCAATCCCTCCTTGCACACCACCAGCATTGGAATACAATTCCAGGCGATAGCCTGTGGGTGCCTGAACCATGAAGCAGCCACTCCAAGACTAAATGATATCTTGCAAGTGTCAAGGAACTTAGTGCTATTCTGGTTTCACAGATTCCAGACCCATGGGGACAACAATGTCTCATAACCATCCCTATCAGATAGAGACTGTGGAAGACTGAGGCGAAGTGCAGCTCCACAGGAGGTACTCACACGAGTGGGTTTTCAAGTTTTCTTTGTGTGTTTTGCGAATGAAGCTGTTTTACCGCTGCTGAAGTGCAAAATCCTGTGGCTAGAAAGAGGTAACCCAACTGCAGGAGGACATCCACAGAACCAGTTGGCACAGATATGGATCGCTGTTGGCTCACAAGGGAGCCTCGCCTGCCCTTTGACAGTTTTTTTTGAATCCTGCTGGTGTCCGTGGAAGTCAGGCGCGGAGAGATGGTTTAGTCGCCAACAACCCACCATGAAACAGGTTAGACAGTTCACATGACCTGAGCGAGTCACAGATATGATCTGGCCTGACAGCTGACTGATAAGCAATTCGATAATTTGCTTAGTATATGCCATAGTACAAAATCATTCAACGGCCCGCCCCCCCCTCCTATATTTCCGTAGGTAGATTCTCTCTTTCACAACTGGGTTAACTTTTGAACAGGTTGATGTGGGCTTTTCTTGAGTGATCATGGAAACTATGTAAGAAGAAGACTTCAATCAATTTAAATTTATATATATTTTATGTTTGGTGGGTAGATGGAGGAATTTAAACGTTCACACAGGGAAAAAAAATAAAGGGATAAGAAATTGATCAGAATTGTAAAAGTTAACGAAAGATTAAAATAATAGATAGTACTGTCAAAAAGAAATAGAAAGAGGAATGTTGAGGGCATAGAATTATTAAAGGTTAAAGGGGGATAATGAAGGGGCTTAAATTTTAGGTGGTTGTTAATAATTGTTTAATGAAATAGAAGAGGTTAAGAAGTTAAAGTGAGGAAATCTTATATGTATTAAGATGTATGGTGTTTATAGGAGAAGGAGGTGTAAAAAAGTAAAAATAAATGAAAGGGTAAAGGGAAAAAGGGTGGGGGTTTATAAGAAAAAGTAAAAGTATTAAAGGTAAAGAATAGAAATAAGAGATAGCAAAAAGGTGAGGATATAAGGAGGATCAGATAAAATAGAAACAGGAAAAGGATGGAAAAGGTGGGGAAGGAGTAAGAATGAGAGAGCGACGAATAAAGGGGGACCAGGAGGGGAGGAAGAATAGGATTGTATCATGTAGCATGGTGCTGTGACGATGGAGAATCCTATCTTTTTTTGTTGTAATTGTCGAGGTCATAAAAGTAGCAAGCACAGCTACGCAGAACATGGGGGGGGGCAGGAGACAAGAGGGTACGGGAAGTAGGAAGGACAAAACAGTGGGGAGCAGTAGACTATTAGTAAGATCTGTGGAAGGCGAGGGAATGGGGTGGAGTAAATCTCGATGTAAATTAGTCGGGAAACTGTCAGCTTGTTTTTCGTGTTCACACATGGGGGGTGATGGCTGTGTTAATGTATTGTTGGTTAAGGGCTAATTTCCCTGCATATGATGTGTTTGCTGTGACGGGCTTTTTCCTACAATGTTTGCATTTAGCAAGCCGGCTATAAAAAAGGAACCACATTCCTTCCACAACATACAACCAAGCAAGAGAGCTGAATGTTTGCCAAGCAGGCAAAAACTTGTCTCTGTATGACATGTGAATAACCATGAGATTTGATGTTAAATCCATGAATTTGCTGTGCGGCCTTATTCAATATTGGGGCGCTGTTGATTGGTGGTCTTGGAAAATTAACATTTTAAAAACTTTTTCTCTCTCGTCTGTCTCTCTCAAAGTCTCCCCTTTAAAGTGAGACAGAGCTTCCTAGGCCCTCCATAACTTTCTGGGTGGCGCTGAGATGCACGATCCCTAGTTGCTCTCCACTTGGTCACATGCCCTAAATTGCTGTTTGTTGGTTAGCGCTCAATGTGTTGCTACCTGCTTTATCTAAGAAAGTAAAATAATAAAAACGAATCCTAAAGGCTAACCTTTTGTTTATGGATGACTGGTTCTGTCTCATTGGGTTTTGATGCCATTCAAGGCGGACGGAGGGACATCTGAGCTGCGGAGGATGTAAGTAGTAGGATGCAGGAATCAGTTGCTCGAGGCAATTCTTATTTCGCTAATTTACATCAATGATTTTGGAGAATGGGGTTAAGTGTAGGCTTTCAAATTTGGCAGCTTACCAAGTTTGGAGGACGTATACTCGTATTGCGACTAGGAATATGGCGACTTGATTTAGCAATGAGCTTGTTGAGCCATGTTTGGTAGAGTAATCCGTTGAATAAAAGTCGGCAATTAAACGAGGTTTTAAATTAATGGTCAATTGTTTCCAATGTGCGTGGGCATGTGAGGTTGGCAGTCATGAGCCTACATTATGTGTAGCGTACGTATATCTGAAGCTATGTGCAGCTAGCCCAGCAGCTCATCGGCCACCAGGTCAGGCATCTGTTTTGGGCCACCAGGTTAAAGGGAGTGACAGCTCTCGACTTTCCACGTTCGCACATCGAATACCTCTGGTTGCTTCGTGTAAGGCATTTAAATATAAGCAGAGGTTAATGACTGTCTGCAGGTAGCATAATATGTTAAGGTAGGTACACTAGATATGAGAAGTAATATTTAACTGAAATTAGATTTTTGTTGTGAAGAAAGGCAAAATAAACAAAAAATGTCTACTGTCTGATGTTGACAAATGAAAACTTGTTTTAAGGGGCAACTTTTCAACTACATTGCAATTAAATGAAGCCGCGCGTCTGTAAAGCCTTGATGGCTTTTACTCAACTCGTTATAAGTAAATGTGGGCATTGTCAAAGTTGAAGTATATACTAGCGGTGACTTGAGACTTGGCTCAGTGATTGTTGGACATCTCTGGCTATAGTAGATGGCTAGTGGAGTGCGGATGAGTCTTTGGATTTGGCCACTGATAACATGTATCCGGTGCTAGCCTGGTGTTAGCTTGCGGTTAGGGTGGTGAATTGGATGCCCTAGATTCTGTAGTTGCCAACTGCCATTTTCCACTGAATTAACACCAGGGGGTTGACTCAGGGCCTGTCATCCTTTCTGAAGTTGGCTGAAATGAGCACAGTAAACTGGTTAAAAGGGGCACTGCATTGCAGCGGCTATGGCTGTGCCGCTAACCTAATGATGCAAGCGCAGGTCAGGCAAAAAGGGCTTATGCAGCAGATGGGATTCAGTGCTAGCTGCGCACATAGGGCAGGTTGTCGGTGATCGCAAACTGACTCCTAGCTGGTCACCAAGTGGGCTGGGTGACTGTGAACAAGCCCTGAGGAGTAAAAATAATATCTGACAAGGAGTGGATGAGTAGTCGTTTGGGAGCGCAATGGCCATCCTTTTAAGCAAATGCTGCTGCCTTAAAACGCGTCGGGCTTCTGTTGGAAACTGGTTTGTGGGAACTCGGTAGCCTGGGGGCATATGGAACCCTTGTAATGTAATAATAAATGCGCATCAAAGGCAGATGAGCTATTATGAGCGCAACGGCAACTACAAAACCAACCGTGGGAGAGTGTGGGTTACGCCTATGACGCTGGAAGCGAAGGAAAGGATGTAGCTGCATCCGGTGATGTCACTGCAGTCCGATTGTTTGCCCAACACTTTTTTGTACATACATGTAGGTCTAATCTATATGAAGGTAGAGTGTTTGCAACATCGCTACTTGCTCGGGACTTAGCGTTGTTGGCTAAATGTTGAGGTTGGTTTTTTTTTTGATCAAAATATGAGTGGCTTCCTCATAGAGCCAAACAAAGTGAAGGGCTGTACATTTGTTGTTGGCTACTCATTACTGATAAAGTTATACTGTGACTGATTATTATCGTGTTGGCTGCAGTGGATACCAGGAGCGCAGCTACAACAAGACGTAAGATCGGGAGTGATGATTGAGATGGAATAGCTATTTGATTTTGTGGAGCAATACACTGCGCAGTTTGGCTTGCAGCGTCATCTAGAATCTGGTACTCCTTGACCTGGAAGTCATCTGGGTGGGGCATTTTAAAAAAAAACACATGGGCAGGGTGGCGTACTGAATCGGTGCTGCTATATTTTCCCTGGCACGCTTGTCTGGAAGGCAGACTGTAATGTTATTGGACTACCGTCTGAAAAGCCTGTAGTTTGTCACCAAACGCGTAAGGTTCAAATCATCGCGATGATTCCAGGTGATTTCAATATAGGCTTCACCTAGGAGTGGCTAGGTATCCCGCAACTTCCAAACTGTAGAGCTGGCATTGCATGCTTAGCAGCCTTTTGTGATGCATGGCTTGGACGGCAACTGGTGAAAGTGCACCGGTGGTGATATATTACTGATGGCTTTAATTATTGTTGGCAATGGCTGCTTATTAGGACATAAGTGTGAAAAGCAATATTGGAAACTCCGACGGCATAACGCAGGCAGGTCATGTTCAAAAAACGCCACGCATCTTGGATAAACGATAGCAATGGCAATGAATGGGTTATATTATCAAATAGGAAAACAGAAATGGGACATAGAGTTCTTAAAGAGTGTGGGGCTCAGTCTTTGCCAACATGTCTTGCGCAAACTATTGCGTTTCTAGCTCGCCGTAGCACTGTTCTTCTCCTGGAAGATAGTCTATTGTAGTGTGCATGGCATATAAGTACTTCTTCTCTGTTAAAGCATTTATAGGCGCATGCAGTTTTGCATTGAGTCGTCTAGGCTAGGGCCCAGGTCACTTGTTGGCTATCCTGCTGTACCCTCATCTGTAGCAACTATGTTTCTTCCTTAGTATGTGGTGACGAAAAAACTGTAGCATAATATTCGCTGATGAGGGCTCACTTAATTCCTGTAGGCAGAGATAACACCGTGTACCACTAACAGAGATCCTGTAGTAGAGTATTAATTATGTAAAATCGGACATCATTTCTAGTATGCCAGCTAGACGATTCAAACCTTAATGTGCATTAGGCAAGGTTAGGAGAGAGTTTATCACATTGCACTAAGGAAACATGCAATTGGAAATGACGCACATCAGTGGACAATCAGTTTGGGCTTCCGTCTGGTCACTCGGCCCGTGACTTATGTACTGAGTTCTGAATAGATGTGCTTGTCTCGACGACAGCATGAAGGATAAGAAAATATGTGCAGAACAACTAAGTCACTTGTTCTTCTGATCACTCCTATAATGCCTGGAATGCTACTTGCGGTGGAACAGCCTGCAGATGCGACTTGTTTATTCACCACTAACTGCTGGGTACTAAGGTTTTCTCTCCGCGGCACATGATAGCAGTATGCTGAAGTCATAACTTATAATATTATTATTGGTTCCTTTTTCACTATGCACTTTTGACATGTTGTTTTAATGGTATAATAGTGGAGAAGCTTGATTTTGTTTAAACAGTGCTTATTTTTTAAACCACTAATTAGTATAAGGCTTTCCATTATTTTTTTTTTGGGAATATAAATTATATATTGAAAGAGGTGGTGTTATCTCTGTACGGAATTTAGTGAGGCGCTGCATGCGGGATTATTGTGTACAGTTTTTGGTGACGCAATTTTTCGAACTCACAATACATGCTACAGAGTGGGTTACAACAGAGAGGAAGCGACATTGATCTGGGTCTAAGCTCGACGAAGCTGGTGAGAGGGAGCTGAAAGACAACAGACTTTTTTTTACATTAGAAATGGAAATGATTGTGTTGAGATCTGATGGGATGTTTAAGATAATGGTAAGGGTAATCCGACAAATAGTGGCAGAATAAAATTTCAGCAAATGGTACACGCGATAGGACAGTGGACGTGGTTTATGAGTAAAACATAGAAGGTTAAGGCAGGTGTCTTTCAGCGTGCAGAGAAGTGGTGAATGCGCAGAGTGGTCTCGCCCGCAGGGTAGTGACAGTAGAGTCAGCGGATGTTTCCAACTTGAGTTGATAGGCTATCTGAATGTATTGGGGATTGTGGAGGACGAAGATGTTGGCATGAGATTTTGGCTAGACTTGATGGCCTCCTCCTCGGTTGAAGCTTCACATGTATTTCTTCTAAGTGTAGTTCAAGGGTTTGATTGCACCCTGGTGTATACATTTTTGCATGAAATCAGTTCGTTCATGAAATAAGTTGCAAAAGTGTAGCAGCATTGGAAATGCGACTGGTGGTGCAGACAAAAGTAAGCAGTGTGTAAAAAATTAATGTAAGGTAAAGGAAAAGCAGGTCTGAGATCAAATGGAGCGGCAGCAAAAAAACGCAGTTTGTGGTTGAACGGGTTTGACTTGGCTCATTGCGCAAGGAATGTATTTGGTTTGCAGTCTAGTCAATAATTCGCCGCATTTTTTCATACACTGCAATGCTGCTCTGTTTGCATGTGGTGGTAAGAGACTTTGAATTGGAAATTAAAATCTGGAAGAATGGAGTGAGATAGGGGCAGAAAAGGAACATATGATCGTGGAACATACATGGCCAGCAGTTGGACAGCAAAAGCGAAGGGAATGAATGTAAGAGGGATGAGCTAAATTTTGTGCACCAATGTTGAGAAAAGTATGCTTTTTTTTTTTTTGAGATGGTGGTACACTACTTGCTTGAAGCTCTGGAGGCAAGTGGAGTACTTTGAATCGCTCTTGGGTGGTGGTATTCCACAAAGGAGAGGAAAGAGTGAAGGTGGGAAGAAAGTATGATTTGGGGGGAGTTTT
>CM068956.1:125939372-125958154 GCA_035128595.1 Eptatretus atami
TAGGCTAGGTGACACGATAGGTTAGCCGGACAGAGACAATAAAGGGGGTTAGGGAGACAAATTAAAAAGGGAAATAAAAAAAAATTTAAAATAAGATGGGGCTAAATTTGATTTTTGCAAATTAAGGGAGTGGGTATGGACAGAGACAGGCAAAGGCGAAGGCGATAGTGGGGAGGGAGACAGGTAAAGGGTAGGTCGAGCCCGCCTTCAGACCAGCCGGCACCACCGCACTCCCTCCACAAACCTCAGAATGAGACAAGAGGCGGCCAGCTTCGTATGCCGGCCTGTTTTTGCTATACGCAGCCTGTTCCGGCCTTGCCTTGCCATGCCGTTTCTGCCTGCCTCTGCCTTGACCCCATGCCCTGCTAGCCTTGGTTGCATTTGCCCCTGTCTCCATCCATTACCATGTGCGCTAGGATCATCGCGCAAGTTGCAGGGACTGCCCTGCAGGCAGCCCGGCCGACCATTGTGTTTGCTTGCGTCAGTGCCCATCCAGTATTCTGCAGGGACTGCCCTGCAGGCAGCCGCACACGGGGACTGCATTGGTGAAGCCCGTGCACCGCTTGTGTTCATGCTCAACTGCGCCAATTTCAAGGGGAGCCTCGGACTGCATTGGGCAGCCGCCACTTCTGTGTTCATACCTGCATTTGTTTCATGAGCCAGAGACTGCATCTGGCAGCCTGGCTCCCTGCTTCAAAGAATGGCCTGTGGGCAGGCATATGGCATGCCGGTTGGGGTAGTTGCTCAGCAGCTGAAGACATGAAAAGGTTCTGTGACAGACAACGGGGCTTTTGAACAGGCCCCGAAAACATCCGACCTTAGCTGCGGGGCGCTCACACCGAAAATACTGACTAACTTTGCCATGCCCTTTTTGCCACAGAGTCCATCAGTCTGGGCATGGTTTAGTGTAAAATGTATAAGGCTAAGTTAGGTAAAATTGTACATGAGTTTGCTCGCCCCTGCATGTTTGTCGTAGCGCCGGCAATTTTAGTTAAGTCGTCTGTACGAGTGAGTTTTTTTAGTTAGTTAACACCCGTAGGTTATTACTTTTGGGACACGATACACCAAACGTCGCACTCAGGGATCCGAAGGTAAATCGTACTAGGGAAAACTTACACATGAAGGCACACAAAAATTTGAACGACTCGGGACGAGTCTGTAAAAAGGGGGGGGGTAGTGTTACGGTTTGTGGAAATTCACAGAACACCATTCAGGTTCCCCAGAGTCAGTTCTATTTCAATTAAGTGTGTGTCCAGATTAGATTTCCCCGAGGTATAACGGGAATTATTCGTGTGCCGGGCTGTGCATCTTTGAGGTTGCCGTTATTCTGTTCTATCCTTTATTTCAAACAAACAGCATCTCTCAACGACACCACTACAACCACGCCACCTCCACCACCACAACAGCATCTCAACAACTCCCGCCCCGAATTCCCTCCGAACGGGTAACACAGAAGTGACGGTTGGGCGGGTCCCTAGAACGGCGTAAAAAAAAGAATGACGGTTATCATACCAAAGAGCCAAGCCGAACCTCCTGGAATTTACCCCCGCGCGCCGGGAAGGGAGGCGGCAAAACGCCGGACGGCGATAAAAAGGCGCGTTTCGACGCCGAGACAGTCTCTCTCCTTGGTCTCCTTGGCGAGTTGGAGGCGTCGTTGGAGTTGGCCGTTGGAGGTGTCGTTGAGGCGCCGTTGGAGGCGTCGTTGGAGTTGGCCGTTGGAGGCGTCCGCTGGAGGCATCGTTGGAGTCGGAGTTGAGTTGGGAGCTGGTGGAGTCCAGTCGAGTGCGGGCAGAGACATCGAGGGTCGCCCAGCGAGTCACCAAGAGGGTGGCAGGTAGCCTGCTCGGTCTTCTCGGAGCCCCTGCGGTCATCCGGCTCCGAGCAATCATAAAGGCTTACGAGCCCGGTGCTTTTCTTCTTTCTTTCTTGGGGTTTTTGCATGAAAGTCTGTGACGCTTGTTACTAAGTAGTGAAACGACTAAGTGCATGTAGATAATAAATGATCGGCTGTAGTTTTTTGCTCGTGTCTTGTCCCCTACCCCCATTCATTGCCTTGCTTGCATATGTGCAATTGGAAATAAATGTCCCCTTTGTTGAATATTCACTTGCTCGTTGCGTCCCTTCCTCTTGAACTGCCGTAATTGCGTTCGGAATATTAGCTGGTTTTTACCAGATAAGATAATCTGGTCCGACGGGCTTGGCGTATAAAACCGCTCGCAATCGCAAACGGAACGAGCTGCTTAAAGCGGCTTCGTTTTCGTGCAGGTTCCGTTGAGGTGTAGATCCCTGGCATTTCCGTCTGTGTGAATAATTAGGTACTCGACAATTCGCGATAACCCTGTAGGCGTGGACAGAAGAGTTGGCTGATCTATGATGTGGTTAACAACACCCGTAGCTGGGTTTCGGCGTTGATCCGAAAAAGCTGCGACTGGATTGCCACGTTCGTGGCGCGCGCGACCGCAATCGGGATAAAGGTGGCCGTCCGCACAGCCGGATTGGCGAGATTCCACAACAATATCAATAAAACCAAAGCTTGTATATGTAGCAAGTGTATTTTGCATTGTGAATGGTTAAACTGAAATATAGCCTTAATTTATAGAGTTTTAAGAGAATGAAAGGCAAACATTGCCATTTTTCTGTTATATTTTATGGGTTTTTTACCATGTCCAATCTCACTTTGTTCTCAGTACTACCAGAACTTGCCACCATTACACATGTTGTTATTTTCTTTCCAGTTGGAGATTAGGCAGGCTTCCTGCCAATATGTACCAGATGTAGTGTATTAGCAGTGTGCTCGGTGTTCTTGTTGATCGTTGTTAGATGGTTATAAACACTGTGTACACTGTATTTTCAGATCGCTAGAAACTTCCCAGTTTGAAAGCAGTAGTATAGTAGCCAGCCAATGGACCTGTATCAATTATCAAGCGTAAAAAGAGAGCACAAGACACAGACAAGCTCTCATCGCCTTTTTTGTCAGAGCAGTTCAGGTGACCTCCGCACAGCATCCACAGAAGGAAAAAAACAGAACAAGGACAGTTGCCTGATCAGAGGCGAAAACTGGGTGACACCACAAATATGAACTATCCTTGAGAGACTTGAGGTGCTTTCAGAGGAAGAATTCCATGCAATGGAACACAGGTGGCACAAAACCTGCTCCTCCACATTCACCTCTGAAAGCAAGCTAAGCATGACTAAAGAAACAGCGCAGTCAATCAGCACAGCTACCATCCCATCATGGTCTTGACCAATGCTCCAGCACTACTTCAGTACCCACCTGCCGAAGCATCCCAACGAGCATGAATTGGTCCTATGCATGTTTTGCCAAGAAGAGGATGCCAAAAAGAAAAAGTTCACAGGGTGGAAACTGGAGAATCTGCAGAATTGATTGAGCGTTCCAAACTTCACCCGGTGATGAGTTCAAGATTGTCAGCAATTTCATCGCCTCAGTGCGAACAAGACAGATCTTGCAAGGTTCCTTTCTGAGATGATCATGCAGAAGGGACGAAGATCTCCCCGAAAGATGTGAAAGTGGTAACAGGAGGTGGATTCTCCAATGCTACCGATGCCAGATCACAAGAAGGGAAACAGTCAGACTTCATGGCAACCACGAAGAGGCTGATACTCCATCATGTGAGGCAGTCAGTGAAGGATATGAAAGATTGGTGTCATGTGCAGTGACCAGAGGTTTTGCTGCTTCTCCTACACTTCATGCCAACCAGAGCATCTCAAGTATGGATGGTTTCCTGGAACATCAAAGAAGCGGAAGTGGCTACCCAATTGCATGCTGTATCAGACAAACTGCACAACCAGTTAGGGAAAACTTGCTGAGTTCATGCACTAACAGGTTGTGACACAACCTCAGCCTTCAGTGGCCATGGAAGAAAACGTGCTGGACAACTTTCCAGAGTCAGCCACTCCTAGTCAGTGAATGGTCGCGATGGAGAACTCTCCCAAGTTGAGCAGTTTGTATGTCATCTGTATGGCGTTCCTGCACAGCCAAGTGTGATCAAGCCAGATTCCATGTGTTTGGTAAAGCCAAGAAAGGTTTTGATTTGTTGCCTCCGACCAGAGATGCCCTGGATCTGCACAGTAAACGTGCCATTACCAGGCAAAGATCTGGTTGCAGCACATCGAGAATGCATCAGGATACCATCCCCTGTGGACACCGCTGCCTGGGTGAAGGAGAAGACTTGCCTGCTACCTATCTGGACAAGACTGCCCCCAATTCCAGATGCCTGCCTTTCAGCTGTTGACCTGTGGGTGCAAATCAAATGCCAAAAACAGCTCGGTGCACTTGCTTTAAAAAGAACTGAATGCACTTCTGCATGTGGCTGTGATGCGGTAGAATGTTGTAACCCAGCTGGGAAATAGATTTTCTATAAAACATGCACATAGTACATTTTAAGCCACATTGAAATTGTTTTGCTAGCGATCTGATCTACAGTACCCTAAGACATAACATTTCAAATTTCTCAGCTTGGTTCACTGCCAGTGAGAAACTTGATTACTATAATAGGAACTCAGACTACTGCATTTCGAAACTGCAGTTTTACGTTACATTGAGTGTGCATTTATGTAAATTCAAAAGTTTACATGATGGTTTTGTTTTCTGTTGTATGAAAACATGAAACAGAAGAATGCATAAAGATATTGGCACCAAAAATGTTTTAATCCTGCCAAAATAAAGAGAAATGATCATTTTGTCATTTTTTGCCATTTTTTACCTTCAAGACCTTGAAAGATGACCTAAAAATGAGAATCCAGGTGGCATCCACCCACACCTTTTTTTATCCTATGACTCCATGATCTGGCATGGATGCCTGCTATCAACACGTGATGCCCCAAAAAGTGTAATGTTCCATGTTGTCTGGCCTACTAATATATACAACGACGTGACGATTCAAAACTTCCCTTTTATTTTGTGTTGGGTTTTTAGATCCTGGTGGAGGATCTCTAATCTTACTCACGTTGTTGTTCTTCATCTTCTTCTTGTGGACTTTTTTTTTGTTTCACAGCCTCAGTTTTCATCGAAACTTCCTGAAATTGGCATATCTATGTAAAAATACCCTGCGCAGACAGTAACCATCTCCGATTTTGAAAAATTCCTCCTGAAAAAAAAAGTTATGTCAAAATATCTCCGCTATGTGAAATCGCCGAAAAAATTCTCAAACTAGGCAAGCTTTTGAATTCTGTTTGCGGGAATCGAACAGGGAATTAGCAGAGATGAATTACCGCACATATGATGCATCACTATGACGTCATATCAATTTTTATGACGTCATTCCTATTTTTTGACATTTTTTGTTTCACAACCCAGAGTTTTATCGGATCTTCGTGAAACTTTCCATGTATATGCAAGAAAGCCTACGCGCAGGCATAACCACCCTCCGTTTTTGGAAATTCTTCCTATAAAAAAAATGTTGACGTCATAATATCGCCGCTAATGAAATCGCCTATACCATTATCTGCTCCGAAACTAGGCAAGCTGGTGAATTTTGTTTACGGGAATCAAGCCGGGCATTGCACAGATAATTTATCGCAAACCTGATACATCACAATGACGTCATTTCGTTTTTATGACGTATCATTAAGAGGACGAGGATCTTAGCTCATTTTTTAAATATTTTTTATACGATTTAATAATCTTAATACATTAAACGTACACCGTGAATAAGATCGAACACGTCACGAAGATTTTTCCCAGAACTGAAAACGAGAGGTGTATTGGGTATTGTACGCCAAGGCGGTGTTCATGAAGCAACAACGTGCGACGTCGGTTCGAGCTTTTTCGTGCCTTTTGCTTTTCAAAACGTGACGACACCGTGACCTGACGTCTGAGTTTCGTGTCAGACGTCAATTGTGATGTCATTTAATTGGCAAACACGTAGTTAATCGCAAAAAAACGTGAAACGTGTGAAAAAATGTCCCGTTCGAGTCCGCCGACGTCACGTTCCCTCCAAATGTCAAAACGATCCGATGTAACTTCCCCTGACCCTCGTTGATGTTGATAAATCGAAGATCCGCTTCTCTTCACACTTAATGAAGATCGAGAAGCGAATCAGTGATTTTTTTGGGGGGAGGAGGCCGGAGTAGGCCCCAAGGCGGAAGAGGACACGATACGTACAGTGTTAACAAACAAATAACTGTGACCAGCGATGCAGTTAGCACGTAGAATCGCAGTGAAACAGATTGAAAGAATAATCCTCGAAAAGTTATAAATTAACTTCAAATTTAAAGGAAGCATACGGCCAACATATCAGCAAGGCCGCAGAGCAAGCCGCAGAGCAAAGGCCGCAGAGCAAGGCCGCAGAGCAAGGCTTCGGGCGTACCTTGCGAACATATCGCACTCATCTGATTCCCTTTATCCCCCTTTAAAACATCCAGAGGATGTTTTCCCGCCAATAAGATTGAACAGTTAAAATATTTGAAAAATTTACAGAAGCCGATAATGGTATTTTAAATAGAAGAAAATTTAACAAATTTGCGTAAGTTGGCGCTCGTTGGTCTAGGGGTATGATTCTCGCTTAGGGTCGACAGAGGTCCCGGGTTCAAATCCCGGCGAGCCCATTTTTTAATTTTTTTTTTTAATCAAAATAGTTACTCTGAGCCGTCGACCAGATGCTGTGCATTATTAATTATTATTGATATATTTTCTTTTCAATGTTTTCACCTCACCGAGTCTCGAATCGTGACGTCACGTTTTTTCTTGCATTCATCGCTTCAGGTGATCCGTGGCCGGTCATTACTGTTTCTCTTCAGATGTTCGTTGCTTATTTCCTTGAGTGCTTAAGCCGCTTGGCGAGCGCTACAAGCTCATCGGTGACGGAGAACCGCTGGACAAAGAAGGGATGTGTGGAAGAACGAGGGCTCAAGGGGACGCACTGGCGGGACAAAATGGATATAAAAGCAAACTCAGGAAGAAAAACTGAAAACTTGGAAAGAGATGGACTTGAGGAGGGTTATATTAGAACAAAAGGACAACAAAAAAACAACAAAAGTTTATTTTATTAGCCGCTGTCGCGTTGCGAACGCTGGCTCTAAGAGAGCTCCGCGTTCCTTCTTCTTCCTCTTCCTCTGCTTCTTCCTTAAACTCTTCCGCTTCCTCTTCTCTTCTTCCTCTTCAGCTTGCTTCTTCTTCTTTTCTGGGAAGACAAAGCCTTTATGACGCGGCTCTGACACATTTGTCCTTGTTAACCTGAGCCTGCACACCTTTCTCATCCCACTCCTTCCCCACATTCCCCCAATGATATTAAATCGTTCGCTTGACAGTTGACAGATTTATTTTGTTTCATCTGATTGTTGTGTGGCAGGCATGATGGGCCTAACGGTTTCCTCCTGCACCAATTTCCTCGTTTTAGCTGTGCGGGAGGCGCACCCCAAACCTGGGAGCTTGCACCCTTGAATCAGGGGTCCCAGTGTCAGTGGGTGCGACTGCCCCTGAATCCGGTCCTGGCATTCAGAACCTGTGCTTGGACAAAGCACGGAAAGAGCAGAGGGTGCAAGACCACAAGGAGGTGGTAGCAGAGTCCATCGACCTTTCTGTGATGTGAAAGTGATAGGTCCTGGATCGACTCAGCTTCATCACAGGAATATCCAATGATCTTGAAGGCCTTGGTTTCCACAGCATCAAATTCTTCAATGAAATAAAAAAATATATTCTATTTTTGATATACACCTCGCCTTCTGATGCTTCTGTTTATAAAATAAATATGGAAGGTTGATGCCTTGTTAAGAATGGCAGGCAGCGAGTTGTGGTTCTTTGGCAATGCACGAGAGGGTGAGTTTGAACATGCGTTTGCCGAGTGGGAAGTGTCGTTTGAATAAAGGAAGTCGGCCTTCTTTGGTGTGTTGCAAACTGATGGAGTGAAAATTGAAGCTCTGGGTGCTCTGCTACGACTTGAGACAGACTGCAGGCCCGTTGACATCACAGTAACCTGGCAGTAAATGGCAATATTGTTGTGGGCGGGTGTCGGCGGCGAGCACGACCGCTAGGTGAGCAGTAGAGTCGGCTCCACCGAAACACCCGGAATCTAGATCGTGCTTCTGGGAGAACTCCGAAAGGTACGGGTCCTTTACAGGACCGTGAATCGCCAAAAAATTCGACCGCGTCAGATAGGGTTAATTGCCAACTTCAATATACCTAAGTATCCACGTGGCAAAGCTACCGGGGAATTCACACCCTCGGCAGGCCTCGGACGGAGAGCGTTATCGTGCTCGAACCGTGCGTAACCCGAGCGGATGTTAACAAGACCGTCGGACCAAATGCACAATTTACCATTTCCCAATTTCCCACACAGCACCGTGCCAAGCCAATGAAAGAAGCACAGAAACGAGCTGATACATAACAATAGGGGTATTTGTTATAACGATAATCGGGGAGGGGAAGCACACAAGAGGCAGAGTTATCACGACTATAGCAAGGCAATAATGTACAAGGAAACAAGACAAGGCACTTAACAGTTTCTAACTTATAGACGCGGCCAAGGCACATCACATCACGCACACACAAATACCCAAAAGAAATGGACCCCGTCGGGTTTTATTGAAGGTTCTCAGCCTCGAGGGAAGATGAGCTGGAAAACCAGAGCTAGTCTGGATCTGTCCACCTCGTGTGGTCTTCGACGTCTTCTGACCGGCGGGACTCGACCCGCAACCACGATGCCACTCCAAGGACCAGGGACGGAGGATGAAGTGCGACACCACCAGCGCGAGGGCCGGGACAACGGGCAAAAAGCCGAGTGTGGCCAGCAGGCAAGGCCAGCGATCCAGGACGATCCGCGCAGACAAACCCCAAACTCTCCACAGTCGGATTTAGCGCCGGAACAATTATTCACTTCTCCAGAGGGAGGAGCCGCCCTCTATCTGAGCCCCGCTCTCCACTACTGGACGGTTTTTGGCACGCAAATGCGCCTTGTTGCCCCCGTAATTGGCAAAAGGGGCCGCCAGCCGCTGCTTGACCGGGGGGCATGCGGCATCACAGCGGACCGCGCCCTCAAACAGTAAGGGATTAATATTGTCCTGTTGTTGGCTCTCATTGGCCGACCGAAGGCAAACTCCTCGCATCTCTCTGATTGATGAGAGAGACGCCAAGTCCTCTTGAACTCTGCCCACCATGAGCGTATGGTGTCAGATGGAGCAAGGTTTGTTATGTTACAAGGGATGTAAAAATGTAAAAAAAACCCTGACTATCAAAATAACTCTGTTAGGCCACGAACATTTAATTCCCACTTAGACTAGGGACGGGACTCTAACTAGAACCACATACTTTACCGAGATTAACTGAATCTTATCAGGACCTTGCGTTGTGTGCTCATGGCTGCCTGATTCATAACACTATTACTCCAGGGCGCTCAATTTTGGCATATCCCCAGGAAGATGCCTTGCCATCCCCTCTCTTGATATGCAATCAACCGACGCAACCATGAGACACGTGTCAGACTGTTGGCCTCCCTCACTCACGCAGGCTTCCCTTTCTGAGTGATCTGGTTAGCAAGATCAGCATCAGAAAAACGAGCCACTGTCCATACCAGCTGCAGCTGTCGCTCACTGCGAATAAACAGGAAAACAAATCTCATCTGAGTCACTGTCAGCAATCGCTTCATTGGACAAAAGTTGACTGCGATAGTGAAGATCTCCAAAAGGGATTCTGTACCGAGGAGTTAAGTCTCTGTCTCAGATCCCTGGTCAGAGTCCAATACATCGTATTGGAGCAACACGGATTTCATTGGCATCTTCCGCACGATGAGGCGAGTCTTGTGGTCTCTCACTCCTTTCACCGTCAGCAGGTCGGTGCGCTTTCTGTCTTCTAACCGTTCGTCTCCGGTCTCACCACCCCACTTGCGCTGTCTGCGATTTGTGCCCCACCATATTTCCGCAGGGCGCTCAAGTCGCCAACAACCCCATTCTGGTAAAACTACCAAAATCACGATCATGACTCACTTCATCTTTCATTCTCTTTTTTCCCACCTTGAATAAACTCCCTCACTTGTTCAACCCATTCTTCCCTCCAGGCCTTCAAAAACAGTGTTCACTAACACCACCTCTATCCAAATCCTCCATATTTTCTACCCCCGTTAATCACCCAAACACTTCCTTCAAATTCCTGCTTTCCCTTCCTGAAAAGTCCCTGCCATGTCAATCCTGTATACCCGTTTCCCCGCCCCATTCTTTCCCCTTCACAATCTTCCTAATGTCCTCTGTTCCCCCTGTTTTGTCTTCCGACGCCCCTCTTTGTCTCAGCCTTGCCCCCCTGCCGTACGTTGTGTACTTTGCTCTTATAATTAGGAACCTTGACATGGTATACAAAAAAAAATGACTGGAATGCACCAGGACTTAAGACTCAGACTTTGTGTCCTCCTGCTTCAAGATCCGACAGCGCGCCAGCCCCATGATCGAGTGAATCCATGACTCGCCCAGGCCCGACTCAGACATCTCTTCACCTCTGGCTACAGCGCAGCAAGGTGTAATTCACTGCCAAGTAAGTTGAATCTCTTTGTGACCGAACATCCTTCCACAAACGTAGTACAACCAAGATTAGCAAGCCATTGAGATACAGACAAGATAGCAGATAGCAGAAAGCCTGGATCTTCATTTGACCCAGGAAACCATAATCCCCAGTGGGCACTGAACTCTCATCAGTGCTCAAGGGTCCCCATAAGCATATCCAGCATCTCTGGCAAATATACTGAATCATCTGAAAAATTGGGTCAGAAGATCTTGACATTCCCAAACGATTGCAGCCGAAAGTGATTCTGGCTGACATCCTCCCAGAATCCAGTCTAGCACAGCGCCTGAATAAGTGTGGGCCAATATATGCTACTGAGCAAACTCCACTAACAATTATATAAGTTGGAGATGGACGCACCAACCTCACAGAAATCTGAGTACCACGAGAGTATCGTTCAGACATCAGAATTGGATACAGTCTTTGGTGGCACTCACCGAAAACGCGAGAATCCTCGCAGAGGGCATCGCCATTGACTTGAATCAAACACTTTGACGAGAATCAATCATAGTCTGTGAGCAGCCATTGCCCGAAACTCTGCATCTTGCATTCCCCGAGGACCCAAAGGCGCAAGGATACGGTCAATTGTTTCACTTCTTTGGTGTAAAGCCTGAACTGCTCTGGGCTGGTGCTCAAGCAGATGTGTGCGAAAGCAACCCTATCAATAATTATCCGAGCAAAGACCTTTGCCAACATCCTGAGAGCAGTGTCACCCATCGGTAGGCTGTTGCAGCCCTATATATCACTTCTTTCAACTTTCGCAGAGAGGAACCAACAAGACCCCTCTTCCAGTAGTTGGGATGATGGCCTGTGTCCTCAACAGAGCAAGAACTGCATGCAACGCTCCACCACTTGAGAGTTCGCAATGAATGCACATGATCCCAGGAGCTTTACCCTTCTTTCAACTAGTTCAGCTGCAAACCTGTTTGTCCACAAACAAAGGCGGTTAACAGTTGATTCTAAGGGTCGCATGGGGATAGTTATGCCCTGACATCCAACTCAACAGCTGATGGGTCAGCCTGGTACAGCACCAAGAGTAACCGGCCAGCGCTTCACTTAAGACTCCATCCATCAATAGCCCACTCAGCCCATTCTCTAACTGCGAGCTACAGCCACAGAGACAGTCTTGGAGGAAGGCAATGACACGAATTCCTCTAACAGAAAGAATCCCTGACCACAAGTGGCTCTACCTCTTCAGAGACATCACGCGGAACATCAAGGCATGGTCATCTTGAAAGCACGTCCACAACTCTTCAGGTTCCCAAAAACACCGTAACCCCCAGCAAGTCCCCACTCAGCCTGTTCAAAACTCCTCAATACCCTTCATCCTTGATAGCTTCCAACATCCAGCTTGCTGGGAATGGTACCATTCTCCCTGATTTAACCTGAAACTTCAGATTGCCACAACAAGCACTTAAGCAGAGTATTTCGGCTACAACAAACACTGTCGTTGGTATTGAGGAATTGACCACTTCAGTGACCTGCAGTTTCAGGTATCATCCTCATGACCATCCAAACGGCACATCATCAATCCCTCTTGCCACACCACCAGGCATTGGAATACAATTCCAGGGCGATGAGCCTGTGGGGTGCCTGAAACCATGAAGCAGCCTACTCCAAGACTAGATGATATCTTGCAATGTCAAGGAACTTAGTGCTATTCTGGTTTCACGATTCCAGACCCATGGGACAACAATGTCCTCATAACCATCCCTATCAGAAGAGGCTGTGGAAGACTGAGGCGAAGTGGCAGCTCCACAGAGGTACTCCCACGGAGTGGGTTTTGCAATTTTCTTTGTGTGTTTGCGAATGAAGCTGTTTACGCTGGCTGAAGTGCAAAATCCTGTGGCCGTAGAAAGAGGTAACCCAGACTGCAGGAGAAATCCACAGAACATGTTGGACCAATATGGATCGCTGTTGGCTCACAAGGAGCTCGCCTGCCCTTGACAGTTTTTTTTTGAATCCTGCTGCGGTCCTGGGAAGTCAGGCGCGGAGAGATGGTTTAGTCGCCAACAACCCACGCATGAAACAGGTGACAGGTTCACATGGTACCTGAGCGAGTCACAGTATGATCTGGCCTGACGCTGACGATAAGCAATTCTGATAATTTGCTGTAAGTATATGCCATAGTACAAAAACATTCAACTGGCCCCCCCCCCCTCCAATTTCCGTAGGATAGATCTCTCTTTCACAACTGGGTTAACTTTTGAACAGGTTGATGTGGGCTTTTCTTGAGTGATCATGGAAACTATGTAAGAAGAAGACTTCAATCAATTTAAATTTATATATATTTTATGTTTGGTGGGTAGATGGAGGAATTTAAACGTTCACACAGGGAAAAAAAATAAAGGGATAAGAAATTGATCAGAATTGTAAAAGTTAACGAAAGATTAAAATAATAGATAGTACTGTCAAAAAGAAATAGAAAGAGGAATGTTGAGGGCATAGAATTATTAAAGGTTAAAGGGGGATAATGAAGGGGCTTAAATTTTAGGTGGTTGTTAATAATTGTTTAATGAAATAGAAGAGGTTAAGAAGTTAAAGTGAGGAAATCTTATATGTATTAAGATGTATGGTGTTTATAGGAGAAGGAGGTGTAAAAAAGTAAAAATAAATGAAAGGGTAAAGGGAAAAAGGGTGGGGGTTTATAAGAAAAAGTAAAAGTATTAAAGGTAAAGAATAGAAATAAGAGATAGCAAAAAGGTGAGGATATAAGGAGGATCAGATAAAATAGAAACAGGAAAAGGATGGAAAAGGTGGGGAAGGAGTAAGAATGAGAGAGCGACGAATAAAGGGGGACCAGGAGGGGAGGAAGAATAGGATTGTATCATGTAGCATGGTGCTGTGACGATGGAGAATCCTATCTTTTTTTGTTGTAATTGTCGAGGTCATAAAAGTAGCAAGCACAGCTACGCAGAACATGGGGGGGGGCAGGAGACAAGAGGGTACGGGAAGTAGGAAGGACAAAACAGTGGGGAGCAGTAGACTATTAGTAAGATCTGTGGAAGGCGAGGGAATGGGGTGGAGTAAATCTCGATGTAAATTAGTCGGGAAACTGTCAGCTTGTTTTTCGTGTTCACACATGGGGGGTGATGGCTGTGTTAATGTATTGTTGGTTAAGGGCTAATTTCCCTGCATATGATGTGTTTGCTGTGACGGGCTTTTTCCTACAATGTTTGCATTTAGCAAGCCGGCTATAAAAAAGGAACCACATTCCTTCCACAACATACAACCAAGCAAGAGAGCTGAATGTTTGCCAAGCAGGCAAAAACTTGTCTCTGTATGACATGTGAATAACCATGAGATTTGATGTTAAATCCATGAATTTGCTGTGCGGCCTTATTCAATATTGGGGCGCTGTTGATTGGTGGTCTTGGAAAATTAACATTTTAAAAACTTTTTCTCTCTCGTCTGTCTCTCTCAAAGTCTCCCCTTTAAAGTGAGACAGAGCTTCCTAGGCCCTCCATAACTTTCTGGGTGGCGCTGAGATGCACGATCCCTAGTTGCTCTCCACTTGGTCACATGCCCTAAATTGCTGTTTGTTGGTTAGCGCTCAATGTGTTGCTACCTGCTTTATCTAAGAAAGTAAAATAATAAAAACGAATCCTAAAGGCTAACCTTTTGTTTATGGATGACTGGTTCTGTCTCATTGGGTTTTGATGCCATTCAAGGCGGACGGAGGGACATCTGAGCTGCGGAGGATGTAAGTAGTAGGATGCAGGAATCAGTTGCTCGAGGCAATTCTTATTTCGCTAATTTACATCAATGATTTTGGAGAATGGGGTTAAGTGTAGGCTTTCAAATTTGGCAGCTTACCAAGTTTGGAGGACGTATACTCGTATTGCGACTAGGAATATGGCGACTTGATTTAGCAATGAGCTTGTTGAGCCATGTTTGGTAGAGTAATCCGTTGAATAAAAGTCGGCAATTAAACGAGGTTTTAAATTAATGGTCAATTGTTTCCAATGTGCGTGGGCATGTGAGGTTGGCAGTCATGAGCCTACATTATGTGTAGCGTACGTATATCTGAAGCTATGTGCAGCTAGCCCAGCAGCTCATCGGCCACCAGGTCAGGCATCTGTTTTGGGCCACCAGGTTAAAGGGAGTGACAGCTCTCGACTTTCCACGTTCGCACATCGAATACCTCTGGTTGCTTCGTGTAAGGCATTTAAATATAAGCAGAGGTTAATGACTGTCTGCAGGTAGCATAATATGTTAAGGTAGGTACACTAGATATGAGAAGTAATATTTAACTGAAATTAGATTTTTGTTGTGAAGAAAGGCAAAATAAACAAAAAATGTCTACTGTCTGATGTTGACAAATGAAAACTTGTTTTAAGGGGCAACTTTTCAACTACATTGCAATTAAATGAAGCCGCGCGTCTGTAAAGCCTTGATGGCTTTTACTCAACTCGTTATAAGTAAATGTGGGCATTGTCAAAGTTGAAGTATATACTAGCGGTGACTTGAGACTTGGCTCAGTGATTGTTGGACATCTCTGGCTATAGTAGATGGCTAGTGGAGTGCGGATGAGTCTTTGGATTTGGCCACTGATAACATGTATCCGGTGCTAGCCTGGTGTTAGCTTGCGGTTAGGGTGGTGAATTGGATGCCCTAGATTCTGTAGTTGCCAACTGCCATTTTCCACTGAATTAACACCAGGGGGTTGACTCAGGGCCTGTCATCCTTTCTGAAGTTGGCTGAAATGAGCACAGTAAACTGGTTAAAAGGGGCACTGCATTGCAGCGGCTATGGCTGTGCCGCTAACCTAATGATGCAAGCGCAGGTCAGGCAAAAAGGGCTTATGCAGCAGATGGGATTCAGTGCTAGCTGCGCACATAGGGCAGGTTGTCGGTGATCGCAAACTGACTCCTAGCTGGTCACCAAGTGGGCTGGGTGACTGTGAACAAGCCCTGAGGAGTAAAAATAATATCTGACAAGGAGTGGATGAGTAGTCGTTTGGGAGCGCAATGGCCATCCTTTTAAGCAAATGCTGCTGCCTTAAAACGCGTCGGGCTTCTGTTGGAAACTGGTTTGTGGGAACTCGGTAGCCTGGGGGCATATGGAACCCTTGTAATGTAATAATAAATGCGCATCAAAGGCAGATGAGCTATTATGAGCGCAACGGCAACTACAAAACCAACCGTGGGAGAGTGTGGGTTACGCCTATGACGCTGGAAGCGAAGGAAAGGATGTAGCTGCATCCGGTGATGTCACTGCAGTCCGATTGTTTGCCCAACACTTTTTTGTACATACATGTAGGTCTAATCTATATGAAGGTAGAGTGTTTGCAACATCGCTACTTGCTCGGGACTTAGCGTTGTTGGCTAAATGTTGAGGTTGGTTTTTTTTTTGATCAAAATATGAGTGGCTTCCTCATAGAGCCAAACAAAGTGAAGGGCTGTACATTTGTTGTTGGCTACTCATTACTGATAAAGTTATACTGTGACTGATTATTATCGTGTTGGCTGCAGTGGATACCAGGAGCGCAGCTACAACAAGACGTAAGATCGGGAGTGATGATTGAGATGGAATAGCTATTTGATTTTGTGGAGCAATACACTGCGCAGTTTGGCTTGCAGCGTCATCTAGAATCTGGTACTCCTTGACCTGGAAGTCATCTGGGTGGGGCATTTTAAAAAAAAACACATGGGCAGGGTGGCGTACTGAATCGGTGCTGCTATATTTTCCCTGGCACGCTTGTCTGGAAGGCAGACTGTAATGTTATTGGACTACCGTCTGAAAAGCCTGTAGTTTGTCACCAAACGCGTAAGGTTCAAATCATCGCGATGATTCCAGGTGATTTCAATATAGGCTTCACCTAGGAGTGGCTAGGTATCCCGCAACTTCCAAACTGTAGAGCTGGCATTGCATGCTTAGCAGCCTTTTGTGATGCATGGCTTGGACGGCAACTGGTGAAAGTGCACCGGTGGTGATATATTACTGATGGCTTTAATTATTGTTGGCAATGGCTGCTTATTAGGACATAAGTGTGAAAAGCAATATTGGAAACTCCGACGGCATAACGCAGGCAGGTCATGTTCAAAAAACGCCACGCATCTTGGATAAACGATAGCAATGGCAATGAATGGGTTATATTATCAAATAGGAAAACAGAAATGGGACATAGAGTTCTTAAAGAGTGTGGGGCTCAGTCTTTGCCAACATGTCTTGCGCAAACTATTGCGTTTCTAGCTCGCCGTAGCACTGTTCTTCTCCTGGAAGATAGTCTATTGTAGTGTGCATGGCATATAAGTACTTCTTCTCTGTTAAAGCATTTATAGGCGCATGCAGTTTTGCATTGAGTCGTCTAGGCTAGGGCCCAGGTCACTTGTTGGCTATCCTGCTGTACCCTCATCTGTAGCAACTATGTTTCTTCCTTAGTATGTGGTGACGAAAAAACTGTAGCATAATATTCGCTGATGAGGGCTCACTTAATTCCTGTAGGCAGAGATAACACCGTGTACCACTAACAGAGATCCTGTAGTAGAGTATTAATTATGTAAAATCGGACATCATTTCTAGTATGCCAGCTAGACGATTCAAACCTTAATGTGCATTAGGCAAGGTTAGGAGAGAGTTTATCACATTGCACTAAGGAAACATGCAATTGGAAATGACGCACATCAGTGGACAATCAGTTTGGGCTTCCGTCTGGTCACTCGGCCCGTGACTTATGTACTGAGTTCTGAATAGATGTGCTTGTCTCGACGACAGCATGAAGGATAAGAAAATATGTGCAGAACAACTAAGTCACTTGTTCTTCTGATCACTCCTATAATGCCTGGAATGCTACTTGCGGTGGAACAGCCTGCAGATGCGACTTGTTTATTCACCACTAACTGCTGGGTACTAAGGTTTTCTCTCCGCGGCACATGATAGCAGTATGCTGAAGTCATAACTTATAATATTATTATTGGTTCCTTTTTCACTATGCACTTTTGACATGTTGTTTTAATGGTATAATAGTGGAGAAGCTTGATTTTGTTTAAACAGTGCTTATTTTTTAAACCACTAATTAGTATAAGGCTTTCCATTATTTTTTTTTTGGGAATATAAATTATATATTGAAAGAGGTGGTGTTATCTCTGTACGGAATTTAGTGAGGCGCTGCATGCGGGATTATTGTGTACAGTTTTTGGTGACGCAATTTTTCGAACTCACAATACATGCTACAGAGTGGGTTACAACAGAGAGGAAGCGACATTGATCTGGGTCTAAGCTCGACGAAGCTGGTGAGAGGGAGCTGAAAGACAACAGACTTTTTTTTACATTAGAAATGGAAATGATTGTGTTGAGATCTGATGGGATGTTTAAGATAATGGTAAGGGTAATCCGACAAATAGTGGCAGAATAAAATTTCAGCAAATGGTACACGCGATAGGACAGTGGACGTGGTTTATGAGTAAAACATAGAAGGTTAAGGCAGGTGTCTTTCAGCGTGCAGAGAAGTGGTGAATGCGCAGAGTGGTCTCGCCCGCAGGGTAGTGACAGTAGAGTCAGCGGATGTTTCCAACTTGAGTTGATAGGCTATCTGAATGTATTGGGGATTGTGGAGGACGAAGATGTTGGCATGAGATTTTGGCTAGACTTGATGGCCTCCTCCTCGGTTGAAGCTTCACATGTATTTCTTCTAAGTGTAGTTCAAGGGTTTGATTGCACCCTGGTGTATACATTTTTGCATGAAATCAGTTCGTTCATGAAATAAGTTGCAAAAGTGTAGCAGCATTGGAAATGCGACTGGTGGTGCAGACAAAAGTAAGCAGTGTGTAAAAAATTAATGTAAGGTAAAGGAAAAGCAGGTCTGAGATCAAATGGAGCGGCAGCAAAAAAACGCAGTTTGTGGTTGAACGGGTTTGACTTGGCTCATTGCGCAAGGAATGTATTTGGTTTGCAGTCTAGTCAATAATTCGCCGCATTTTTTCATACACTGCAATGCTGCTCTGTTTGCATGTGGTGGTAAGAGACTTTGAATTGGAAATTAAAATCTGGAAGAATGGAGTGAGATAGGGGCAGAAAAGGAACATATGATCGTGGAACATACATGGCCAGCAGTTGGACAGCAAAAGCGAAGGGAATGAATGTAAGAGGGATGAGCTAAATTTTGTGCACCAATGTTGAGAAAAGTATGCTTTTTTTTTTTTTGAGATGGTGGTACACTACTTGCTTGAAGCTCTGGAGGCAAGTGGAGTACTTTGAATCGCTCTTGGGTGGTGGTATTCCACAAAGGAGAGGAAAGAGTGAAGGTGGGAAGAAAGTATGATTTGGGGGGAGTTTT
>CM068956.1:125958609-125976604 GCA_035128595.1 Eptatretus atami
TTGCCTCCAGCAGCTGAAGACATGAAAAGGTTCTGTGACAGACAACGGGGCCTTTTGAACAGGCCCCGAAAACATCCGACCTTCAGCTGCGGAGCGCTCACCCGAAAATACTGACTAACTTTGCCATGCCCTTTTTGCCACAGAGTCCATCAGTCCTGGGCCATGGTTTAGTGTAAAATGTATAAGGCTAAGTTAAGGTAAAATTGTACATGAGTTTGCTCCCCCTGCATGTTTGTCGTAGCGCCGGCAATTTTAGTTTTAAGTCGTCTGTACGAGTGAGTTTTTTTAGTTAGTTACACACCCGTAGGTTATTTACTTTTGGGACACGGATACACCAAACGTCGCACTCAGGGATCCGAAGGTAAATCGTACTAGGGGAAACTTACACATGAAGGCACACAAAAATTTGACGGACTCGGGACGAGTCTGTAAAAAGGGGGGGGGTAGTGTTACGGTTTGTGGAAATTCACAGAACACCATTCAGGTTCCCCAGAGTCAGTTATTTCAATAAGTGTGTGTCCAGATTAGATTTCCCCACCGAGGTATAACGGGAATTATTCGTGTGCCGGGCTGTGCATCTTTGAGGTTGCCGTTATTCTGTTCTATCCTTTATTTCAAACAAACAGCATCTCTCAACGACACCACTACAACCACGCCACCTCCACCACCACAACAGCATCTCAACAACTCCCGCCCCGATATCCCTCCGAACGGGTAAACAGAAGTGACGGTTGGGCGGGTCCCTAGAACGGCGTAAAAAAAAGAATGACGGTTTATCATACCAAAAGAGCCAAGCCGAACCTCCTGGAATTTACCCCCGCGCGCCGGGAAGGGAGGGCAAAACGCCCGGACGGCGATAAAAAGCGCGTTTCGACGCCGAGACAGTCTCTCTCCTTGGTCTCCTTGGCGAGTTGGAGGCGTCGTTGGAGTTGGCCGTTGGAGGTGTCGTTGAGGCGCCGTTGGAGGCGTCGTTGGAGTTGGCCGTTGAGGCGTCCGCTGGAGGCATCGTTGGAGTCGGAGTTGAGTTGGGAGCTGGTGGAGTCCAGTCGAGTGCGGGCAGAGACATCGAGGGTCGCCCAGCGAGTCACCAAGAGGGTGGCAGGTAGCCTGCTCGGTCTCTCGGAGCCCCTGCGGTCATCCGGCTCCGAGCAATCATAAAGGCTTACGAGCCGGTGCTTTTCTTTCTTTCTTTCTTGGGGTTTTTGCATGAAAGTCTGTGACGCTTGTCTACTAAGTAGTGAACGACTAAGTGCATGTAGATAATAAATAGATCGGCTGTAGGTTTTTTGCTCGTGTCTTGTCCCCTACCCCCATTCATTGCCTTGCTTGCATATGTGCAATTGGAAATAAATGTCCCCTTTGTTGAATATTCACCTGCTCGTTGCGTCCCTTCCTCCTTGAACTGCGTAATTGCGTTCGGAATATTAGCTGGTTTTTACCAGATAAGATAATCTGGTCCGACGGGCTTGGCGTATAAAACCGCTACGCAATCGCAAACGGAACGAGCTGCTTAAAGCGGCTCGTTTTCGTGCAGGTTCCGTTGAGGTGTAGATCCCTGGCATTTCCGTCTGTGTGAATAATTAGGTACATCGACAATTCGGCGATAACCCTGTAGGCGTGGACAGAAGAGTTGGCTGATCTATGATGTGGTTAACAACACCCGTAGCTGGGTTTCGGCGTTGATCCGAAAAGCTGCGACTGGATTGCCACGTTCGGTGGGCGCGCGCGACCGCAATCGGGATAAAGGTGGCCGTCCGCACGCCGGATTGGCGAGATCCACAACAATATCAATAAAACCAAAGCTTGTATATTGTAGCAAGTGTATTTTTGCATTGTGAATGGTTAAACTGAAAATATACCTTAATTTATAGAGTTTTAAGAGAATGAAAGGCAAACATTGCCATTTTTCTGTTATATTTTATGGGTTTTTTACCATGTCCAATCTCACTTTGTTCTCAGTACTACCAGAACTTGCCACCATTAACATGTTGTTATTTTCTTTCCAGTTGGAGATAGGCAGGCTTCCTGCCAAATATGTACCAGATGTAGTGTATATAGCAGTGTGCTCGGTGTTCTTGTTGATCGTTGTTAGATGGTTATAACACACTGTGTACACTGTATTTTCAGATCGCTAGAAACTTCCCAGTTTGAAAGCAGTAGTATAGTAGCCAGCCATGGACCTGTATCAATTATCAAGCGTAAAAGAGAGCACAAGACACAGACAAGCTCTCATCGCCTTTTTTGTCAGAGCAGTTCAGGTGACCTCCGCACAGCATCCACAGAAGGAAAAAAACAGAACAAGGACAGTTGCTGATCAGAGGCGAAAACTGGGTGACACCACAAATATGAACATATCCTTGAGAGACTTGAGGTGCTTTCAGAGGAAGAATTCCATGCAATGGAACACAGGTGGCACAAAACCTGCTCCTCCACATTCACCTCTGAAAGCAAGCTAAGCAGACTAAAGAAACAGCGCAGTCAATCAGCACAGCTACCATCCCATCATGGTCTTGACCATGCTCCAGCACTACTTCAGTACCCACCTGCCGAAGCATCCCAACGAGCATGAATTGGTCCCTATGCATGTTTTGCCAAGAAGAGGATTGCCAAAAGAAAAAGTTCACAGGGTGGAAACTGGAGAAGTCTGCAGAATTGATTGAGCGTTCCAAACTTCACCCGGTGATGAGTTCAAGATTGTCAGCAATTTCATCGCCTCAGTGCGAACAAGACAGATCTTGCAAGGTTCCTTTCTGAGATGATCATGCAGAAGGGCGAAGATCTCCCCGAAAGATGTGAAAGTGGTAACAGGAGGTGGATTCTCCAATGCTACCGATGCCAGATCACAAGAAGGGAAACAGTCAGACTTCATGGCAACCACGAAGAGGCTGATACTCCATCATGTGAGGCAGTCAGTGAAGGATATGAAAGATTGGTGTCATGTGCAGTGACACAGAGGTTTTGCTGCTTCTCCTACACTTCATGCCAACCAGAGCATCTCAAGTATGGATGGTTTCCTGGAACATCAAAGAAGCGGAAGTGCTACCCAATTCATGCTGTATCAGACAAACTGCACAACCAGTTAGGGAAAACTTGCTGAGTTTCATGCACTAACAGGTTGTGACACAACCTCAGCCTTCAGTGGCCATGGAAGAAAACGTGCTGGACAACTTTCCAGAGTCAGCCACTCCTAGTCAGTGGAATTGGTCGCGATGGAGAACTCTCCCAAGTTGAGCAGTTTGTATGTCATCTGTATGGCGTTCCTGCACAGCCAAGTGTGATCAAGCCAGATTCCATGTGTTTGGTAAAGCCAAGAA
Source organism: Eptatretus atami (assembly GCA_035128595.1). Lineage (NCBI taxonomy): Eukaryota > Metazoa > Chordata > Myxini > Myxiniformes > Myxinidae > Eptatretus > Eptatretus atami. The sequence goes on from CM068956.1 coordinate 125,961,924, forward strand.
AGGTTTTGATTTGTTGCCTCCGACCAGAGATGCCCTGGATCTGCACAGTAAACGTGCCAATTACCAGGCAAAGATCTGGTTGCAGCACATCGAGAATGCATCAGGATACCATCCCCTGTGGACACCGCTGCCTGGGTGAAGGAGAAGACTTGCCTGCTACCTATCTGGACAAGACTGCCCCCAATTCCAGATGCCTGCCTTCAGCTGTTGACCTGTGGGTGCAAATCAAATGCCAAAACAGCTCGGTGCACTTGCTTTAAAAAGAACTGAAGTGCACTTCTGCATGTGGCTGTGATGCGGTAGAATGTTGTAACCCAGCTGGGAAATAGATTTTCTATAAAACATGCACATAGTACATTTTAGCCACATTGAAATTGTTTTGCTAGCGATCTGATCTACAGTACCCTAAGACATAACATTTCAATTTCTCAGCTTGGTTCACTGCCAGTGAGAAACTTGATTACTATAATAGGAACTCAGACTACTGCATTTCGAAACTGCAGTTTTACGTTACATTGAGTGTGCATTTATGTAAATTCAAAAGTTTACATGATGGTTTTGTTTTCTGTGTATGAAAACATGAAACAGAAGAATGCATAAAGATATTGGCACCAAAAATGTTTTAATCCTGCCAAAATAAAGAGAAATGATCATTTTGTCATTTTTTGCCATTTTTTACCTTCAAGACCTTGAAAATGACCTAAAAATTGAGAATCCAGGTGGCATCCACCCACACCTTTTTCTTATCCTATGACTCATGATCTGGCATGGATGCCTGCTATCAACACGTGATGCCCCAAAAAGTGTAATGTTCCATGTTGTCTGGCCTACTAATATATACAACGACGTGACGATTCAAAACTTCCCTTTTATTTTGTGTTGGGTTTTTAGATCCTGGTGGAGGATCTCTAATCTTACTCACGTTGTTGTTCTTCATCTTCTTCTTGTGGACTTTTTTTGTTTCACAGCCTACAGTTTTCATCGAAACTTCCTGAAATTGGCATATCTATGTAAAAATACCCTGCGCAGACAGTAACCATCTCCGATTTTGAAAATTCCTCCTGAAAAAAAAAGTTATGTCAAAATATCTCCGCTATGTGAAATCGCCGAAAAAATTCTCAAACTAGGCAAGCTTTTGAATTCTGTTTGCGGGAATCGAACAGGGAATTAGCAGAGATGAATTACCGCACATATGATGCATCACTATGACGTCATATCAATTTTTATGACGTCATTCCTATTTTTTGACATTTTTTGTTTCACAACCCAGAGTTTTCATCGGATCTTCGTGAAACTTTCCATGTATATGCAGAAAGCCTACGCGCAGGCAGTAACCACCTCCGTTTTTGGAAATTCTTCCTATAAAAAAAATGTTGACGTCATAATATCGCCGCTAATGAAATCGCCTATACCATTATCTCTCCGAAACTAGGCAAGCTGGTTGAATTTTGTTTACGGGAATCAAGCCGGGCATTGCACAGATAATTTATCGCAAACCTGATACATCACAATGACGTCATTTCGTTTTTATGACGTCATCATTAAGAGGACGAGGATCTTAGCTCATTTTTAAATATTTTTTTATACGATTTTATAATCTTAATATCATAAACGTACACCGTGAATAAGATCGAACACGTCACGAAGATTTTTTCCCAGAACTGAAAACGAGAGGTGTATTGGTATTGTACGCAAGGCGGTGTTCATGAAGCAACAACGTGCGACGTCGGTTCGAGCTTTTCGTGCCTTTTGCTTTTCAAAACGTGACGACACCGTGACCTGACGTCTGAGTTTCGTGTCAGACGTCAATTGTGATGTCATTTAATTGCAAACACGTAGTTAATCGCAAAAAAACGTGAACGTGTGAAAAATGTCCCCGTTCGAGTCCGCCGACGTCACGTTCCCTCCAAATGTCAAAACGATCCGATGTAACTTCCTGACCCTCGTTGATGTTGATAAATCGAAGGATCCGCTTCTCTTCACACTTAATGAAGATCGAGAGCGAATCAGTGATTTTTTGGGGGGAGGAGGCCGGAGTAGGCCCCAAGGCGGAAGAGGACACGATACGTACAGTGTTAACAAACAAATAACTGTGACCAAGCGATGCAGTTAGCACGTAGAATCGCAGTGAAACAGATTGAAAGAATAATCCCTCGAAAAGTTATAATTAACTTCAAATTTAAAGGAAGCATACCGGCCAACATATCACAGCGCAGAGCGCCGCAGAGCAAGGCCGCAGAGCAAGGCCGCAGAGCAAGGCTTCGGGCGTACCTTGCGAACATATCGCACTCATCTGATTCCCTTTATCCCCCTTTAAAACATCCAGAGGATGTTTTCCCGCCAATGAAGATTGAACAAGTTAAAATATTTGAAAAATTTACAGAAGCCGATAATGGTATTTTAAATAGAAGAAAATTTAACAAATTTGCGTAGTATGGCAGGCTCGTTGGTCTAGGGGTATGATTCTCGCTTAGGGTCGAGAGGTCCCGGGTTCAAATCCCGGCGAGCCCATTTTTTAATTTTTTTTTTTAATCAAAATAGTTACTCTGAGCCGTCGACCAGATGCTGTGCATTATTATTATTATTGATATATTTTCTTTTCAAATGTTTTCACCTCCACCGAGTCTCGAATCGTGACGTCACGTTTTTTCTTGCATTCATCGCTTCAGGTGATCCGTGGCCGGTCATTACTGTTTCTCTTCAGATGTTCGTTGCTTATTTCCTTGAGTGCTTAAGCCGCTTGGCGAGCGCTCCACAAGCTCATCGGTGACGGAAGAACCGCTGGACAAAGAAGGGATGTGTGGAAGAACGAGGGCTCAAGGAGGACGCACTGGCGGGACAAAATGGATATAAAAGCAAACTCAGGAAGAAAAAACTGAAAACTTGGAAAGAGATGGACTTGAGGAGGGTTATATTAGAACAAAAGGACAACAAAAAAACAACAAAAGTTTATTTTATTAGCCGCGTCGCGTTGCGAACGCTGGCTCTAAGAGAGCTCCGCGTTCTTCTTCTTCCTCTTCCTCTGCTTCTTCCTCTAACTCTTCCGCTTCCTCTTCTCTTCTTCCTCTTCAGCTTCTTCTTCTTCTTCTTCTGGGAAGACAAAGCCTTTATGACGCGGCTCTTGGACACATTTGTCCTTGTTAACTGAGCCTGCCACACCTTTCTCATCCCCACTCCTTCCCCACATTCCCCCAATGATATTAAATCGTTCGCTTGACAGTTGACAGATTTATTTTGTTTCATCTGATTGTTGTGTGGGCAGGCATGATGGGCCTAACGGTTTCCTCCTGCACCAATTTCTCGTTTTAGCTGTGCGGGAGGCGCACCCCAAACCTGGGAGCTTGCACCCTTGAATCAGGGGTCCAGGTGTCACGTGGGTGCGACTGCCCCTGAATCCGGTCCTGGCATTCAGAACCTGTGCTTGGACAAAGCACGGAAAGAGCAGAGGGTGCAAGACCACAAGGAGGTGGTAGCAGAGTCCATCGACCTTTCTGTGATGTGAAAGTGATAGGTCCTGGATCGACTCAGCTTCATCACAGGAATATCCAATGATCTTGAAGGCCTTGGTTTCCACAGCATCAAATTCTTCAATGAAATAAAAAAATATATTCTATTTTTGATATACACTCGCCTTCTGATGCTTCTGTTTTAAAATAAATATGGAAGGTTGATGCCTTGTTAAGAATGGCAGGCAGCGAGTTGTGGTTCTTTGGCAATGCACGAGAGGGTGAGTTTGAACATGCGTTTGCGAGTGGGAAGTGTCGTTTGAATAAAGGAAGTCGGCCTTCTTTGGTGTGTTGCAAACTGATGGAGTGAAAATTGAAGCTCTGGGTGCTCTGCTACGACTTGAGACAGACTGCAGGCCCGTTGACATCACAGTAACCTGGCAGTAAATGGCAATATTGTTGTGGGCGGGTGTCGGCGGCGAGCACGACCGCTAGGTGAGCAGTAGAGTCGGCTCCACCGAACACACCCGGAATCTAGATCGTGCTTCTGGGAGAACTCCGAAAGGTACGGGTCCTTTACAGGACCGTGAATCGCCAAAAAATTCGACCGCGTCAGATAGGGTTAATTGCCAACTTCAATATACCTAAGTATCCACGTGGCAAAGCTACCGGGGAATTCACACCCTCGGCAGGCCTCGGACGGAACGAGCCGTTATCGTGCTCGAACCGTGCGTAACCCGAGCGGATGGTTAACAAGACCGTCGGACCAAATGCACAATTTACCATTTCCAATTTCCCACACAGCACCGTGCCAAGCCAATGAAAGAAGCACAGAAACGAGCTGATACATTAACAATAGGGGTATTTGTTATAACGATAATCGGGGAGGGGAAGCACACAAGAGCAGAGTTATCACGACTATAGCAAGGCAATAATGTACAAGGAAACAAGACAGGCACTTAACAGTTTCTACTTATAGACGCGGGCCAAGGACACACACACGCACACACAAATACCCAAAAGAAATGGACCCCGTCGGGTTTTATTGAAGGTTCCAGCTCGAGGGAAGATGAGCTGGAAACCAGAGCTATCTGGATCTGTCCACCTCGTGTGGTCTTCGACTCTCGACCGGCGGGACTCGACCCGCAACCACGATGCCACTCCAAGGACAGGGACGGAGGATGAAGGCGACACCACCAGCGCGAGGGCCGGACACGCAGCGAGTGCCCAGCAGGCAAGGCCAGCGATCCAGGACGATCCGGCAGACAAACCCCAACTCTCCACAGTCGGATAGCGCCGAACAATTATTCACTTCTCCAGAGGGGAGGAGCCGCCTCTTCTGACCCGCTCTCCTACTGGACGGTTTTTGGCACGCAAAATGCGCTTGTTGCCCCCGTATTGGCAAAAGGGGCGCCAAGTCCGCTGATTGGACGGGGGGCATGCGGCATCACAGCGACGCCCCTCAAACAGTAAGGGGATAATATTGTCCTGTTGTTGGCTCTCATTGGCCGACCGAAGCAAACTCGCTCGCACTCTCTGATTGAGTGAGAGAGACGCCAAGTCCTTCTTGAACTCTGCCCACCATGAGCGTTATGGTGTCAGGATGGAGCGAAGGTGTTGTTATTGTTACAAGGGATGTAAAAATGTAAAAGAAAACCCTGACTATCAAAATAACTCTGTAGGCCACGAACATTTAATTCCCTTAGACTAGGGACGGGACTCTAACTAGAACACATACTTACCGATATAACTGATCTATAGGACCTTGGCGTTGTGGCTCATGGCTGCCTGATTCATAACACTATTATCCAGGGGCTCAATTTGGCTATCCCAGGAAGATGCCTTGCCCATCCCCATCTCCTTGAGATGCAAATCAAACCGACTGCAACCATGAGACAACGTGTCAGACTGTTGGCCTCCCTCACTCACGCAGGCTCCCTTTCTGAGTGAATCTGGTTAGCAAGATCAGCATCAGAAAAACGAGCCACGTGTCCATACAGCTGCAGCTGTCGCTCACGGAATAAACAGGAAACAAATCTCATCTGAGTCACTGTCAGCAATCGCTCATTGGACAAAAAGTCTGACCTGCGATAGTGAAGGATTCTCCAAAAGGATCTGGTACCGAGGGAGTTAAGTCTCTGTCTCAGATCCCTGGTCAGAGTCCAAGTCACACATCCTAGGAGCAACACGGATCATTGGCATCTCCCACGATGAGGCTGAGTCTTTGGTCTCTCACTCTTTCACCGTAGGCAGGTCGGTGGCTTTTTCTGTCTTCTAACCGTCTCGTCTCCGGTCTCACCACCCCACTGCGCTGTCTGCGATTTGTCCCCACCATATTTCGCAGGGCGCTCAAGTCCGCCAACAACCCCTTCTGGTAAAACTACCAAAATCACGATCACTGCTCACTTCAATCTTTCATTCTCTTTTTTCCCACCTTTGAATAAAACTCCCTCACTTCTGTTCAAACCCATTCTTTCCCTCCAGGCCTTCAAAACAGCTGTTCACCACCACCTCTTATCCAAATCCTCCATATTTTCTACCCCCGTTAATCCACCCAAACCACTTCCTTCAAATTCCTGCTTTCCTTCCTGAAAGTCCCTGCCATGTCATCTTGTATACCCGTGTTCCCCGCCCCATCCTTTCCCTTCCACAGATCTCCTAATGTCTCTGTTTCCCCCACTGTTTTTGTCCTTCCGACGCCCCTCTTGTCTCATGCCCCCCTTGCTGTACGTTGTGTGTTTGCTCTTATAATAGGAACCTTGACATGGTATACAAAAAAAAAATGACTGGTATGCACCAGGACTTAAAGACTCAGACTTTGTGTCCTCCTGCTTCAGACCGACAGCGCCAACCCCATGATCGAGTGAATCCATGACTCGCCCAGGCCCGACTCAGACATCTCTTGACCTCTGGCTCACAGCCAGCAAGGGGTGTATATCACTGCCAAGTAAGTTGAATCTCTTTGTGACCGAACATCCTTACCACAAACAGTACAGACAAGATAGCAGCATTGAAGGTACAGACAAGATAGCAGATAGCAGAAGCCTGGATCTTCATTTTGACCAGGAAACCATAATCCCCAGTGGCACTGAACTCCTCATTCAGTGCCTCAAGGGTCCCCATAAGCATATCCAGCATCTCTGCAAATATGACTGAATCATCTGAAAAATTGAGGTCAGAGATCTTGACATTCCCAAACGATGCCCGAAACGTGATCTCTCTGACATCCTCCCAGAATCCAGTCTACACAAGCGCTGAAAAGTGTGGGGCCAATATATGCTACTGACAAACTCCACTAACAAATTAATATAGTTGGAGATGGACCACCACACTCACAGAAATCTGAGTACCACGAGAGTATCGTTCAGACATCAGATTGATCAGTTTTGGTGGCACCTCACGAAAACCGAGAATCCTCGCAGAGGGCATCCCGATTGACTGAATCAAACACTTGACGGAGATCAACATAGTCTGTGAGCAGCCTTGCCGAAACTCTCATCTGCATTCCCCGAGGACCCAAAGAGCAAGGATACGGTCAATTGTTTACTTCTTTGGTGTAAAGCCTGACTGCTCTGGGCGCTGGTGCTCAAGCAGATGGTGGCGAAAGCGAACCCTATCAATAATTATCCGAGCAAAGACCTTGCCAACACACTGAGAGCAGTGTCACCCATCGGTAGGCTGTTGCAGCCCTATATATCACTCTTTCACTTTCCAGAGAGGGACAACAAGACCCCTCTTCCAGTCAGTTGGGATGATGCTGTGTCCTCAACAGAGCACAGAAACTGCATGCAACGCCTCCACCAGCTTGAGAGTTCAGCATGAATGCCACAGATCCCAGGAGCTTTACCCTTCTTTCAACTAGTTCACTGCAACCTGTTTTGTCCACAAACAAAGGCGGTTAACAGTTGATTCTAGGGTCGGCAATGGGGATAGTTATGCCCCTGACATCCAACTCAACAGCTGATGGGTCAGCCTGGTACAGCCACTCAAAGTAACCGGCCAGCGGGCTTCACTTAAGACTCCTCCATCAATAGCCCACCACCCATCGCTCTAACTGCAGTACACCAAGAGACAGTCTTGGAGGAAAGCAATGCACGAATTCCTCTGTAAGCAGAAGAGAATCACCTGACCACAAGTGTGCTCTACCTCTTCACAGACATCCACCGCCAACATCAAGGATGGTCATCTTGTAAAGCACTCCACAACTCTTCAGGTTTCCCAAAAACACTAACCCCCGCAAGTCCCCACTCAGCCTGTTCGAAACTCCTCAGATACCCTCTCATCCTTGTAGCTTGCCAACATCCAGCCTTGCTGGATGGTACCATTCTCCCTGATTTAACCTGAAACTTCAGAGTTGCCACAACAAGCACTTTACAGAGTATTTGCTACAACAAACACTGTCGTTGGTATTGAGGAATTGACCACTTCAGTAGACCTGCAGTTCAGGATCATCCTCCAGTGACCATCAACCGGCACATCATCAATCTCCTTTGCCACACCACCAGCATTGGAATACCAAGTTCCAGCGATGAGCCTGTGGGTGCTGAAACCATGAAGCAGCCACTCCAAGACTATGATATCTTGCAATGTCAAGGAACTTAGTGCTATTCTGGTTCACAGTTCCAGACCCATGGGGACAACACATGTCTCATAACCATCCCTATCAGATAGAGACTGTGGAAGACTGAGCGAAGTGAGCTCCACAGGAGGTACTCCCACGGAGTGGGTTTTCAGTTTTCTTTGTGTGTTTTGGCGAATGAAGTGTTTTACGCTGGCTGAAGTGCAAATCCTGTGGCCGTAGAAAGAGGTAACCCAACTGCAGGAGGAAATCCACAGACAGTTGGGACCAGATATGGATCGCTGTTGGCTCACAAGGAGCTCCCTCCGCCCTTTGACAGTTTTGTTTTAATCCTGCTGGTGTCCGTGGGAAGTCAGGCGGGAGAGATGGTTTAGTCGCCAACAACCCGACCATGAAACAGGTTAGTACAGGTTCACATGTACCTGTAGCGAGTCACAGATATGATCTGGCCTGACCTGACGATAAGCAATTCGAATAATTTGCTGTAGTATATGCCATAGACAAAATCATTCAACTGCCCCCCCCCCCTCCTATATTTCCTGTAGGATAGATCTCTCTTTCACACTGTACTAACGGTTAGGGTTTGAATCATATTGAAAAAGCTTAATCAATTATATTTTTATTTGGGAGAGTAACTAGGGAAAAAATGATAAATTGATGATTGTAAGTACGAAAAAAAAAATATACTTCAAAGTAAAAGAGGAATGTTAGGCTGAATTAAAGTAAGGGAAGAAGCTTAATGGTTGTAATTTTATGAATGGAAAGTTGGAATCTTTGAAATGTTGGTAGGAGAAGGAAAAGAAAAAAGGAGGGAAGGTGGGGTTATAGAAAAAAATAAGAAAAAAGAGATACGGTGAATAAGGTCAATAAAGAACAGGAAAAGACTGTTCGAACAATTGGGAAGATTAAGATATTGTAGTGAGGAGAATAGGGAGATTCAGAGGAGTAAGAATAGATGTATCATGTAGCATGGTCTGTGACGAGGAGAATACATCTTTTTTTGTGTAATTGTCGAGGCTCAATAAAAGTAGCAAGCACCAGCACGCACGAACATGGGGGGGGGCAGGAGACAAGAGGGACGGGAGAGTAGGAAGGACAAAACAGTGGGGAGCAGAGACATTAGTAAGATCTGTGGAAGTGGAGGGATGGGGTGGAGAACATCTCGATGTTAAATTAAGTCGGGGAAAACTGTCAGCTTGATTGTTTCGTGTCACCACATGGGGGGTGATGGCTGTGTTAATTAAGTGTGGTTAAGGCTAATTTCCCCTGCATATGTGTTTTGCTGTGACGGCTTTTTCCTACATGTTTGCATTTAGCAAGCCGGCCTATAAAAAAGGAACCAACATTCCTTCCACAAACAACAACCAAGCAAGAGAGCTGAATGTTTGCCAAGCAGGCAAAAACTCTGTCTCTGATGACATGATGAATAACCATGAGATTGATGTTAAATCCATGAAATTTTGCTGCGGCCTTATTCAATATGGGGCCTGTTGATTGGTGCTCTTGCGAAATAATTAACATTTTAAAAACTTTTTCTCTCTCGTCTGCTCTCTCAAAAGTCTCCCCCTTAAAGTGAGACCAGAGCTTCCAGCCCCTCCATAAACTTTCTGGGTGCGCTGAGATGCACATCCCTAGTTTGCTCTCCAACTTGGTCACATCCCTAAATTGCTGTTTGTGGTTAGCCTCAATGTGTTGCTACCCTGCTTATCTAAGCAAAGTAAAATAAATAAAAAACGAATCCTAAAGGCCTAACCTTTTGTTTAATGAGACTGGTTCGTCTCATGGGTTTTGATCCCATTCAAGCGCGACGGAAGGGACATCTGAGCTGGAGGATGTAAGTAGTAGGATCCGCAGGAATTCAGTTCTCGAGGCAATTCTTATTTCGCTAATTTACATCAATGATTGTGGAGAATGGGTTAAGTGTAGGCTTTCAAATTTGGCAATTACACCAAGTTTGGAGGGACGTATACTCGTGATTGCGACTAGCGAATGGCGACTTGATTTAGCAATGAGCTTGTTGAGCCATGTTTGGCGGGGGGGGGGGTGGGGGGGGGGGGGGGGGGGGGGGGGGGGGGGGGGGGGGGGGGGGGAGAGGGGGGGGGGGGGGGGGGGGGGGGGGGGGGGCGGTGGGTGGGGGGGGGGGGGGGAGGGGGGGGGGAGGGGGGGGGTGGGGGGGCGGGGGGGGGGGCGGGGGGGGGGGGGGAGGGGGGGGGGGGGGGGGGGGGGGGGGGGGGGGGGGGGGGGTGGGGGGTGGGGGGGGGGGGGGGGAATAAGAAAAAGTCGCAATTAAAACGAGGTTTTAAATTAATGGTAATTGTTTTCCATTGCGTGGGCATGTGAGGTTGCAGTCAATGACCTACATTATGCTGTACGTACGTATATCTGAACATGTGCAGCTAGCCAACCCCAGCTCATGGCCACCAGGTCAGCATCTGTTTTGGGCAACCAGTTTAAAGGGAGTGGACACCTCTCGCTTCCACGTTCCACATCGAATGACCTCTGGCTTCTTCGTGTAAGGCAATTTAAATATAAGCAGAGGTTAATGACTGTCTCAGGGTACATATATGTTAAGGTAGGTACACTAGATATGAGAAGTAATATTTAACTGAAATTAGATTTTTGTTGTGAAGAAAGCAAAAAAAAAAAATGTCGTACTGTCTGATGTTGACAAAATGAAAACTGTTTTAAGCAACTTTTCAACATACATGCAATTAAATGAAGCCGCGCGTCTTAAAGCCTTGCATGGCTTTTACTCCAAACTCGTTATTAAGTAAATGTGGGCATTGTCACAAGTTGAAGTATATACTAGCGTTGACTTGAGACTTGGCTCAGTGACTTGTTGACATCTTCTGGCTATAGTAAGGCTAGTGGAGTCGGAATGAGTCTTTGGATTGCCACTTGATAACATGTTATCCGGTGCTAGCCTGGTGTTAGCTTAGCGGTTTAGGGTGGTGAAATTATGGGGGAGCCCTAGAATTCCCCTGTAGTTGCAACTGCCATTTTCCACTGAATTAACACCAGGGGGTTGACTTCAGCCTTCATCCTTTCTGAAGTTGGCTGAAATGAGCACCAGGAAACTGGTAAATAGGGGCACTGCATTGCAGCGCTATGGCTGTGCCGCTAACCTAATGATGCAAGCGCAAGGTCAGGCAAAAAGGCTAGCAGCACGATGGGATTCAGTCCGCTACCTCCACAAGGGTCAGCGTTGTCGGTGATCCAAACTGACTCCCCTACTGCCTGTCACCCAAGTGGCTGGGTGACTGTTGACAACCCTGAAGGAAGTAAAATTAATATCTGACAAGGAGTGGATTTGAGTATCGTTTGGGGATGCCAATGGCCATCCTTTAAAGAAATGCTGCCTCCTTTAAAAACGCTCGCTTCTGTTGACTGGTTTGTGGGCAACTCGGTTAGCCGGGGGCATATGGAACCCTTTGATGTAATAATAAATGCATCAAAGGCAGATGAGCTAGTTATGAGCCAACTGGCAACTACAAAACCACACCCGTGGGGAGAGGTGGTACGCCTATGACGCTTGGAAGCCAAGGAAAGGATGTAGCTCATCGGCGGTGATGTCACTGCAGTCCGCATTGTTTCCCAACCACTTTTGTACCATAATGAGGTCTAATCTTATGAAGGTAGAGTGTTTGCAACATCGCTACTTGCTCGGTGACTTGCGTTGTATGGCTATGTTGAGGTTGTTTTTTTTTTGATCAAAATATGGAGTGGCTTCCTCATAGAGCCAAACAAAAGTGAAGGCTGACATTTGTTGTTGGCTACTCAATTACTGATAAAATGTTATACTGCTGACTGAATTAGTATGTGTTGCCTCATGGATACCAGGAGCCACTACAAAAGACGAGATCAGTGATGCGATTGAGCATGGAATAGCTATATTGATTTGTGAGCAATACACTCCAGTTGGCTTGCAACGTCATCAGAATCTGGAACTTCCTTGACCTGGAAGTCATCTGGTGGGCATTTTAAAAAAAAACACATTGGGCAGGTGGCGTACTGAATCGGTGCTGCTATATTTTCCCTGGCCACGCTTGTCTGGAAGCAGACTGTAATGTTATTGACTACTCGCTGCAAAAAGCCTGTATTTGTCACCCAAACCGTAGGTCAAATCATGCATGATTCAGGTGATTTCAATATAGCTCACCTAGGAGTGGCTAGGTATCGCAACTTCCAAACTGTAGAGCTGGCATTGCATGCTAGCAGCCTTTTGTGATGCATTGCTTGACGCAACTGGTTGAAAGTGCCACGCGTGGGTGATATATTACTGTGGCTTAATTATTGTTGGCAATGCTGCTTATTAAGGACCATAAGTGTGAAAGCCAATATTGGAAACATCCGACGGCATAACTAGCAGGAGGATCATGTTCAAAAAAACGCCACGCAATCTTGGATAAACCGATAGCAATGCAATGAATGGCATTATATATAAATAGGAAAACAGAATATGACATAGAGTTCTTAAAGAGTTGTGGGCTCAGTCTTTGCCACACATCTTGCGCAAACGTATTGCGTTTCTAGCTTCGCCGTAGCCACTGTCTCTTCTCCTGGAAGATAGTCTATTGTAGTGTTCATGGCATTGAAGTACTCTTTCTCTGTTCAAACAGCTTTATAGGCGCATCAGTTTTGCAAATTGAGTCGTCTAGCTAGGGCCCAGGTCAATTTCGTTGGCTATCCTGCTGTACCCTCATCTGTAGCAACTATGTTTCTTCCTAGATGTGGTGACCAAAAAACTGTACATAATATTCCTGATGACGGGCTCACTAATTCCTGTACAGAGATAACACCGTGTACCAACAACAGAGATCCTGTAGAGAGATTAATTATGTAAAAATCGGACATCATTCTCTGTATGCCAGCTAGACGATTCAAACCTTAATCTGCATAGGCAAGGTTAGGAGAGAGTTATCAACATTGCACTAAGGAAACATCAAATTGGAAATGACGCACATCAGTGACAATCAGTTTGGGTTCCGTCTGGTCACTCCGGCCCGTTGGACTTTAATGTCTAGAGTCATGAATAGATGTGTTGTCTCAACGACACATGAAGGATAATGAAAATATGTGCAGAACAAAACTAAGTCACTTGTTCATTGATCACTCCTATAATGCCTGGAATTGCTACCTTGCGTGGAACAGCCTGCCAGATGCACTTGTTTATTCACCAAAACATCGGGTACTAAGGTTTTTCTCTCCGCGCACATGATAGCAGTATCTGAAGTCCAATAACTTATAATATTATTATTGGTTCCTTTTCACTATGGCACTTTTGAACATGTTGTTTTAATGGTATAAGTGGACGACTTGATTTTTGTTTTACAGTGCTTAGTTTTATATAAACACAATTAGTATAAGCTTTCATTATTTTTTGGCGAAATAAATTATATATGAAAGAGGTGGTGTTATCTCTGTACGGAATTTAGTTGAGGCCTGCATCGCGGATTATTGTGTACAGTTTTTGGTGACCACATTTTTCGAAACCACATAATGCTACAGAGATGGGTACAACAGAGAGCCGAACGACATTAGATCTGGTCTAGCTCGACGAAGCTGGTGAGAGCGAGCTGAAAGACCAGACAGACTTTATTTACATTAGAAAATGGAAATGATTGTGTTGAGATCTGATAGGATGTTTAAGATAATGGTAAGGGTATCGACAAAATAGTGGCAGAATAAATTATGTTCAGGCAAATGGACACCGATAGGACCAAGTGGACGTGGTTATGATAAAACATAGAAGAGTTTAAGGCAGGTGTCTTTCACTCAGAGAAGTGGTGAATGGCGAGAGTGGTCTCCCCGCAGGGTAGTGACAGTAGAGTCAGCTGGATGTTTTCAACAATTGAGCTTGGATAAGGCTATCTGAATGTATTGGCGGATTTGGAGGACGAAGATGTTGGCATGATTTTGCTAGACTTGATGGCCTCCTCCTCGGTTGAAGCTTCATGTATTTCTTCTAAGTCTGCTAAGTTCAAGGGTTGATGCACCTGGTGTATACATTTTTGCATGAAATCAGTTCGTTCATGAAAATAAGTTGCAGAAAGTGTAGCAGCATGACTGGTCAGACATAAGTAACAAGTCTAAAATAAAAAAAAATGTAAGACTCGAGGTGGTGCAGACATAAAGTAAACAAGTGCTGTAAAAAAAATATAATGTAAGGTAAAGGAACAAAGCAGGCTCTGAGGATCAAATGGAGCGGCCAGCAAAAAAACGCAGTGTTGGTTTGAACGGGTTTGACTTGGCTCATTGCCAAGGAATGTATATGGTTTGCAGTCTGTCAAATAATTCGCCGCATTTTTCATACACTTGCAATGCTGTTGTTTCATGGTGTGTAAGAGCTTTGAATTGGAAATTAAAATCATGGCAAGAATGGAGTGAGATAGGGGCAGAAAAGGAAACATATGATCGTGGAACATACATGGCCAGCAGTTGGACACAAAAAGCGAAGGAATGATTGTAAGAGGGATGAGCTAATTTTGTCACAATGTTGACGAAAAGTATCTTTTTTTTTTTGAGGATGGTGGTACACTACTTGCATTGAAGCTCTGGACAAGTGGAGTACTTTGAATCGCTCTTGGGATGGTGATTCCCACAAAGGAGAGGAAAGAGTGAAGGGTGGGAAGAAAGTATGATTTGGGGGGAGTTTT
>CM068956.1:125994622-126005387 GCA_035128595.1 Eptatretus atami
GGACCAACACATGTCTCATAACCATCCCTATCAGTAGAAGACTGTGGAAGACTCGAGCGAAGTGCAGCTCCACAGGAGGTACTCCCACGGAGTGGGTTTTCAGTTATCTTTGTGTGTTTTGCGGAATGAAGTGTTTTACGCTGGCTGAAGTGCAAATCCTGTGGCCTAGAAAGAGGTAACCCAACTGCAGGAGGACATCCACAGACACAGTTGGGCACCAGATATGGATCGCTGTTGGCTCACAAGGAGCTCCTCCGCCCTTTGACAGGTTTTGTTTTTAATCCTGCTGGGTGTCCGTGGGAAGTCAGGCGGGAGAGATGGTTTAGTCGCCAACAACCCGACCATGAAACAGGTTAGTACAGGTTCACATGGTACCTGTAGCGAGTCACAGATATGATCTGGCCTGACCTGACGATAAGCAATTCGAATAATTTGCTGTAGTATATGCCATAGACAAAATCATTCAACTGCCCCCCCTCCTATATTTCCTGTAGGATAGATCTCTCTTTCCACCAACTAGGGTTACTTTGAATACCAGGTTGATGTGGAGCTTTTATTGAGTGATCATGGAACTATGTAATGAAGAAAGACTTCAATCAATTTAAATTTATATATATTGTTATGTTTGTGGGTAGATGGAGGAATTTCAAAGTTAAGATAGGATTGTATCATGTAGCATGGTCTGTGGACGAGGAGAATACATCTTTTTTTGTGTACATTGTCGAGGTCATAAAGAGCAAACAACGACCAACATGGGGGGGGGCAGGAGACAAGAGGGACGGGAGAGGGAAGGGACAAAACAGTGGGGAACAGAGACATTAGGAGATCTGTGGAAGGGAGAGGGATGGGGTGGAGAACATCTCGATGTAAATTAAGTCGGGAAAACTGTCAGCTTGATTGTTTCGTGTCACCACATGGGGGGTGATGCTGTGTTAATTAAGTTGGGTTTAAGGCTAATTTCCCCCAATATGTGTTTGTGCCTGTGACCTTTTCCTACATGTTTGCATTTACAAAGCCGGCTATAAAAAGGAACCACATTCTTCCAACAACAACAACAACAAGAGAGCTGAATGTTTCCAAGCAGGCAAAAACTCTGTCTCTGTATGACATGATGAATAACCATGAGATTGATGTTAAATTCCATGAAATTTGCTCCCTTATTCAATATTGGCCTGTTGATGGTGCTCTGTGGAAATTAAACATTTAAAAACTTTTTCTCTCTCTCTCTCTCTCAAAAGTCTCCCCCTTTAAGTGAGACCAGACTTCCAGGCCCCTCCATAAACTTTCCTGGGTGCGCTGAGATGCACCATCCCTCAGTTGCTCTCCACTTGGTCACATCCCTAAATTGCTGTTTGGTACCTCAATGTGTTGCTACCCTGCTTTATCTAAGGAAAGTAAAATAAATAAAAAAACGAATCCTAAGCCTAACCTTTTGTTTATGGATGACTGGTCTGTCTCCATGGGTTTTGATCCATTCAAGCGGACGGAGGGACATCTGACTGGGAGGATGTAAGTAGTAGGGATCCCAGGAATCAGTTCTCGGACAATTCTTATTCCTAATTTACATCAATGATTTGGAGAATGGGGTTAAGTGTAGGCTTTCCAAATTTGCAGATTACACCAAGTTTGGAGGTGACGTATACTCGTGATTGCGACTAGCATGCGACTTGAGTTTACAATGACTTGTTGACCATGTTTGGAGAGTAATCGTTGAATAAAAGTCCAATTAAAACGAGGTTTTAAATTAATGGTAAATTGTTTTCCATCGTGGGCATGTGAGGTTCAGTCAATGACCTACATATACTGTGTACGTACGTATATCCTGAACATGTGCAGCAAGCCAGCACTCATGGCCACCAGGTCACATCTCGTTTTGCCACCAAGGTTAAAGGGAGTGGACACTCTCCTTTCCCGTTCCACATCGAATGCTCTGGTTCTTCGTGTAAGCAATTTAAATATAAGCAGAGGTTAATGACTAGTCTCAGGTACATAATATGTTCAAGTAGGTACACTAGATATGAGAAGTAAATTTAACTGAAATTAATTTTTGTTGTGAAGAAAGCAAAAAAAAAAAATGTCTACTGTCTGATGTTGACAAATGAAAACTTGTTTTAAGCAACTTTTCAAACATACATTGCAATAAATGAAGCCCCGCGTCTTAAAGCCTTGATGGCTTTTACTCCAACTCGGTTTATAAGTAAATGTGGGCATTGTCACAAGTTGAAGTAATACTACGGTGACTTGAGACTTGGCTCAAGTGACTTGTTGACATCTCTGGCTATAGGTAGAGCTAGTGGAGTCGGATGAGTCTTTGGATTGCCACTGATAACATGTAATCCGGTGCTAAGCCTGGTGTTAGCTTAGCGGTTAGGGTGGTGACTTGGGATCCTAGATTCCTGAGTTCCAACTCCATTTTCCACTGAATTAACACCAGGGGGTTGACTCAGCCTGTCATCCTTCTGAAGTTGGCGAAATGAGCACCAGTAAACTGGTAATAGGGGCACTGCATCAGCGGCATGGCTGTGCCCCTAACCAATGATGCAACCAGCAGCCAAAAAGGCAGCACACGATGGGATTCAGTGCTACCTGCCACAGGGTCAGGTTGTCGGTGACCAAACTGACTCCCCTCACTGGCTCACCAGTGGGCAGGGTGACTGTGACACCCTGAAGGAGTAAAAATAATATCTGACAAGGAGTGGATGAGCTATCTTTGGGAGCCAATGGCCATCCTTTAAAGAAATGCTGCCTCCTTAAAAACGCCCTTCCTGTTGGACTGGTTTGTGGCAACTCGGGTAGCCTGGGAGGCATAGTGGAACCCTTGATGTAATAAATGCCATCAAAGGCAGATGAGCTAGTATGAGCCAACGGCAACTACAAAACCACACCCGTGGGGAAGAGGGTGGGTACCCTATGACGCTGAAGCCAAGGAAAGGATGTAGCTCATCCGGTGATGTCACTGCAGTCCGATTGTTTCCCAACCACTTTTGTACCATAATGAGGTCTAATAATATGAAGAGAGTGTTTCAACATCGCTACTTGCCTCGGCTACTTCTTGCTAATGTTTGAGGTTGTTTTTTTTTTGACAAATATTGGAGTGCTTCCTCATAGAGCCAAACAAAGTGAAGCTGACATTTGTTGTTGCTACTCAATTACTGATAAATTATACTGTGACTGATTATTATGTGTTGCTCAGTGGATACCAGGAGCCACCTACAAGACGAGATCGCAGTGATGATTGAGATGGAATAGCTATTTGATTTTGCAATACACTCCAGCTTCAACGTCATCAGAATCTGGAACTTCCTGACCTGGAAGTCATCTGGTGCATTTTAAAAAAAAACACATGCAGGGTGGCTACTGATCGGTGCTCTATATTTCCCTGGCACCTTGTCTGGAACAGACTGTAATGTTATTGACTACTCGTCTGAAAACCTGTATTTTGTCACCCAAACCGTAGGTTCAAATCATGCGATGATTCCAGGTGATTTCAATATACTTCACCAGGAGTGGCTAGGTAGCAACTTCCAAACTGATAGAGCTGGCATTGCATGCTACAGCCTTTTGTGATGCATGGCTTGGACCAACTGGTGAAAGTGCCTACCGGTGGTGATAATCTACTGTGCTTAATTATTGTTGGCAATGCTGCTTATTACACCATAAGTGTGAAAGCCAATATTGGAACATCCGACCATAACTCAGCAGAGGTCATGTTCAAAAAAAACCCACCAATCTTGGATAAACCATAGCAATGGCAATGATGGCATTATCAAAATAGGAAAACAGAATTGGAAATAGAGTTCTTAAAGAGTGTGCTCAGTCTTTGCCACACATCTTGCCAAACTATTCCGTTTCTGCTTCAGCCGTAGCCACTTCTCTTCCTCCTGGAAGATAGTCATTGTAGTGTCAGTGCATATGAAGTACTCCTTCTCTGTTCCAAACAACTTTATAGGCCCATCAGTTTCAAATTGAGTCGTCTAGCTAGCCCCAGGATCAATTTCGTTGCTATCTGCTGTACCCTCTCTGTAGCAACTATGTTCTTCCTAAGATGTGGTGACCAAAAACTGTACATAATATTCCTGATGACGCCTCACTAAATTCCTGTACAGAGATAACACCTGTACCAACAACAGAGATCCTGTACAGAGATCTAATATGTAAAAATCGGACATCATTCCTGTATGCCCAGCTAGACGACTCAAACCTTAATCTGCATTAGCAAGGTTATGGAGAGAGTTATCAACATTGCACTAAGGAAACATCAAATTGGAAATGACCACATCAGTGACAATCAGTTTGGCTTCCGTCCTGGTCACTCGGCCCGTGACTTATGTACCTGAGTCATGAATAGATGTCTTGTCTCAACAGACACTATGAAGGATAAAGACAAAATATGTGCAGAACAAACTAAGTCACTTGTTCATTATGATCACTCCTATATGCCTGGAATGCTACTTGCGTGGAACAGCCTGCCAGATGCCACTGCTATTCACCCAACAACATCTGGGACTAAGGTTTTTCTCTCCGCGCACATGAATACAGTATCTGAAAGTCCAATACACTTATAATATTATTATTGGTTCCTTTTTCACTTGCACTTTTGAAATGTTGTTTTTATGGTATAAGTGGACACTGATTTTTGTTTTACAGTGCTTATTTTTATAAAAACAATTAGTAAATAAGGCTTTACATTATATTTGTGGGGAAATAAATTATATATTGAAAGAGGTGGTGTTATCTCTGTACAGGAATTTAGTGAGGCCTCATCGGGAATATTGTGTACAGTTTTTGGTGACCACATTTTCGGAAGAACATAGATGCTACAGAGAGGGTACAAACAGAGAGCAACGACATTGATCCTGGGTCTAGCTCGACGAAGCTGTGAGGAGCAGCTGAAAGACCAGACAAGACTTTTTTTACATTAGAAATGAAATGATTGTGTTGAGATCTGATAGGGATGTTTAAGATAATGGAAGGGTATCGACAAAATAAGTGCAGAATAAATTTTCAGCAAAATGGACACCGATAGGACAAGTGGACGTGGTTTATGAGTAAAACATAGAAGAGTTTAAGGCAGGTGTCTTTCACTCAGAGAGTGGTGAATGCGCGGAGTGGTCTCCCCGCAAGGGTAGTGACAGTAGAGTCAGCGGATTGTTTTCAAATTGAGTTGGATAGCTATCTGAATGTATTGGGGATTGTGGAGTACGAAGATGTTGGCATGATTTTGCAGACTTGATGGCCTCCTCCTCGGTTGAAGCTCCATGTATTTCTTCTAAGTCTGTAAGTTCAAGGGTTGATCACCATGGCTGTATACATTTTGCATAAATCAGTTCGTTCATGAAAATAAGTTGCAAAAGTGTAGCAGCAATTGGAACATCGACTGGTGGTGCAGACATAAAGATAAACAAGTGCTGATAAAAAAAATAATAGTAAAAAATAATTAAAAAAAATGTAGAGAATGGAACATCGACCAGGTGGTGCAGACATAAAGATAAACAAGTGCTGATAAAAAAAAATAATAATGTAAGGTAAAGGAACAAAACAGGTAATGAGACAAATGGAGCGGCACAAAAAACGCAGTTGTGGTTTGACGGGTTTGACTTGGCTCATTGCCAAGGATGTATATGGTTTCAGTCTGTCAATAATTCCCCATTTTTCATACACTTCAAGCTGCTGTTGCATGGTGTGTAAGACTTTGAATGGAAATCTAAAATCATGGAAGAATGGAGTGAGATAGGGGCAGAAAGGAAACATACTGATCGTGGAACAACATGGCCACAGTTGGACACAAAAAGCAAGGGAATGATTGTAAGAGGGATGAGCTAATTTTGTCAACCAAATGTTGAGAAAAGTATGCTTTTTTTTGAGATGGTGGTACACTACTTGCATGAAGCTCTGGAGCAAAGTGAGTACATTTGAATCCTCTTTGGGAGGTATTCCCACAAAGGAGAGGAAAGAGTGAAGGTGGGAAGAAAGTATGGATTTGGGAAGTTTAACCAGTGGGGCATGAATGGAAGAATTTTTGTCTTGGAGGAGCTGATGATTGTCAGAGAGCGGATGGATGGAGACAGTTGGATAGGTGGTAACGGAGGGAGAGGCCACTGACGAGGCTCTGCTATGAGAGCAACAGGCCTCGTGATTTGGCTTCATAGCAGGAGATGTCAATTGTGTTGAGAGCTTTTTATTCTGCAGTTTCCAGGAGAGACATGGGATGCTGGGGTGCTCACCCAAAGGAGAGAGCAGTACTCCATTGAGCTACACACAAACTCTCCTATCTACTTTCTTAACAAAACACAAAGGCCTTTTCTAGGCTGTGAGGACTCGGTTTTTTTTAAGAACCAGTAAAGAAAATAACCTATCCTTATACGGATGGGTTAATCCCGCACTTTTATGATGTTGATGGCTTGTTTTATTATCACTTGTAATACCATCTTCCACAAGGTGGTGCTATATGATAACATTTATGTACTGTACATGGAGTGCAAGTACATCATCATCATTCTCTTGGGGAGCTATTATGTATGTATGTATGTATGTATGTATGTATGTATGTATGTATGTAGCCGAAACTTCAGGGATTGCATTTTTCATAAATTAAAATGAGTACTTGACATTTTTGGGAAACAAGCTCGAATTCAATTGTAAGGATATAATATGTGCACACAAAATAATTTAATTTGAAACTAATTAGATAATTCAACTATCACAGAACATGGTTATATGAGCTGAAAAATAATATTTATGGAACTTACGGGGGACAATCGTAGATGGCCACTTCAGATCGAAGAGAGAATTGATGTCCTCCCCAAACTGCAAACCCTGGGGGCTATGTTTTTTTTTTTACCGTCTAATACCAACACCCCAAGTACAACCACCAATTTTCATTTTTTTTTTCTTCCAGCGGTTTGGTTCAGTGTTCTCATAATGTTTGAACTTCTGGGAGTATTAATCTTTTCTGCCTCTGAAAAGCTTCTCGTGCACACCCCAAGTACAACCACCAGTTTTAAATAATTCCTTCCAGGGGTTTTATGAATGCATATAGATGTTAGGGTTGCAGGGTGGCCTTGAAGTATGCACACTCCCTCTAAGCAGACAGGTCTAACCTTGGTTCGAATCTTGACCCAGCTATAAACTATCATCCTGGTGTTTCAAAGGCATGGTGGTTCATCAATGTGTGTGCTGTACCTCTTTGGATGGACGTTAAACCGAGTGCCCCACCTAATGCCGACAGATGGTTGACATTGAAGATCCAATTATTATTATATTTTTTTATGATGATTTGATAATGATATAGATGTCAAAGAAGCAAACAGAGAAACGCACAGACATTTCTCAATTAAATATCATATGATGATGATGTGTAATCAATCCTTGACTGGATTTGGAAACCAGCTCTGTTATATGGTCAGTGCAGGAGAGGTTATGGCTGGTGGTAAGGCCTAGTTCAGGAGACAACTTCTTCCATTGGGTAACAGTGGAAATACAAACTGTAGGTTCATTTGACGATCCTTCTGGAGTGACAGAGTGAGACTATAAGAGGTGCCAGGATTCTCTGACCAACATCTCAGCAAAGAATGATGCAGCTGCAGTTTACTTTGCCTGTCAGTGGGATAGAATACTTCACAACACAATGTGAAACCATCTGCAAAAAAAAGAAAGAGAGGGTTTCCTACAGCATCATGACTGGGCCCATCACTTCCTTGGGGCACTCCAACTTCACCTTGGACAGGAGACAAGGTCCATTGAGAGAAAAGTGTTGTCTGCATGAATGGATGAGGCCAGAATCATGTACATGATGGCAGCCTTGTATGTTCGAGGTAATAAACCTGACAATCGGATAAGGATGTCAGACTGTACTGAACACCTGAGATATGTCCAAAGATACAGTCGTGATCTGCTGTTTTTTCTTAGATGTTGGGTCTCTAACCATTGCTGAGGAATTAACAACAGTATGCCAGATACTTTAACAGGATGGAATCCAAAATGATGGTCAGAGATCAGGTTATTTGCAAAGACTAAAGATTTCGTCATCAACAGAAATGATGGTTTTTGTGAATTTCCTTATAATAAAGGACTTTCACAATGAAGTATGAATGCTAACGAGGCCTTTTGAGCATGTGCTGGGTGTGTGTCCATTTTCAGTGACTCACGTCTGCTCGAGTGGACACTTTTAACCTGCCGATAACTAGCGCAAAATCTGTCTTTTAGTGAAGCGAAATAGTCTTTTAAACATAATTTTTAGCATTTAAACGAAAGAGTGGCAATTTCAAGATGGTTGATCATAATTGTTGTCTTCCCGGATACAAATCGGACTCACAGAAAGATTGGAAATACCGTACAAAAAATATCCGTGGATGTGAGGTATCGAGTTCCTATAGTTTCCTTTAATACAGTGAGCAGCGATAGTGGAACACACACACACACACACACACACACACACACACACACACACACACACTTCTTCCTTTTATCAATAGATTAAAAAATGTTGTGTAATTTCTTTTGTGGTTCCAGAACCAAACAAAAAATATATTTATAACAGCGAACACAGATCCCTCTCTCTTCCCCTCTCCCCCAACGTTCGTGAATATTATCAATTTAAACTTACCCTGTACATCGATTAGCCCCAACTATGACCTTCAAATTACTGTAAAGAAGCACCCAAACCAGATACAGTGTCTTCCTCCCACTGGAGAGTCTGCCTGATACATCGGGCTCTTATGTAAATAGTAGCTGGAACAAGCTTGGTGTGTATCCACATCGCGTACACAAACTTTGTCGAAGAGTTGGTAGCCATTACTTTGTTGGGAATGATACATAGCAGAGTCTTTCCAATTGGAGATGTCCATTAAATAAATAACCAAGCCTGCCATCTTCACAGGAGGCATTCCTGCAAAGTTCAAAGTCCATTCACTGGGGTATTCACTGGGGTCCACAGTTTAGGTCTTGCACTGGCCAACGTCGTCAGGAATTTTTGCAGTAAGTGCAGCTGCAAAATATCAGCCCTCTTATCTCAACCCTGAGATACCAAAATGAGGGGTAAAACAGTATTGTGTACACAAGGCAGAGGATTAAATGACACAAATTTAGTATCTCCACAATGTTTCCTTTAAACAGTGAAGCTGGTCTCAGCAGTGAAAAAGACAGTATATCATTAACATGGCTCAACAGGACTTATGAAGGAATTGAATACTAATCTCCCATTCATCATCCCTGAAAATCTTGGATATTCAGACATTAGACCCTTTCCAGTTCACAAATATCCTGGATTATGTCCTTTGGGGGCATCCATGAAATATATACTCTTCAAAATAAGAAACTTTGGTTCTGTATTTTAAAATATTTCATTTACACTTGGTTTTCGATTTTACACCAATGTTAACAATAACATTCTTCTTCATCTTCTTCACAACATACCTTTTAGCTCTTTTTTTATGGTAGCCATTTTTTTCACCAGACATAAGCATGTCAAATGCAGACCTCATGGGTCTGACATCTTGTGTGTCTTCGTGACCACATCGGCACTTTCAGTGAAAAAAAACGACCACGAAATGTCTGTCTGCACGGCAGCCATGACTTCTGTCAACGTCGGGAATGTCTATCCAGGGTCCATTTTCCAAATTTGAACAAGACACCATCAATGTGTCCCAGGTGGGTTGTGTCCAAGTTTTTCAAAATGTCGAAAAAATTCCCATATTATTGTGGGGTTGGCTGGGGGAAGCTTGGCCCAAGTCTTTCACGAACCGGCTAGCCAGGCCTGACGTTCGACTAAGGTAAAGTCAAGAATTTGTAATTTGTACAAGGTACCACCGATAGCTCACCGACACTTTGTGAAGGACACCGTGGGATCTTGTGCAGCAAATACTAAATCCAAAGCAATTCGAGTTTGCATCGCTATTGTTCGCATAGTGATCATGTCAGCATTAATATCTGCTTTCCGCAGTTTCATTAGTAAGCAGTTCCAAAGCAGCTGCCATTTTTTCTTCTTCTTCAGCTGCCTGAGCACTTCCATACTGAGGAAAGATCATCATAAAAGCCAAGTCAGTGTTAGAAATACCCCACTTACTTCGTTGCAAATTTTGAAATGGGGGAATGGGTAAGTAAATGCACATGAGGTACCACATAACCCCAAAAGCACAAACCTGTCCAATGAATCGGAAGCCATGGATAGGCTCGGTTTCCACAAATATGATAGGTGTTACTCAATGCTGCTTGTGGTCTCATTGCATGATTTTCAATCATGTAATTTTTACACTCTGACCTACCTCACATTATTTTCTCCGATATCTTCTGCACGAGGCATAATTCTGGTTTATCTTTTGTTTGTCTTTCCACAAAATATGGAGGAATTTTACTTCAATTAAAGTTAGGCCAGTAACAGCTACTGAAGTTCTGCTTTCGGGTACAATTCCTAATCCCGTTAATTGGTTTCATAATTGCTGTTCGGTCTAGCCATTCTTCTAGCCATTCTTTTTCTGTTTGTGTATTATGGTTAATATACATACCATGCTGATTTCCCCCATATACTGACTTTCCCGTTGCATCCATCTTATAAAATTCCCACACCACTCATCTCATTTAAAAGATATTGCTTGTGGCTCTATCCTTTCAACTTCCTCTATCCTTTCAACTTCCTCTATCCTTTGTCCTCTATCTATCATTTAAAGAGCTCTATCCTTTCAACTTGTGACTAAAACAAACACACAGTTCTTTCAACTCCAGGTTAAATAAAACAATAAATTTCATCAATTATGTCCCAGCTTCAGGT
>CM068956.1:126014715-126055431 GCA_035128595.1 Eptatretus atami
TAGTTCTGCCAAGTTTGATGGGGATCATCGATGGACTGCAATCTTCATGTCTCACCATAAATGTTCAATTGTGTTCAAGTCAGGACTTTGACTGCACCACTCAATAATATTTATTTTCCTCTTAATCAGCCATTCCAGTGTGGCTTTATTTTTGTGCTTTGGATCGTTGACCTGTTGAAATGTGAATCTCCTACCAAGTTTTAGATTCATGGCCGACTCAAGTAGGTTTTCATCAAGGATTATCCTCTACTTTGCACTGTCCATTGCCCCTTCTATCCTGGCATGATTGCCAGTCCCTGCTGATGAAAAGCAACCCTGGTCATAACATGATGCTTCCACCACCATGGTTAACAGTAGGGATGGTGTTGACTGGGTGATGTGCAATGTTAGACTTGCGCCAGATGTAACACTTTGAATTTAGACCAAAAAGTTCAATATTTGTCTCCTCTGACCACAAAACGTTTCTCCTCATACCTGCAGTATCATTAAGATGCTTTTTTGCAAACTGTATTCGAGCTTTTAGATGCATATTTTTCAGTAATGGCTTCTTTCTTGCCTCCTGTCCATTGAGGCCAAACTTGTGAAGGGAACAGGATATTGTTGATTGATGAAAACTGACCCCAATCTCAGACATAGAGCCTTCCAGAGCATTAAAAGTCATTGGTGGATTTACAGTGACATTCCAAACCAGTTTTTTGCTTGCTCGGCTGCTGAGTTTGGATGATCTGGTCAGAGTCTGGGTGATATGATGCATCTTCTACTTATTAATGATGGATTTCACCGTACTCAAAGAGATAAAGAGTGACTTTGAAATCTTCTTACAACCCTCTTTTGAACGGTGCTTCTTCACCACTTTACATCTGACTTCTTTGAAAAGCTCCTTGGTCTTCATGTTTGCCTTGCTGGTTGACCAAGGGAATCGCACCATAAAACTCCTTCGATAAGTGGTGGAGCTTAATTTTGAAGTTAAACCACTGATTACATGCAGGTGAAAAGTATTATACTTATTTTATAACCTTTCATACAAATCATATGCAACTGAAGTGATTTATGGTTAACGAGGCAAAGGGTTTGAGTACTTATGCAACTAATAATAATCGAATTTTTCTGTTAATCTAACTTATTCACATTTTATCTGCATTATTTTTTAGCTTTGTCACATTGCAGTAGTTTGTGAAGACTCAATGCATTAAGTTTGATTTGAAACCATCATGAAATAAGCTCAGGTGGCATCAAAATGTGAAAACTTTGGAGGGGTGTTCATAATTTTGCAGGCCCATATATATATATATATATATATATATATATATATATATATATATAATACTCTTTTGTATAATAATATTCTTTGTGGCATCAAAATCTTGTGTCCGAAACCCATCGCTTTCTCTACCACCTTACCCAGTCGCACCCAACTGTCCCTGGACTCTGGTCCTTTTCCCTGACAAGGTGGAGAGCTTGCTGTCAATCCTGGACTCAGATTCTGCACCGGTCCAGATGGCATCAGCCCTCGTGACTAAAATCCTGCGCCTCTGCTCTTGCTCACCCTCTCTCTGTTCTATTCCCCTCTCATTTGCTCAGGTCATCGGCCATCGACTTGGAAATCAGCAAACATCACTGCCCTGCATAACAAAGGTGCAAAAACAGATCCCTGTAACTACAGACCAATCAGCCTTCTCCCAATATCAGCAAGGTTATGGAATTATCATCGCTTCAGACATTATATCCTTTCCTCTTCTCAATGACTTGATTTCCGATCATCAATTTGGTTTCAGACCAGGTCACCCGACCCTGGATATGCTGCTTCTGCTCTCCCAACAATGGATAGAGGTCCTCAATGTCGGACATGAAATCAGAGCCATATTCCGAGACAGATCGCGTGCTTTTGACACGGTCTGGCACCCTGCCCTGCTCACCAAACTCTCTTTCGAACCTGCGACAAGTATATACAAATTGTTTTTTTTTTTCCAAATTCCTGTCCAAACCTTGGTTGAACGTCAGGCCTGGCCAGCCGGTTCGTGAAAGACTTGCGCAATCTTCCTCGGCCCAACCCCCCCAAGAACGCGGGAATAATTGTGTCATTAAAATTTAAAAAAAGTGCGAAGATTATTTAAACAAAATATCCACACGACGGAAGATCCACCTCGATCCCCTTCAATCGGCATTTTCGAAGTTAAAAAAAAATTAATGAATCCGTTGAGCACGTGCCGTCGCTTTGACCAATAAGAATGTCGGAAGCAAATTGTTCAAAACTTTTTTTTCCGTTTAATGGTAGAGGAAATTCCCGAAGGGGAGGAGCCTCGACGTGTTGTCGCGCTCGAGCTCTCCGGTTGGAGAGATCTGGTGTGACGTCATTCGAACTTGGCTGCTCAACGGATTTCGAGCTCTGCCACGTTTGAAACAGCTGGGATCGACCGAAATTCCAGAACACTCACGTGTGTACTCCACCGCAGACGAAGAGTTATGTTGTGCACGATATCTCAAAAAAGTTGTTACGGATTCGGACGAACTTGTGGACAGGTTTGTGTCGACAAGGACAACTATTCGATTGGCAAGATCCGACGATCTGAACGAGAATTATTTAATTTTAACTGATTCTTCACCATTGATGAGATCGGATCAAACATGGTCGTTCGAACTGTTCGCTTGATATCTCGAACATGTATTGGGGCCCACCGATATGTTCTCGTGGATCATGCATTACATGTCGTATACATTCGAGGTCTGAAGGAGACAATAATAAAACACCACCATGATGAGAGGACATAGAACAGGTCAACAGGACAACAAAAAAAGGAATTGGACGAAAAAAAAGCAAAACGACAAATGGAATGGGGGGGGGGAAACAAAAACACACCAACCTGGGACAAGGTCAGTACACTATTAACAGTACACTGGTGCTCATTCACCGACCTCGGAAGGATGACAGCTGAGTCAACCCCACCTGGTGTTAATTCAACGGAAAACATGGCTTGAATTCAGACCCGAGATCCCAAACCACCACCCGAACCCGAAGCCAACACAGATGTGTGACAGCTCGGTTGCCGGGTCACCATCATTTAGTTGGGTGCGACTTTGCCACTGATGCAGTGCCCCTAAGCCTGTACAATTATACTCATTTCGCCGACCTCAGAAAGCTGACAGGCTGCGTCAACCCCACCTGGCGTTTATTCAGCAGCAAATGTGGCTGAAACTCAGGACCCGAAGATCCCAAGCCAGCCACCCGAACACGAAGCCAACACCGGGCTTACTCGATTTATTAATTATTTATTTTCGTTCTCATCCGGGAATATCTCTAGGACCTTTTGGGCTCGGAAACTGATATTGAGCCCACAATGAACATGCAATTTGGCGATTTAAAGGCGTATTTTTGATTTATGATCAATCAATTAATCGATTAATTATTATTCATTTTTCGATTAATTGGCCTACTTTTCAAAAAGTTCCAGATTTGGATGAATGTTACAGCGTACAGCGGTGACGGTGTACTTTGAATGACCTAAACTGTTTAAGTAAATTCCAGCCTTGCCCTATGTAGTTTAGTGTTTGCGGATATGTGGGAATGCACGTTTCGATCTTCACTTTGTCTTTAAAAAAAATTTACACACTGAAAAATCACATTGTGATGGAACCATTGCTGTCTTGACAGACTATAAAATGGAACCAACTCAAGATGTTTCAAACAGTGAAGAATGCAGACAACTCGCAGCTACGGAGTTATTAGCCAAGAAACCAACAAAGAGAAGCAGAGATGACACCTTACTTTGGAATTTTTGAATTCGAACACAAAGCAGCCTGTTTAGATCTCAGAACCGCAAAGGACAACAAAATCGACGTACCACCACCACCTCTGCCACCCATCCCTGATCTATATTGCATCATCGGATGGAATAAATTATGAGTTTGGCCCCGCAGGGAGAATCTTTTCTGGAAGAGTAATGAAACTGCTATGCAGTGCCCCAAGAGTTATGGCAAAAATTGGCAAAAATGTTTGGTGATGACTTATCTCATCTTCGTCAAAAGACCATGGACCTCAACGTCCACCAACTCATCTTAGCAGATGTGTTCCCACCTTATGGTATATCTCTGAGGGCGCATGCTTTGCGATGAAATTGATTCTTTGCTTTGAAGCATCAATTCCGACAGTTTATAATCTGTCAGGAATTGAACCCAGGTGAGACAACTTAAAGGTGATACGCTGCACCGTCTTGTCAGGACAGCCGGACCAGTAAGTTTGTCAACAAATTGATAATTCGATATCTTCGACTGATTACCATTTGGCAGATTTCTTGCTTTACCTCCAAATTGCTCGACATTTTTGATCAGTTCGTCATGTGAAAAATGATAACTTGATCCATGAAAATAAAACATAAAAACACGTAGAAGGCACTCGGTAGAGCGCACACCTCCACTACGTAATGTCTAATCACTATAAACATTTATCGGGCCCAATACAATTTTTGAATATCAGGCGTAGATATCTATTTTTGGCCGACTCATGGTGAAGAAATACTGAAAAAAATTAATAAATCTTGTATTCGGATCGGATTCCGGATCTTCACCAAAATTGAATCAATTGTCCTTGTCACCCAATTGTCCACAGATTCTCCGACTGTCCACAACTTTTTGAGATATTGTGATATATATCAATTTATCCCAATTCTCTAATGGGAACAATTAATTAAAATAAAATAATTCTGTATGCGATTCATATTCGGATCTTCACCAAATTGATCAATTCTTTCCTCGTCACACATCCAATGTGTCCACCAAATTTTGTCCGAATCCGTCCGCAAGACTTTTGGAGATATCATGCTGTATTTCGTTTTTCTAGCCACTTCTCAATTGGTGGAAGATCACGTAAAAAATCCCTCAGTGTTTCATTACACACCTTCGGTGGGTGGAGATAACTAGAATACTTAGATTTCATTTTTTATTAGTAATAAATATGATATTTATTTACTGTCCCTGTCCAGGTTCTTCCATATTTCATTGTCCTGTCCTCCCATAATATTCATGTATTCCTTAATTTGCTCGTACGACTTCTTGCCGCTCTTTCCCACATCAGACTGATTCAGTTTAATTGATAACCCTGGAGAATTAAATGGTTTTAATGATACTATACTCTTGGCTGTTATCAGAGAACCACCTCAGCACCGTCCAGTCTGGCATTTCACTCAAGGACTGGCAGGGTCTCCGAGCAGCCATCAAATTTCGCACTGGTCCCCATCGCTCTTTCTCCGACTAACTCATCCTGGGAATTCTTTCAAAAACTCTTGCTCTCCTCATGCACAGATTATCCGCTCTGTCTTCAGATTGTCCGACCACCTCCTCCCGCCCTTGTTTCACTAGCTTGTGGGCGAGGCTGTTGTCCTGAAAACAACTACTTTTGCCTCGTGAGAAGCAACCAACTGAGGTAATCTCACTCCATCCATAAGGCTCGGTACAATGTTGTATTCTACCCTCAGGAGAGTCAGAAACACATCTTTCCAAGCTAAAAGTCTGAACTCTCAAACCTCTCTCCTCTCCAAATCCTGGTGGCGTCTAATCAAATCTGTTTGTGGTGTATTTCCCCCTCCAATCTCCTCCCTTACCTCAAATGCCGCACTGCTGATACCACACGTGAAAAGGCTGAATGCCTAAACCGTGTTTGCATCAAAATCTTGTGTCGAAACCCATCGCTTTCTTCCCACCTTACCCAGTCGCACCCAACTGTCCCTGGACTTTGGTCCTTTTCCTGACAAAAGTGGAGAGTTGCTGTCAAACCTGACTCAGATTCTGCAACGGCCAGACGGCATCAGCCCCGTGCTAAAAAACCTGCGCTCTGCTCTTGCTCACCCTCTCTCTGTTCTATTCCCCTCCCTTTGCTCTCAAGGTCATCCCATCTTGACTTGGAAATCAGCAAACATTACTGCCCTGCATAAAAAGGTGCAAAAAGATCCCTGAATACAGACCAATCAGCCTTCTCCCAATCATCAGCAAGGTTATGGAATCATCATGCTTCAGACATTAAATCCTTCCTCTTTCTGCCAATGGTAGGATTTCGCCCACCCCCCATCCACTTTCTCAACAATCCTCTGGAAGAAGTCCTTTGTTTCAAGCTTCTGGGTCTCACAATCTGCCATGATCTTTCCTGGGAAAACCAAATTTCCAACCTGGCCTACAAAGCCAGTCGCCGACTGGGAATCCTCCATTGTGCAAAGTCCTTCCTCAGCCTACCTGAGCTCCTAACCATATACAAAGCTTTTGTCCACAGCCTAATGGAGTCCTGCTCTCCCCTGAGAGCTGGTGCTCCTGCCTCCCACCTTTCTCGGCTTCACGCTGTGGAAACCAAGGCATTTCAGATCATTGGCATCTCCCATGATGAGGCTGAGTCTTTGGGCCTCCCACTCTCTCACCGCAGGCAGTTCCGGTGGTCTTTCTGTCTTCTACCGTCCCCTCTCCGGTCTCGCTCCCCACTGCTTTGTCTGTGTTTTGTCCCCACCATATGTCCGCAGGGCGCTCAAGGTCCGCCAACAACCCCCTTCTAGTAAAACTACCAAAATCACGAATCACTGCTCACCTTCACTTTGCATTCCTCTTTTTCCCCTCCTTTGGAATAAACTCCCTCACTCTGTTCAATCCCATTCTTCCCTCCAGGCCTTCAAAACGGTTGTTCACCACCACCTCTTATCGTCCCCTATCCAAATCCTCGATCTTTTCTACCCCCATTAATCCACCCCAAACCCACCTCCTTCAAATTCCCTGCTTTCTTTCCTGAAAGTCCCTGTAATGTCCATCTTGTGTACCCCATGTTCCTCGCCCCATCCCTCTCCCTTCCATAGATCTCCTAATGTCTCTGTTCCCCACTGTTTTGTCCTTCCCACTCCCGTCCCTCTTGTCTCATGCCCCCCTTGATGTGCGTTGTGTGTTAGCTCTCATACGAGCCTCGACAAGGTATACAAAAAAGAAAAAAAATACTATTCCTTTTGCGGTGCCAGAAGGTGCATATGTCTGTTGAGGCAGTTTCATTGGCAAGTACAGTCCTGGAAGGGTCTCCGCTCCGACATATATACATACATACATACTTGTATACAAAGTAGAGGCTTGTGGAGAAACTAGAACACGGAACAATCTAGGACGTAACAGAATAAAAAGAACAGGAGGAAGTGGGGCAAGGGAACACACCAACAGCAGGGTTGTGGGACAAAATAAAGGGGACTTGGAAGGAGAAGGAACATGGGGAAGAACAAAGGTCAAAGAAAATGTTCAACAATAAAATTTACAAGGAGAAATTGCTTTCATTTTTTCCATATCTTGAACTTCAAGCATTCGAGAATGTGAGGTATTGTAATTGGAAAGTCAAGCAAAGTGGTTTTGCCATGCAAAACTTATCTCAAAACATCTGTACTCTGTGCCCACAACCGTTTTCCAGTGAAGTGGAGGAAAACAGATTACCCAAAGAATTCGTTTTAATCATTTTTACCAATATTCTTTAACTAGACATGAACAAAGCACTTATAAGCTCAGTGGTTGTCATAATCTGTCACATCTGGTGACAGGTACACCTTTGATTCTCCATTATTTAAGAAGTTTGCTTATTGCAACTGGATATTTACTGAGTAAGAAATGTTTCATCCATGTATGCACTTAGTTTGAACTCTATTATGAAGAAGCATTGACCATGTCGGACGGAACAAGCAACCATTGTGCAATGTGTTTGAAAAGCTGAGCGACAAACCATTTAATATGTACAGATGATAGTTATGAAAGTCTGTTGTTGGCTTAACAGTTAAAGTGGCTGGCTTAAGTTTGAGCCCCTATCAACCCCTTAAATAACACCAGGTGGGTTGACACAGCCTGTCATCCTTCAGAGGTCGACAAAATGAGTACCAGCTTAATGGAAACAGGGGGGCACTGCATCAGCAGCACAGCTGCGTTCCCAGCAATGATGCAAGCAGCAGTCACAGGCTGCATACGAAATAATGAAGTGCGTCTCCTTAGCGATGCTTTCTTCCAAATTTTTTCACGGAGATTGTTCTTTCTTCATCACACATGCTACAATTATACTGTAGTCACTAATACACCTTTTAAAGATATAAACTCACCAGCGCACAACAATTTCACACAAAAGCCAGAGCACAAAGCAAAGAAAACCGAAGCAGTCTGGTTCCATCAGTTGTAACAGTCAGTTGTCATTGACATTGACATTTAATTTGGACAAAGCTTTAAACATTGATATTCAGTGAACAAAGAAGAACCGAACAAACAACATTTAGTTAACAACAGCGAACTTTGATCTTTGAAGTTTACAAGAGGTCGCGAGAGGATGGGGCAACTGTTTTTGTGACATATTAAAGAGCGAACTATATTTGAGCCTTCGTAATAATTCAATTTCGATTCATATATGACATACTCAAATTTATCTACACATTCAAGAGATATAATTATGCAGGGGAGAAGCCTCAGTCATTGACACAGACTGACTCAATACAATAAACAAATGCATTGAACTCAAAGTTTCAAACAAGACAGTCTAACAAAAGATGAATGCGAGATTATTACAACTACAACTTCGACTACTTCCACTACTGCTACTGATAATTATAATAATTGCATGACCTCAACTATTCTCACCTTCTTGTGGAGTTCACCAAGGAACGTTTGTGGCCAACATGTTTCAACAAGGCCAACTCTTCAATAAACACATCGTAGGATATTTAACGTACACCAACTAATATTTAATGCAGATACAACACACAGCTTAACTTCTCAGGGAAGGCCCACTTTGTGATACACACCCTGCCTGCAAAGCACCAATGTAAGAGTTTAAACTCAGGCCGATAATGAAATCCCAGACGAAGCAGCATAAGGGTAAATGTGCGTACAACCCCTGCACATCCTATCGAATAAGAAATAAACGTGAGAGTTTGTAAAATATTTCCTTCATTGCATTATTCAGGATTACTGTTTCTTCCTATCGTAAGCAAAAATTATTTATAATATCACAATGATAATTATAGAAGAAATAGTTGCATTATTTTTACTGAATATTTTCCACTCCTTTGTCTAATGATGTTTTCCAAAGTGCAACCATTTTGTCTCTTGTTGTTCGCCTTTGAGGAGTTTGGTTTTCATGTTTCCTTTGACGTGGAAATTTAGAATCAGACATCTTTACCACCAATATCTGTGGTTGAGTTGAATTTGTATATTGTAATCTCAACAGTAATTGTGGTTGCATCTTATAATCAAATTAGAATAACCACAAAGCCATGAAATTTTGCATAATATTTGGGGGTTTTACTTTTAATGACCGTTTAATTACATATTTCCTCCTGTGATTAATGCTCACTGTTGAATTTCCAATCATATATGTAATCTCGCACATCCCACCCAAAGTTCAGATTCTCACACCAAATATATAAAAACAATGTGATATGGTAAATAAATTCAACATATAATAAAGTCGATTTCATAACAACACAGAGTAGCATATCTGTATCTGTATTTGCATCTGTGTATGTGTGTAAAATAATCGTAGTTAAAAAAGAAATGCGCACACACATACATCTCTACATACGCATACACACACACCACATATATATATATATATATATATATATATAATATATATATATATATATTATATATATATATATATATATATATATATATACAGGGTGGCCTGAAAGTCACTTTACCCTTCCTAGTGAAGCATTGTTCTTGAACTCTTTTAATATACAGGTTTTATTGTACAGTACTTACAAATATTTATTGTCATTGTATCTGTATGTGCTCCATCATTCTTCTGAGTCAGTGTTTCCGCATACCATAGTGGGTGAGGGGCGAGGGCAGAGGGGAAGGGACGGAGCGAAGTGCGAGAAATTTATCAGGGAAAAGTAACTTTCGGGCTACCCTGTATAATATATATATATATATATATATATATATATATATATATATATATATATATACGTATATATATTTATAGATGTATATATAATGTCTATATATATATATATATTTATACATATGTATATGTATATATATGTATATATGTATATGTACATATATATATATATACATATATATACATATATATACGTATATATATACATATACACACATATACATATATACATATATACATACATAATATATATATATACATATACATATTCATATACATATACATATACATATATATACATATACATATACATATACATATATATAATATATATATATATATATATATATATATATATATATATATATATATATATACCGGGCGTAGTGGCGTTCGCCTCTAATCTGGCTACTCGGAGGCTTGGGTTGGAGGATCGCTTTGGACGGGGATTTGCGCTGGGCTGCACTATGAGAGGGTGTAGGGCAGCCCGGAATCATGGCGAAACCCAATCCTTATCCCTGTGTCCTAAGAAGCGACCAGGGTTGCGTCAGGAAGGGCATCTGGCGCAAAAAAACTATGCCAAATCAGTATGCGGCATCATAACGGATGATCCGCTGTGGCGACCCCTAACGGGAGTAGCCGAAAGAAGAAGAAGAAGAAATATATATCAAAACATGTGGAGTGTGACGAGCACTCCCTGATCTCCATCTCCATTGGAAATAGTCCTACACCAAAGCGTCACCTCAAACACAGAGGGCTAGGCCCGGTGACTCCGTCAAACAGACAAAGATTACATGGTCAATGTCAGTTAAATATCAAACTGAACAACAGATCCGGATTTCAGGCTTATTTGCCCTCATCAGAATGGCATACTGATACATATCTAACCAATGATGACCACATTCATCGTTTATACATTATACACACTTCCTGACTGCTATGGTGAGCATAGCAACAAATTATGTCTCACAGTAAAACCGCATAATACGCAAAGAACAACCACCCATCTGCCACCGAGACGATTGTTGCCACTAATGCAAACCATTCAACCAGAAGGCACATGATGTGATCAGCGGGCAAATCGAAACATGTGGAGTGTGAAGGGCACTCCCCCGATGCCCATTGGACACAGTGATGCACCTGATCATCACCTCCAACCCAGAGGCCTCGGCCCAGTGACTGTCAAACAGACAAACAAAGGTCAACATTAGTTAAACATCAAAGGAAGCCACCGATCTGGATTTTGGGCTTATTTGCCCTCATCAGGATGGCATACCGATAAATATTGAACAAATGATGACCACATTCATCCTTTATACATCAGATGCACCTCCTGACTATTATGGTGCCCCCTTGGGTTTTTTTTGGAGGGGTGGGGGGGGGGTCGTGGTGGAGTAGGGATACAAATTTACACCTATAATTTACACCCCTCCCCACCCCTCCACCCGCTCCTGCTCCTGCATATCCCCAGGGTGAGGCCGCGGCCACATTGCCGATGTTAACCCCCCATACAAAACTGTATTTACACCCCGAGTTTGGTGTTTGTAACTTAAAAGGTGTGGCCGAGCATATATAAGGGAAAGAGAGAGAAAGAGAGAGCAAGAGAGAGAGATGGAGGAAGAGAGAGAAAAAGAGAGAAAGAGAGAGAGAGAAGGAGAGAGAGAAAGAGAGAGAGAGAAAGAAAGAGAATGAGAGAAAGAAAGAGAGAGCAAGAGAGAGAAAGATGGAGGAAGAGAGAGAAAAAGAGAGAAAAAGAGAGAAAGAGAGAGAGAAGGAGAGAGAAAGAAAGAGAGAAGGAGAGAGAGAGAAAGAGAGAGAAAGAAAGAGAAAGAGAGAGAGAGAGCAAGAGCAAGAGAAAGAGACAGATATAAAAAGGTCCAAGTGGTCTAAAGCTCGAAATGGTCAAAGGTATCATTTGTCTGAAGGGTGTAAGGGGTTTGAATGGTGTTAAGGTCTGAAGGGTCTAAAGGAACTTAAGCAGTGTAAAGGTCTCAAGGTTCTCGTGGGTCAAAATGGTATGAAAGGTCTCAAGGGTGAAGGGATCTAAAGGTGTCTAAAGTGTTAAAACAGTCTTAAAGGTAAAAGACGTCATCATGATCTTAAAGGTAAAAGGGGTCTTAAAGGGTCTCATGGGTCTTGTGGGTCTTTTGGGTTTTACATGTCTTTTAAGTCCTTAGGGTCCTTGGGGTATTATGGGTCTTTTGGGACATCATGGTCTTTTGGGTCATCTGGGACTTTATGGTCTTTGGGGTATTTTGGGTCCTCTGGGTCTTTTGGTTCCATGGGGTCTTTTGGGTCGTCAGGGTCTTTTGGGTCCTCTGTGTCTTTTGAGTCATTGGGGTCTTTTGCATGTTTTGAGTCATTTGGGTCTTCGTGATCTTTTGGGTCCTCAGGGTATTTTGGGTGTTCTGGGTCATCAGGTTCTTTAGGGGCTTTTGGGTCGTCGGGGACTTTCACGTCACCTGGGTCTTTTAAGTCTTCTGTGTCCTCTGGGGACTTTTGGGTCTTCTGGGTCTTTCGGGTCTTTTTGGTACTCTTGGTCTTTTGGGTCTTTGTGGTGCTTTAGATCCTCGAGGACGTTTGGGTCATCTGTCATTTGGGTCTTTTGGGTCCTTTGGGGACTTTTGGGTCTTTGGGGTTTTTGGATATTCAGGGTCTTTTGGGTCATTGGGATCTTTTGGGTCATTGGGGTCCTTTGGGTCCTCTGGGTCTAATAGGTCTTTGGGGTCCTTTGGGTATTTTGTGTCCTCAGGGTCATCAAGTTCTTATGGGTCATTTGGGTATTTTGGGTCTTTGTGGTATTTTGGGTCCTCAATGACTTTTGGGTCCTCTGCGGACTTTTGGGTCTTTGGGGTCTTTTGGGTCCTTTGGATCCTTGTGGTCTTTTGGGTCCTTGGGGTCTTTTGGGTGCTCGGAGTCTTTTGGGTCCTTTTGGTCCTTTGGGTCCTTGTGGTCTTTTGGGTGCTCGGAGTCTTTTGGGTCATCGGGATATTTTACGAATCACTGGATACATCATACCTACGAATCACTGGCTCATTGCAATGTTTATAAATGCCTGGAGACACCAGCATTCGTGGCTTTATTTCATTTCCGCACATGCCATAACCTCTATAAACTCTAAAACAAAGCCGAATTGCAAAATTTAAGCTCCATAATTTAACTTATCGGCAGTTCCAACTGCTAAAAAAAAGTGTTCTTCATTTGTCCAATTCGGACATATTTGATATTTTGAGCATCTCCGGGAGGTGTGTGTTTAATGTGATGGTTCGGTGATTGCTAATCTCATGCCAAGCGAGCCGTTCCTTAGCAACTGTTTCATTGGAGTGCTAAAGCCACTTGGTTAGCGCTCTATAATATTTTCGTGGTGGGGGGCGGTTAACACCGACCTGGACGGACAGCTGAACGGTTCTCCATGGAGGTGAACAGCCGAGACCCTTGGAGATTATGGCACGTTCGGGCCGGAAGGCGGTGGACATGCCACCAGAATGGAGGTGTTCACCAGAATGGAAGCACACGAGTTTATTCTCAAACCCACAATGAACAAACAAACACAAGGAAATTCAACAAATAATGGTTTAATAAAATTTAATCGACAAATTATAATGAAAATAAATCAAAGGACGATAATGAAAAGTGAAGTCAAACTAAATCTTAATTTGAGACATCTCCACTCAGTCACAAAAGCAGACAAGGCACTTCATTCCAGTACTCAGCTCTGTGTCCAGAGATGACCTTTTTCGGAGCCAAACAGTTATCGAACCACGTAGCCACCACACGGGAAAACGCACCAAAATGGCGCCAAGTCGCTCCTCGCGGTCACGTATGTGAGGTAATTCGCGTGGACCGTCTTCAATGACAGGAACCACATACCGTCGTATAGTTTCTTCTCACAATCGAGATTGCCACAACGCTCCCTCTAAGTTCCAGGTCCACACACACCAAATGGCACCACCTTTCTCCTTGATCATACAACAAGGCGATTGCTGACGCTCTGAGATAAGGCCAAGAGACGCGCTCTTCTTCTTCTATCCTTCTCCTCGAAGCATCCACTTCATGACCCAGCCAAACAGTCAATGACTAGTGTCTTGCTCCAGCAAGTGAGAAAATTCATCTCAGCATGAACAATGAGAATCGCGCAGCCTTCTTGACTGTGGCGAGGAGAAGCCAGAGAGGTCCTATGTGTTCTGACCACAATCTCCACACCGTCATCCTCCCTCTTACGCCACACTAACCAATCGTCAGCCTCGGGGGTGTGGCCAGCTGGTACAAAGCTGGGAAGGCAGGGTTTTTGCCTGCTTGGAAACATTCAGCTCTGTTGTTATTGTTGTTGTTGGAAGAACGTGGTTCCTTTTTATAGCCGGCTTTGTAAATGTAAAAATGTAGGAAAAGGTCACAGGCACAATCACATACTGGGAGAACTAGCCTTAAACCCTACCTAGTTAACACAACACTACCCCCCATGTGGTGACATGTAACAACTTAATTTCACAGTTTTCCCAACTTAATTTACATCAAGATGTCTCCTGCAGGTCCACCGACCATGCTATGCTATACAATTCTACCTTTACTATGAAATTCCTCCATCTACCCCACACACATAACATTATTCACACTGTCACTGAATACTGTATATCGATCCACTTGAACAATGTTCAGGGGCCACTCGCCTGCAATGGTCCTGCGTTGTTCTGCAGTCACTTCGGCATAGATAAATACAATTGAAAAAAATGAAATCTCATTAACATCACAGCAGGAAAGCCAAAAGGTAAGCATGCTCACCCTGAGCTATCTAACCTGGGTTTGAATCCCGACCGAGCTATAAACTGTCATCCCAGTGTTTCACAGGCAGGGTGCATTCAGAAGTTGTGTGCCATTATACTGGATGTCACATCACTTAAATCCTCCCCCCAATCTCCTCCCCCTCCCCTTTTCCCTGCTTCCATCTATCTCCCCCATCTCCCTCTCTCTCGCCCCATCCACTCCCTCTCTCTGTCTCTCTCTCTGTCTCCGAACATATATGGATAGTGGTTATGCCTGGATGGTAGTTATCTCTGCGTGTATTTGGATGGTGGTTATCTCCGCACTATCCGAACATGGTTATCTCCTCACATGCCTTCCCTTGACAATGTCCAGATGGTGGTTATCTCCATACGTGTTTGGATGGTGTCTGGATGACCTCCCCTTACACTGCCTTACCTTGCCCTCCCCTCACGCTGCCTTCTCTTGCCCTCCTCTCATGCTGCCTCCCCTCCCCTCACACTTCTTTCTCCTCCCTTCATGCTGCCTTTTCTTCTTCCACCCCTCCTCTTTCCCCACTCCTCCTCGCTCCCCCTCCTTCCTCACTCCCCACCCCTACTCAGTTCTCCCTACCTCCTCGCTCCTCCACCCCTCTCCCCCTCTCCTTTTCTCCACCCCTCCCCACTCATTGTACCTGCCGTCCGGTTGGTGGTTATCTCTGCATGTATCTGGATGGTGGTTATCTCCACACGTATCCGTATGGTGGTTATCTCTGCACATGTCCAGGTGGTGGTTATCTCTGCAAATATCCGAATGGTGGTAACCTTCGCACATATCCGGATAGTGGTTATATCTGCACATATCTGAATGGTGATTATCTCCGGACGTATCCGGATGGTGGTTATCTCCACATGTATTCATACAGTTGTTATCTCTGCCGGTATCCGGACAGTGGTTATCTCCGCATGTATCCATATGGTTGTTATCTCCCCAATGTATCCGGACAGTGTTTATCTCCACACATATCTGCCACAGTAGTTATCTCCATACGTGTCTGGCTTGTAGTTATCTCAGGATGTGTCCGATGGTGGATATGTCCAGACGGACCCTCCCTCAACTGCTTTACCTTGCCCTCCCTTCACACTGCCTTCCCTTCCCCCACCACTCCTCACCCCCCTCGTTGCTCCCCAACCCCTCCTTGCTCCCCTCCTTCCTCGCTCCCCCACCTTTCTTAGGTCTTCCTCCCTTCTTCTCTCCCTCCTTTCCCTCCCCTCACCCTACAGATCGGATGAATTTTTTTTCTCCTCTCTCCCGACTCTCTTTTTTACTCCCCCCCCTTAATAATCCTGTCAGCCAAGTGAATGGTTGTATTTGCTCATATCAAAATAAAAATTGACGCCTCCCATGCTGTTCTCACCGAAGAAGCTGCATAAAGCAACCATGAAAGGCTACCCAAAGTAAGCCCTATGTTGTTTCAAACCCTTCCCAGAGTTCCTCTACAGCTGTAATGACATTCACAAATGGTACGTACATGAGAATCCCAAGGCTTCACACCCCTTCAGCTGCCGGACCGGTTTCATCGTTTGTTTGTGAATCATCAGTGACAGCGCAAACAGAAACATGCAGCACTGAGGCTCCCAAACATGTATGACAATTAAATGTCAAAAGCAGTCAATACAGAAATGAAAAAAACAGACTCACTCGCATCTTTCACCTGTGAATGGAGGGAATTACCAATGAGCTCTCACCTAATAAATTAATGGGTTTTGTTTTTCATTTATATGTTGACTACTTTTGACGACTACATTGATACTGTACATATGCATGTGTATATGTATGTGTATATGTATGTGTATATGTATGTACAGTGCCTATAGAAATTATACACCCCCTTTCAAAACTTTCAACTTTTGTTGCCTGGAATTAAATTGCATTACATCAGCCTTTTTGCATCTTTATTTATACATCATAACCTACAACTTAAGTGAAAAACAAATTACACAAATTACAGAAAATTAATCAAAAATACAAAACTAGAATATCTTGGTTGGATAAATGTCCACCCCCTTATAATAGCAATTGTAAATTAGCTCAGGTGTAACAAATCACATTCAAAATCACACATCAAGATAACTGGCCTCCACCTGTGTTAAATTGTAGTGATTCAAATTATTTCAGAATAAAACTAGAAGGGCACTCAGTAGAGTGCATACTTCCGCCACGCAATGCCTGATCTACGAGAACATATCGAGCCCATTACATTTTTGAAATGTCATGCTATGCAGTACAATATCGTTTTTGGCCCTATCTCTCAATGGTGAAGAATCACTTTAAAAATTAAATAATTGTCGTATCCAGATCCGGATTCGGATCGTCACCGAAAGAGACAATTTGTCCTTGCTATACACCCAACCAGCCCCCCAAGTTTCATCCGAATCTGTCCACAACTTTTTGAGATATCATGCTATATATATCATTTTTAGCCCCATCTCTCAAGGGTGAAGAATCACTTTAAAAATTCCAGTAGTTGGATCCGGATAAGGATCTTCACTAAAATCTAATCAGTTTGTCCTCGTCACACACCCAACCTGTCAAAAAAATTTTTGCCGGATCTGTCTACAACTTTTTGAGATATCCTGCACAAAAACAAACAAACAGACAAACAGACAAACAGACAGAAAGGGGTGAAAGTATAACCTCCTTCACCTTTGGTGGTGGAGGTAATCAGCGGTTCCTGGAGGTTTCCTCTGCTGGATAGTACATTTCACAGCAAAGACTCAACCATGGGCTCCAAGGAGCTTTCAAAAGACCGCCGGGATAAAGTTGTGGAAAGGAACAGATCAGAGATGGGTATAAAAATATTTCAAAGGCCTTGAATATCCCTTGGAGCACATTCAAGACAATCATTATGAAGTGCAAGACCACCAAGACCCTGCCTAGATCAGGCCGTCCCTCCAAATCCCGTCCAAACTGCATGACCAAGCAAGGAGGAGACTGATTAGAGAGGCCACCAAAAAGCCAACGGCAATTTTGACAGAGCTATATGCCTTTATGGCAAAGACAGGTCACTGTGTGCATGTGACAACAATATCCGAAGTACTCCACAAGTCTGGCCTGTATGGTCGGGTGGCAAGAAGGAAGCCATTACTCCAAAAGGCCAACCTAGAGTCTTATTTGAGGTCTACCAGAAAACCACTCTGGAGATTGTGAAGCCAATGTGGCAAAAAGTTTTGTGATATGACGAAATCAAGATGGAACTTTTGGCCTAAATGCAAAACGTTCTGTTTGGCACAAACTCAATGCAGCACATCACACAAAGAACACCATCCCTACTGTGATGCATAGTGGTGGCAGCATCATGTTATGGGGATGTTTCTCATCAGCAGAGACTGGTGCACTTGTCAGATTAGAAACGAAAATGGATGGAGCAAAATACAAAAACATCCGAGAGGAAAACCTACTGCCCTCTGTAAGAAAGCTGAAATTGGGATGGAAGTTCACCTTTCAGCATGACAATGACCTGAAGCACACAGCCAAAGCTACACTGAAGTAGCTCAGGAACAAAAAGATGAATGTCTCTGAGTGGCCCAGTTAGAGCCCCTGTTTTATTTGTAACTCGTGGCTAGACACAGCTATAAACCTGAAGTCATTTATTTCCACTCCACAGCACAGTACGTGCTGAAGCAGGAGAAGTATAGAAGAAGAATCACAGGCTCCCTGTTACGTCACAGAGTAGCCCATGATTCTATTAATCCAAGAGTTGGGTCGATACTCAGTTCCACATCACAGCCCCAAACCTGAATCCAATCGGAAATCTGTGGCATGACTTGAAGATTGCTGTCCATCAACGCTCCCCACGCAACTTGACTGAACTTGAACAGTTTTGTACAGAAGAATGAGAAAATATTGCCCAAACAAGGTGTGCAAAGTTGGTAAGACCTATCCCAACAGACTCACAGCTGTAATTGCTGTCCAAGGTGCTTCCACCAAGGATTAACTCGGGGGGGGGGGGTGGACTCTTATGCAATCAAGATATTCTAATTTTGTATCTATCTATAATTCCAGCAATCTCTGTGTGTGTGTC
Source organism: Eptatretus atami (assembly GCA_035128595.1). Lineage (NCBI taxonomy): Eukaryota > Metazoa > Chordata > Myxini > Myxiniformes > Myxinidae > Eptatretus > Eptatretus atami. Next base: position 126,033,426 of record CM068956.1, read on the forward strand.
TGTCTGTTTGTCTGTCTGTTTGTCTGTCTGTCTGTCTGTCTGCGACCGCCGTTTCTCGACGACCGCCGGTCCGATGTCATTGAAACTTCCTAGGAATATTGCCGGGGACCCCCGGATGTGCCTTTCGAGGTTTGATATCGATCGACGAGCGGTTCCCAAGTTACGGCCATTTATCTGTCAACCAATGACAGGACACGATGCTATGACATCACGAATGACGTCACAATTAATGTTTGTTTAATTATTTATTATTATTTTTTGGGCACGATTGACGTCACAATTATTTTTCTCTTCGTTTGGTATGACGTCACAATCGACACTGGGGACCTGGAGTATGTGCCTTATTATTTATTATTATTGTTGTGCTTGGTAGACATTTATGAATACATTTACAGAGAGAGGGGCGAGAGAGGAGGGGGGAGAGAGGAAAAGGGAGAGAGGGGGGAGAGAGAAGGGCGAGAGAGGGGGGAGAGGGGGAGAGAGAAGGTGAGAGAGGGGGGCAAGAGAGGGGAGGGAGAGAGAGGGGGCGAGAGAGAGGAGGGGGAGAGAGGGGAGAGTGGGAGGGCGAGAGAGAGGGGGCGTCACAATTCTTCTTCTTCGTTTGATATGACGTCACAATTGATGCTGGGGACCTGATACTGCAGGCACGAAGCTGCACATACTGGCACGCACCTACGGGCCCGCACTAGTTTTAATTTATTTTCTGAAATTTGTGGAAGTATTTTTTTCAGTTGGAAGCTGTAGGTTACAATTTGTAAATAAAGGTGGAAAAAGTCTGATTTAATACAATTTAATTTCAGGCTATAAGGCATCAAAAGGTGGAAATTTTGAAGGGGGTGTAGACTTTCTGTAGGCACTGCACTGGTGTATGCATATACACGAGCAGGGAATGCTTACACATTGCGGAGACCCATTGTGCACATTGTGTACACATTGTGTAAGCATACAAACCATGCCTCCCCATTGTCTCGGGTTGCTCACCTATATTTGTTTTTCATGTATTTATTTTCTTTCTTTTTTCATTTATTAATATTTTCATTTACAGGTGTTTTCTGATGAGTCTTTGATGATTTCCGGTGTACTGGCTCCGATGTCCATCAGCTCGCAAAATTTAAGCTTTCTCCGTCACGTGGAAGGTACCAATCTTTAACTATGCAGTCAATGAGTCAGTCAGTGAGCGATGCAGTCAGTTCGTGCTTAGAAAGAGCTTCATATATTACTAGGGTTGGGTAAATATGATTGAAATTTTGTGCGTAGCATTTTCTACGGCCATTTTCCATGCTGAATCCGAATCCGGTCGAATATTTTTTTTTTTTTTTTAGCGCTCCGTATGACCTTTGACCCCCGGAACCTTAATTTATTCAAAATGGCAGCCAAAAATTACTTTTTTCAGTTTTCCTTCTCTAATGTGACTAATAAGGCTTGTAATATATCATTTCATATGTTTTTCAGGTCAAGGAATACGCTAATCACATCTTCAAATTATTGGATGTTGCATAGGACCGAAATCAAGTAATTTAGGAAAAGGAAGACTTGAAGAAAAAGAAAAATACTGGGCTATTAAATACCATACAAACTTGCAAAAAGCACAAGGGACCTTTGACCCCAGACAGTCTAATTTACTGAGTACACTATCGGAGAAAGAACTTCTAGTGGAAGTGACATATTTACGCTTAACCGTCGCCCCAGACATACGCCAACAAAGACGTGCGAAGGACGGAGCAGGGAAATTCCGCACTCAAAAATTCAGTTTGACCGAGCTACACAACTCTATAAAGAATGCTACCAAACCCGATGAATCCGTGCAGGATACATGAATGAACTTTTGTTGGCGGCACGGTGTGATCTCGGTCTTATGTTGATCTGAGAATGACAAAAACAGTTCAATTTAGCAAAATATTGTGCGGTTTTCAAAAATTGTGTTTTAAAAATCATCAAATCGTTGCATAAGTGTCATTTTCGTATTTCCTGATCGGAAAAACTATAAATTGATATATTACAAGCCTTATTTTCTCTCAGTTGGTCAGAAATTCATTAAAATATCATTTTTTTTGTCGCCATTTTGAATAAATTAAAGTTCCGGGGTGAAAAGTCATCGGAGGAAAAAAAAAAAATTCCAACGTTTTCAGATTCAGCATCGAGAATGGCCTTAGAAAATGCTATGTGAAGACACTTAACCGAAAAAACTTCACTATTTACCCAACCCTAATATTACATAACTAATATCACACACATATGTATACAGTATATATATATGGCATTCTCTCTCTGTCTCTCTCTGTCCTCTCTGTCTCTCTCTCTCTCTCTCTGTCTCTCTCTCTCTCTCTCTCTGTCTCTCTCTCTCTCTCTCTGTCCTCTCTCTCTCTCTCTCTTCTCTCTCTCTCTCTTCTCTGTCTCTCTCTGTCTCTCTCTCTCTCTCTCTCTCTCTCTGTCTCTCTCTCTGTCTCTCTCTCTCTCTCTCTCTCTCTCTCTCTCTCTCTCTCTGTTCTCTCTGTCTCTCTCTGTCTCTCTCTTGTCTCTCTCTTCTCTCTCTGTCTCTCTCTCTGTCTCTCTTGTCTCTCTCTGTCTCTCTCTCTGTCTCTCTCTCTCTGTCTCTCTCTCTCTCTCTGTCTCTCTCTCTGTCTCTCTGTCTCTCTCTCTCTCTGTCTCTCTCTCTGTTCTCTCTCTCTGTCTCTCTCTGTCTCTCTCTCTGTCTCTCTTCTGTCTTCTCTCTCTCTCCTCTCTCTCTCCTCTCTTTCTCTCTCGTCTCTCTCTGTCTCTCTCTTCTCTTCTCTGCTCTCTCTTCTGTTCTCTCTCTGTCCTCTCTCTTCTCTCTCTCTCTGTCTCTCTCTCTCCTCTCTGTCCTCTCTCTCTCTCTGTCTCTCTTCTCTCCTCCTCTCTCTCTTCTCTCTCTGTCTCTCTTGTCTCTCTCTGTCTCTTCTCTCTCTGTCTCCTCTCTGTCTCTTCTGTCTCTCTCTGTCTCTCTCTCTCTGTCTCTCTCTGTCTCTCTCTCTCTGTCTCTCTCTGTCTCTCTCTCTTCTTTCTCTCTCTGTCTCTCTCTTCTTCTCTGTCCTCTGTCTCTCTCTCCTCTTTGTCTCTCTCTCTCTGTCTCTTCTCTCTGTCTCTCTCTCTCCTGTCCTCTCTCTCTCTGTCTCTCTGTCTCTCTCTCTCTTCTCTCTCTCCTCTGTCTCTCTCTCTCTCCTCTGTCTCTCTCTCTCTGTCTCTCTCTCTCTGTCTCTCTCTCTCTCTCTCTTCTCTGTCTCTCTCCTCTCTCTCGTCTCTCTCTCTCTCTGGTCTCTCTCTCTCTCTCTCTCTTCTCCTCTGTCCTTCTCTCTCTCTCTCTCTCTGTCTCTCTCTCTCTGTCTCTCTCTCTCCTCTTCTCTCTCCTCTGTTCTCTCTCTTCTCCTCTCTCTGTCTCTCTCTCGTCTCTCTCTCTCTCTCTCTCTCGTCTCTCTCTCTTCTCTCTCTCTCTCTCTCTCTCTTCTCTCTCTGTCTCCTTCCTCTCTTCTGTCTCTCTCTCTCTGTCTCTCCTTCTCTGTTCTCTTCTCTGTCTCTCTCATCTTTCTTGTCTCTCTCTCTCTCTCTCTCGTCTCTCTCTCTCTCTCGTCTCTCTCTCTCTCGTCTCTCTCTCATCTCTCTCTTCTCTCTGTCTCTCTCTCTCTGTCTCTCTGTCTCTCTTCTCTGCTCTCTGTCTCTCTCTCTCTCTTCTCTCTCTCTCTTGTCTCTCTCTCTCTCTCTCTCTCTGTCTCTCTCTCTCTCTGTTTCTCTCTCTCTGTCTCTCTCTCTCTCTGTCTCTCTTTGTCTCTCTCTTCTCTGTCTCTGCTCTCTTCTCCTCTCTGTCGTCGCTCTCTCTCTCTCTGTTCCGTCTCTCTCTCTCGTCTCTCTTCTCTCTCTCTCGTCTCTCTCTCTCTCTCCTCTCTTTCTTCTCTCTCTTCTCTCTGTCTCTCTCTGTCTCTCTCTCTTCTCTCTCCTCTCTCTCTGTCTCTCTCTCTTCTCTCTCTCTCTCTGTCTCTCTCTCTCTCTCGTCTCTCTCTGTCTCTCTCTCTCTCTGCTCTCTCTCTCTCTCTGTCTCTTCTTCTCTCTGTCTCTCTCTCTTGTCTCTCTCTCTCTCTCTCTCTGTTCTCTCTCTCTCTCTCGTCTCTCGTCTCTCTCTCTTCTCTCTGTCTCCTCTCTCTTCTGTCTCTCTCTCTCTCTGTCTCTCTCTCTCTCTCTTCTGTCTCTCTCTCTCTCTTCTCTCTCCTTCTCTCTCTGTCTCCTCTTCTCTCTTCTCTTTGTCTCCTCTCTCTCTCTTCTGTCTCTCTGTCTCTCTCTGTCCTCTCTCTCTCTTCCTCTCTGTCTCTTCTGTCTCTCTCTGTCTTCTCTCTCTCTGTCTCTCTTTTCTCTCTCTTCCTCTCTTGTCTCTCCTCCTGTCTCTCTCTGTCTCTCTCTCTCTGTCTCTCTCTGTCTCCTTCTCTGTCTTCTCTCTCTCTCTTCTCTCTGTCTCTGTCTCTGTCTCTCTCTCCTCTGTCTGTCTCTCTCTCCTCTGTCTCTCTCTCTCTGTCTCTCTCCTCTCTCTTCTCTCTCTCTCTCCTCTCTGTCCTCTCTCCTCTTCTCTCCTCTCTCTGTCTCTCTCTCCTCTCCCTCTCTCTCTCTCTTCTCTCCTCTCCCTCTTCTCTCTGCTCTTCCTCTCTCTCTCTTCTGTCTCTCTCTGTCCTTCTCTCTCTCTCTCTCTCCTTCCTGTCCTCTCTCGCTCTCTCTTCCTCTCTGCTCTCCGTCTGCTCTCTCCTCTCTCTCGTGCTGTCTCTGTCTCTCTCTCTCCTGTCTTCCTCTCTCCTCCTGTCTCTCCCTCTACTCTCTTTGTGTCTCTCTCCTCTCTCCTTCTCTTCCTGTCGTCCATGACTCTCTCTCTACTTCATGCCTCCTTCCTCCTCTCTTCTCCTGCTCTCTTCCCTGTCCTTCTTTCTCCTCTCTTCTTGCTCGCCCCCTCGGTCTCTCTCTGTCTCCTTCTCTCCTCGCTCTTCTCTCTCTCCCTCTGTTCTCCTCGTTCTCTCCTTTCTTGTCTTCTTCCTCTCCTTCTCTCTCTCCTTTCTCTCTTTCTTAGTCCTCTGTCTTCCCTTCTTCTCGCCTCTCCTCTCCTCATCTCTCTCTTCTCTCGGTCCTTCTTCTCTGCTCTCTTCCCCCTCCTCGGGTCCGCCTCTTCTCGTCTCTCTCCTCCTCTCCTCCTCCCTCTCTCTCCCTCCTCCTCTCTCTCTCCTCTGCCCTCTCCTCCGCTCCTTCCTCTCCCCTCTCCCTCTCCGCCCCTCTCTCTCCTCTCTCTCCGGTCTCTCTCTCTCTCTCTCTCCTCTTCTCTCTCTTCTCTCTCTCTCTGCTGCTCATCTCTCTGTCTCTCTCTCTTGTTTTCTCTCTCTCTCCCTCTCTCTCTTTGTCCTCTCTCTCGCTCTGTCTATCCTCTCTCTCTCCTCTCTGTCTCTCTCTCTCTCTTCTGTCGTCTCTCTCTGCTCTCTCTCTCCTCAGTCTCATCTGCTCTCTCGTCTGTCCTCCTGTTCTTCGCTCTCTCTTCTCTCTTGGCTCTTGTCTTCTCGTCTCGCTCTTCTCTCTCTGCCTTTGTCTTCTCTCTCTCGTCTCTTCTCGGCTCTGTCTCTTCGTTCTCTCTCTCTCTGTCTCTTCTCGTCTCTCTCTCTTCTCTTCTCCTTGTCTCTCTTTCTCTCTGTCTCTCTCTCTTTCTCTTCCTCCTGTCTCTCTCTGTTCTCTTTCCCTCTGTTCTCTTCTCTTCTTTCTTGTTCTCTCCTCGTCTCTCTCTGTCGTCTCTCTTGTCTTCTCTCCTCCTCTGTCTCTCTCCCTCTCCTTCTGTCTCTTGTCTCCTCTCTCTCTCTCTCTCTCTTGCTCTCTCTTCTTCTCTTCTGTCTCTCCTCTCTCTTGTCTCTCTCTTCGCCTTTCTTGTTCTCTTTCTTCGTGCTCCATCTCTCTCTGTCTCTCTGTCGTCTCTTCTCTCTCTCTCGTCTTGCTCTCTCTCTCTCCTCTGTCCTCTTTGTCTCTCTCTCTCTCTCTCCCCCCCTCCATTTCTCTCTCTCTCTCTTCTCTCATCCTCTTCTCTCTCTCTCCTCACTCTCTCTTCAAATATTAAGCACTCTATGGGGATACTAGAACATCGGGATGAAAATTTATAAGAAAAACGTGATATGGATCTGGTTCGGAAAACTTAGCTTTGATTGAATTGGAAGAAACAGTTGCAGATTCGACCTTCACATTTAATGTCAAAAGTGGGCTCATCGCGTCATGATGAAAGCAATTAAATAAATGTGTTACACCTGAGGGAAAATATTTTCTAAGTTACACGATAACGGTTGGACATATTTGTTTTTTACTAAACAGCAGACAATGCTTAGTATAAAAGAGCGCCAGGTATTGATGAGGTGTGTCCAGAAATGATAATAATTGCAGCGGGAGAAGTTGGAGTCCTTTGGACGAAGAGGCTGTTGAATGTATTTTGAGAGAGGGTTCAATTCTGGAGGATTGGAGGACAGGGTTACTTGTACCAATATGGAAGGGGGAAGGAGATGTTCAAGATCCGGAGAAGTACAGGGGGATTAGGCTCAGTAGTCATGTCATGAAGGTGCTGGAGAGTGTTTTGGATGGGAGGATAAGGAAGAGTGTGGAGATGGAGATTGGAGGAGAAGAAGAGCAGGGGCTTAGAAATGGTAGGGGGATGACGGGATGGGATGTTCATGCTGAGGAGAAGAGGTTGGAAGTGCAAGGTAAGATGGCATTGGGATTTGTGGACCTGGAGAAGGCCGACAACACTGTCCAGAGCGAGAGATGGTGATGGTGACACTGAGATGGATGGAAGTACTGGAAGCACAAGTTAGGTTGGTTGAATATATGTACAAGGGAACGGAGGGAAGAGTTTTGGTTGGTCCTGGGATGTCTGAGGAGTTCAGCATCAATATTGGTTTGAAGCAGGGAAGCGTTCTCAGCCCATTCATGTTTATCACGGTGATGGAGCTGGTAACCTGGAAGGTGAGCATGAGAGGTAGTATGGGGAGGATGCTGTATGCAGACAATCTGGCTGTTGTGGTGGAGAAAGGGTGGGAGATGGGGGTAGTGGAAGGAGGTATTTGGGAAGCATGGGTTGAAGTTGAGTATGAAGAAGACTGAAGTGATGTGGGTCAGGCAGCAGAGAAACATAAATGAAAATCAGGTTAGAGGGGAAAGAGATCAGGCAGAGAAATAGGTTTGAGTATCTGGGAAGTACAGAGACCGGGAATGGTAAGTCCAAGGCAGAGGTGAGGAGTAGGATTGTCGTGGGTGTGAATGCATGGAGGAGGGCGGAGGGAGTAATAGCAGACAGATAGATATCAAGACCATTGAAAGGGAAGGTTCTTATGTCGTGTGTAATGCCGGCCTACCTTTATGGTCTGGAGATGGTGGCACTGACAGAAAGACAACAACAGAGGGTGCAGGTTTGTGAGAATAACTGTGTTAGGAGGATTGCGGGAGTGAAGATGATGGATAGAAGGAGGATAGATGAACTGAGGGAGGGGATTGATGTGGTGAAATGCCGGCAAAAGATGGGCTGGACACTTGGTGTGGATGGGGGAAGAGAGATTGGCAAAGAGAACAGATAGGTTGAGGGAGCAAGGTAGGAGGAAAGGAGGTAGAACACGGTTGAGATGGGAGGATTGTGTGAGGAGGGATATCCATAAGGTAGGGATGGTTGGAGAGTGGAGAGAGTTGGATGAGGACTGTGGGAAGTGAAGGAATATCATGGTCAAAGCAGGGTAGAAGCTTGGTGCCATCAGACCTCACCCCTTATATAGGGAAGAGGAGGAGAATAAAAATTAGTATAGTCTACAATTTAATCAAATGCTTGTTGTTGTTCACTATATTGTCTTCTATTTAATATTAAATAGTAGTCAACAATCAGATAAACCAATGTCACCCTTAGGGTGACCCGTATCTTGCCCAAGGTGACCACGTGTGACTTCTTTAAGGTCACACTGAGGTGAACAGAGCTGCTATCCACCAGGAGCATCCTTGAGGAATATCTGCCTACGAGAGATTCCGATGAGAATGTTCTACAGAGTAACCATGAAAAATATGCGTTTGCCTCATAACGTCACCAAATGACGTCATAATGTCTCAAGCTTGACATATCTAGAAAGCACTCTCGAGGTGTTCAATTTGGTACTACAGATATGGTTCCTAAAACTTGAAAATTTGACCCTGAGGTCAAATATGTTTGACCTTAGGCGCTAACCATGAAGGTCAAGGCCAATCGCCACCAAAAATAATCAGCTGAGCGCCAGACCATGAACTATATTCCCATGAAGTTTGAAGACGATCCGATCAAAATTACTCAAAAAATAAGGGTTTCGTCGACTCCCCTGATTGCGACAGTGACCTTGACCTTTGACCTTGACCTTCAAAATTTTGTGCGCTGAAAGGGACCTCTATAGGCCTCTGATATGCGAAGTTACAAAAATTTCCAATGATAACTGTGCTCTGCAGAGTGATTTATACGTGATTACAGACAAAAAAAAAAAAAAAAAAATTAAAAACATACAAGCTGACTAACATATCTTGCAAAAACTTCGTTTTGGCAAGATAACAATGGATGTTAGATAATGCAGGGTCAGAGTCAGATAATGGGGGGGGGGAATATATAAATATATATGATATATATGTATTGTATTTGAAATTTTGCACAACAACGTTCAGACTCTCTGTATAACAGAGAAGTGGGGTGAGTAGCCTGTAATGTAGTGCTTTGTGAGATAGTATCTGTATCCTTACAATAATTCACGGACCAGTGTTTTCTTGTGTGTTCGTCATGCTAATACTCCTACCATCCTGGGCAATTGTATCCAGACTTGCTACGTATGATCAGCATGACCCAATTAATGTATATAGAGAGTTTTTATCTTTCCCGGTGATTGATCCGGTCAACGAGCGTATTATGAGATTAAGGATTCGTCACTCCTTAGGTGTCATTTCCCTGGTCTGTTTATGCTCCGACTGAGGCGAGTGATCTCACCGTGAAGGATGCATTCTACGCCACGCTCGAGTCTGTGGTTGATCAGTGCCCCAGACGAGATACACTTCTAGTCTTTGGGGATTTCAATGCATCGACTGGAACTGATAGGGATGGTATGAGGTGTGTGTTGGTCCCCATGGGTCAGGAACTATGAACCAGAATAGCACTAAGTTCCTTGACTTGCAAGAAGTCATGACTTAGGTGGCTGGTTCATGGTTTCCGGCCCACAAGCTCATCGCTGACTTGGTATTCCAACGCTGGCGGTGTGGCAAAGGAGATTGACCATGTCCTCAATTGACGGTCGTTGGAGATGATCCAGAACTGCAGGGTCTACCGGAGTGCTCAGTTCCTCAATACTGACCACAGGCTTGTGTAGCAACCCTAAAGCTGCACCTTAAATCCTGGAGAATGGTACCATCCCAGCCTAGGCTGGATGTTGGCAAGCTCAGGGATGAGAGAGTAGCTAAGGAGTTTGCGAACAGGCTGATGGACACTCTGGGGGTCTGGGTGCTTGGGGTCCTGAAGAGTTGTGGAGTGCCTCAAGACCACCGTCCTTGATTGCCGGTGGATGTCTTGGAACTCACCGCAGGGCAAAGAAGAATTTGTCTCTCAAGGGATACTGGATACCATTGACCAGAGTCGCAGGGCCAGGCTGAATGGGCAGAGCTGAGCTGTTCAGGGAGCTGAGGCGTAAAACTGTACGTGCACTGAGGTGGACAAGGAGGCCTATGTCGAATCTGGGAGGGTAGAGCATCACCTGTGGACAGGTGATTCTCGTCCCGCTTACAGGGGAATTCGCGCATTGCGTTCATCCAAGCCATCCCTCGGAGCACTGCAGTTAAGCAGAGAGTGGTAGGCTCTTGACAGAGGAGTCTGAAGTGAAGGCCCGCTGGGCCGCTTACTTGAGCGGTTGTACCAGGCTGATCCCCCAGCTGTCGAGTTGGACCGTCAAGGGTGTTACAATCCCTGTTGCTGACCCTCCAATAAACTGTGGTCCACCTTCGCTTGTGGAAACACGGGCTGCGGTGAACCGGTTGAAACGGGGCAAAGCTCCAGGGATCTGTGGCATCCATGCTGAACTTCTCAAGGCTGTGGAAATGCTGCACTCGTGTCGTTGCATGCAGTTTTGTGCTCTGCCTGGAACACAGGCATCTATCCCAACTGATTGGAAGAGGGGCTTGTTGTTCCTCTCTGGAAAGGGAAGGGTACGCCAAGACTGCAACAACTACCGAGGGGTGACGCTGCTCTCAGTGCCGGGCAAGGTCTTTGCTCGGATAATTCTTGATAGGGTTCGCCACCATCTGCTTGAGCACCAGCGTCCAGAGCAGTCAGGCTTTACACCAAAGAGGTCAACGATTGACCGATCCTTGCTCTTCGTGTCCCACCGAACGCAGACGAGAGTTTCGCAGGGCTGCTTGCAGCCTATGTTGATCTCTGTAAAGCGTTCGATTCAGTGAATCGGGATGCCCTCTGGAGGATTCTTGGTCTTCGTGGGGTGCCACCAAAACTGATCGATCTGATATCTGAACTCTACTCTGGTACTGAGAGTGCTGTGAAGTGTGGGTGGTACCATCTCTGACTTATTTCCATTATTACTGGAGTTCGTCAGGGGTGTGTACTGGCCCCCACACTTTTCAGCACTTGTATGGACTGGATTTTAGGAGGATGTCGAGAGATCAAGCTGCGGTGCATCGTTTGGGAATGTCAAGATCTCGACCTTGATTTGCAGATGATGCAGTCATCTTTGCGGAGACTTTAGATATCCTTTGGGGGCCCTCGAGGTGCTGAATGAGGAGTCGGAGCCGCTGGATTACGGGTTTCTTGGGTCAAAACTAAGATCCAGGCTTTCGGTGACATCTTTGATGCTGCTGTCCTGTCTGTGTCTGTTTGTGGTGAGGATGTTGAGGTCGTGGAGAGATTCACTTACCTCGGCAGCGATATTCATGTCTCTGCTGGCTGTGAGTCAGAGGTCAATAGACGTCTGGGTCGGGCCTGGGGAGTCATGGATTCAACTGGATCACGGGGTGTGGCACTGCCGGTACCTGTGCGGGGGACGAAGGTCCGAGTCTTCAGGTCCTTGGTACTTCCAGTCTTGCTCTATGGATGCGAGACTTGGACTCTGACCAAGGATCTGAGACGGAGACTTAATTCCTTTGGTACCAGGTTCTCTTCGGAGAATCCTGGCTATCGCTGGTCGGATTTTTGTCCAACGAGCGGTTGCTGAGAGAGACTCGGATGAGATTTGTTACCTGCATAGTCCGTGAGCGTCAGTTGCGGCTGTATGACATGTGGCTCATTTTCCTGACGCTGATCCTGCTCACCAGATTCTCTCAGCGAGGGAGTCTCATGAGTGGAGGGGCCAGTGGGCCGACCACGTGCCTCGTGGTTGCAGCAGGTGACCATCATCTCAAGGAGATGGGGATGGGCCTGGCATCTGCCTGGGGATGCCAGACGGAGGCCCCTGGAGTACCGGCGGAAAGTGGACGCAGCGACGCGCTGTTCTGGCACATGCTCCCATACCTGACTGACCGGTGATTGGTCTTGTGGGGGGGGGGAGGGGGAGGGGGAGCGGACACAAATTCTCTATGTAAATGTGTATCGTGTTGTGCCGCCTCCAGGTGGGTATTACAAGTCTCTACCATTTACAGTTCTGTATTCCTGCCCCCACATTTTCCAGTGCAGTGGGGTGTTTTAAATTATTAGCAGAAGGTATGTTTATGCTTCATGTACGTAACCCGGGTTTAAAATAATTTTTTTTGTCTATACAGAGCTGTCAATTACCTATACACCGCCCAAATAAAGGTATGCATCAGGAGAACATATTTCATGCTTGGAACAAGATCGCCCACAGGGAGGGCACTCTGCACGTTAAAAATTTATAAACAACAACAAAAAAGCCACCCCATTCAGTAACTACATTGCAGGACCAACTCACGTAACTCTTTTGGATTTGTAACAAACTGGAGTTCGTGATAGACTGCGAAATGACAAATTTTTAATTACACAATTACACATGATTGTATTATTAATTAATAAATAATAATCTTCGGGAGTCAGCAGTGCACGCACGGCCCCTTAAAGTACAAATGGAATGTCTGGTATTTAGTGAAGAAAGGTTTGGTGGATTGGAGGGTTGGTTGACACAAATGAAGTCGAGCTGTAAACTTTGTGTTGTACCTTTTGAATGGTGTAGACCATTTGGAGCTGTTGTTTGATGCGATGGGATTGTTTGCATGTATTTGTTCATGGCAGGAAATGATGCTTCAGAAAATCTTGGAAAAACTTTTCAGTTATTGAGGGAAGGTGTTATGGGAGAAATGAAATAAAGTAGGAGAGTTCCAACTAAAGCATAGCAAAGGGCAGATACGCACTACTCCACACCAAACCATTGTCCGCATGCTTATATGTTACTTCTTCTCTTACTCAGATATCTCATAAAAGTTAAAATCTATAAAGAAAAATATACTTACAAATTTTTTTTTTGCAAATGGAATCTAATAAATATGTATATATAATATGTCTATATATGTACATTTATATATATATATATATATATATATATATATATATATATAAATATATATATCAGGACGCAATCACACCATCCAAAATTGGAGGGAATAACTAATCAAATAACAGCATACAAACACACATACATGGATTATCAAATCCGAGGATATCAAATAAATTAATTCCCATGCGCTTCTCGTTGAAGAAAGCTGCAAAAAGCAACCAAGAAAAGTGACACAAGGTAAGCCCTTTGCTGTTTCAAACCTGACCCGATTTCCTCGACATAATAAATAATTCAAGTTGTTCGGAACTTGTATATCGTTATCTTATTTTGGAAAGCACCTTTTGCAGGGTACTCAACGATTGCTGATATCATGTGGTGACAATTACCAAATAATAAGAGATTATTAGTTATTATATTATAAATGTCAATTGTAGTATATTATAATATATTATATATATATGTATATATACATATTATATATACATATATCTATATATACATATATATACATATATAATATATCTATACAGAAATCATATATATATGGTTCGATTGTCACGAAACTGCGCAAACAGGTTTTGGGCTCTTCTGCCTCTTAATATATTGTTATAATAACAATATATGCTGTATGATACGTTTGATCACACCTTTCAGGGATACCTAGTTTTATATTTTTGATGAACACTCTAAAACTAGGAGTAATAATGTCATATTTTAGGGGTTTTTTGAAAATTTGCAATATTATTATAATTGCATTTTTATAAGTGCATCAGGGTATGTTAGGCATCCAAATAGAATTTAATTATGATGCCATATATGTGTGCTTATGCTGACACAAACATGAATATGTTTGGTATGGACCCTAAATTTTGGCAAACATTTTTATGATGGGGAATTTATGTGAAACCATGAGTATGCACTCTTTTCCGTGCACTAATCCTACATAGAATATACTTATAAAATAGTTCTATCACAGTAAACTTTGCAAGATAGTTAAGACAATTTGCATAAACCATGTTTTGAATAGAAATACTTGATAATAAAATAAATTGTGAGATAAACCTGATTTGGGCAGTTTCTACTGAAGCCATGAGTATGCCTTTTGATTATTCACTGTGTCCAGGGATTAAACATTAGTAAGAGATATTAAGTTACCATAAGGGTAATACATCACCCTTAATAAATGCTTAATTCCAAATATGTGGATGCATCACCCTTCCATTTATTGCAATTTCTGCCTAACCTGAAACCATGGATATGCAGAAACCATGAGTATGCATCATTTCTTCAGAGCATATGTTCATTATTTCAAGATACTAAGGCCTTCCACACAGATGTGGTACTTGTGCTTGTATTTCATGATTTTACATGCCTCATAAATTGTTGTATTTCAGGAACATTTGTGTCAATCATTTATCATTAAATTTAAACCATGAGTTGCCTTATGTATAAATGAAAAAATTTTGTTTACTCATTTCCAATACCTTCTTAGTGAGAGGATAGAGTGTTGGATACATATAAATACTTGTAATTTGTATGTGGATCAGTATTCTCAATTCTAAGTTACTCTATTTTACAGAGAAAATAACCGATATAATATAAATGAAACCATGAATATGCATAATATATCTACTCCAACTTTAATATTGATGTCCTGTGTGCACAAGTCATACTTACTTGACCACCAGACTCTCAGATAGCCTAAGATGTATTTATTTATGAACACTGAACTGCCCGGTAATGGTGAAACTGATATAAGGTCATGTTTATAAAAACAAATTGATTTTTATAACACAAAATGCAATTATGTTCTACTTTTAAACAAACCGTTTCTCAGTCACATTATTACTGAATCGCAAGCACATACTTATTGTATATAGATAAAAACTGATATATAATAGGTCAGTTTATATTACACAGAAGTAACTGCTCTTAGTGTGATTAATAGATGCATACTCATTGTTTCAAGCAGTCACCACACATTATTTAAATGCGTTGTGAAAATTTCAATTTTCGGAGTTAAGGTGCCCAAATTCTCCCATGGATCCCTCAACATGTTTTCTGTAAGACCACAAAAACTTATAATTATAGCCTTAATTTGGTGCAGAGTCCTCCGGACCCTAAAAGTGCAGTTTCGTGGACAATCGACCTAATATATATATATGCTGGTGTTGGCTTAATGGTTCGGGTGGTGGGCTTGGGATCCTAAGATCTTGAGTTCAAATCCCCTTGGCTGTTGAATTAATACCAGGTGGGGTTGACTCTGCCTGTCATCCTCTTCTGAGGTTGGCAAAATGAATACCAGCTTGCTGGTTTCCTGTGTCTGAGTGGCGACCTGTCCAGGATTGTGTCCAATAGCCAAGGAGACTGCTTAGGCAGCACCAACATTCTGCACAGAGTATGGTTCCAATGGATGGATGGACGATATATTATATATATATATATATATATATATATTATATATATATATATATGTAGTCGTTCTCCGACCTGAGACGAATGCTGTGATGTCATCGCCACGAGCAACACCTGTCTGCAGCTCCTGGAAGAGTTATCTAGCAGGTAGTTGCATAGATGTAATTTCAGATGCTGTCCCAAGTGCATGGAAAAGTGCAGTTACGACCAGTTTCACCATATCAGTGCAACATAGCAAGCCTCCACACACTTATGGCTGAAAATCGTTCGGTTATATACTGAATGCTGTGTGACCCCAGCGACTCCAAACTGTGAGTGGTGAAATTTGCCATGGTGTTGGTGTGTAAGGAAGAAAATATTTAATATATGCAGCAAATATGCCCTTTGTTATTTTAAATCCGACCAAGTTTCTTATCCAGCTGCAGACAGTCACAAGTAGCACGAATGTGAGAATCCCAATGCTACACACCCCCATCCTCCGCTAGACCGGGTTCATCACTTGCTAGTCATCAGTGACAGCATAGACAGAAACACGTGCACCACCGAGGCTCCCATGCATGTATCACTTGCAATGTCAATAGCAGTAAATATATATATATATATATGTATATATATATAAAGACCTAATTATGTCTCTCACCCATAATGGGAGAAAATAACCAGTCAGATCTCACTTAATTAATTACCCCAGGTGGCTAGGATTATATTTATCAAATAAATTCTGTCGACGCTGTCGCTTTTGTCAACCCCGCATACTTGTTATTCCCATTATTGATGCAAAATTTCATTTCCCAAGTCCCAGTCGACTCCAAGATACAGCTCGGACATTGTCAGAAAAGAAAATGAAGAGGGAAAAACCGAAATGGTGGTTTTGTATTCCTACCGGACTCATAAACTTTGAGGTACCATTAAAAAAATGGGGGCACTAATTGTAGAAACAAACGCTACAACAGGTATAAGCCTTCTCCTATGTTATGGATGAGGTTTTAAAAGCAGCTGGGCCAATCTCTACCAGATTTTGCAAACTTGTGGGGGTACCTAGGTTCAGATCATGAACACAACCCCCACACCCCCTCTTCATAAGGAAATTCTCTGTATGTATTGTGTGTACATCTAAAATCATAGACAGAAAAAAAACGGTCAGGCCAATATCCACCAAATTTGACACATGTACTGAGTGTACACACGGTCAGGTCATGGACAGACCAAAAAAAACAAATAATTCCCTCCCCCATATATGTGTGTATGTATGTCTGAAAATCAGGAAAAATGCAACAACATGAGAATGAGGAGAAACTGACCTCAAAGAAGGAAATGAGGCTATTTGACCCAATATTTATGCGGTGCACTTCCTCGTTAATCTTTGCTACAGCTTTAAACCTCAATCTTCGTGATCATTTACGAAAGTGTAAACAACTCGATCTTGATTGGGTGACCCAACATGTACGTACATATGTATGTATGTATATATGTATGTATGTATATATGTATGTATGTATATATGTATGTATGTATGATGTATGTGCCTACAGGAAGGTCTAGAGGTATGCACACTCACCTCTAAGTTTGAATTCCGACCCAGCTATAAACTGTCATCCTGGTGTTTCACAGGCAGGTTGATTCATCAATGTGTGCCCGTCCCTCGGATGAACGTTAAACTGGACATCCCATCTGCCAGCATCAGTTGGTGGATGTTAAACATCCTACGCGATGTCCTTTGCATTGAGTGGGCAAGCTATCGCCAGCACCATGACCAACTTCCAAATTCCTGCTCTAACTAACTCTAACTCTAAGATACCAAGGCAATGGCAAACCACCCAATATAACTCTTGCCAAGGAATCGCTTCGGCATTCCTGATGCTCTGCAGTGTGGTATGTCTGCATCAGAATATACATACAGTATGTATCGTGTATACACTATGTATGTATAAAAGAGTGCTTTTTGAATTATTCAAACCACACGTGACTCCAGTTTAAAACATTTATTTCTTTTTCAAATGCCAATGTTATCATCTCACAAAGAATGGACTTAAAGATGGATTTAAAAAAATAGGTTTTTGCAGTGTTTCATTACATTCGAAATTCTTTATAATAAATAAGTCGATAAAAACAGTCTCACAACAGTATTCATCCAAAAAGTGGATAAATACCAGATATATTTAGATTTACATTATGCTCTGCATCTTACAGTAATAACAGAATACAGTAATAACAGATTTTTCATGTGCTTTGTGTGATTTAGATAGTGAGAGGGAAGGAATGAAAAATGCACTCACAAAAATTTAACCACGTCATGAAATCTGAATTAAAATTGCAATATGTATACAACAGAAAATTTTCATGAATGCAAACACACTGCGCAGCAACATCTGCAAAGAAAAGTCTGTGGATGTAGAACAGTCACATATATTAATACTGTCCTGTGGACGCCATGCCAACCCCCACCATGCCAACCGCTCAACCACAACTACATCCGCAGCTGCTCCTGAGACCGAACATGATGAAGATCCCTCTTCTCCATTTATGACCGAATTAAACAGGAATCACGCCCAAGCGATAGTCGGCGTGCCACCATACTCCGAGCGTGGTTTAAATAAACCACGTCGGCTATTAATATTCAAATGAACAATAAATTAATCCTCCAGGGATAATCAACCGAACCCGAATCGTCCGCGCTCGAAAGATGGCAGGAATTCAACGCACACACGCTTAAGAAATGTAATAATTTAATCAGCACAAGTCAAAATGAATACGGAATCCTGGACGAAGACAAACAATAAATAATCACAATATTTAACAATGAAGGAACTAATCCCTAACTGTGGCACTACACACACATAACAAGCATTCACACAGAATTGGGCAAGTAATCAGTGCAGGTGGAGGGAAGTCATAGGTTGAACAGAAGGCGTTGAGGCAGCTCATGAGGGCAGTGCATCCCGACAGCGGAAATACAGGCCAAGCTCCCACCCCCCACTTCACCCTCAAGGCGTTGACATTAATGCCTGTAGGGTAACAAGCAGTCATGCGCCGTGCCTCCACACAGCAAAAACTCTTACCCACTCCACGGTGACGAACCTGACCCAATCGGCTACGTGTCCGCCAGGCGGGAAACGCCAATCACGGGCCACCTTGCTCGCTGTCACTCAGTGGTGGCCATGCCTCTTCCGGTGAGTGCAAGAGAGCCAGAGTTTTTTCTTATTGGTGGCATGTGAGATAGGGGGAGGTGTAGTGGAGGAAGGGGTGGGAGTGGAAGCCATACTGCGGCACACGCCGAGAAACGGTACCATGAATTTGAGGGATGTCTGGAGAATCTCACGTTCAACATGACAGGGCATCCTTAACCTCTCTAATCTCAAATGGATAAGGCCCATCACTCGGTTGGACCATACGATAAACAGTTACCCCTACCCATGTGTCCTTATTGTGAGTTCAAAATTATTTTATAAACTACAAAAACACAATGGGTGTTAAGGCTTTAAATTCTAACTACAACCCCAACCCCATAAGTGTAATAATACTGCATCTGATTGAGAGATCAGTGGCTTGATAAGTGTATGTATCAGCCATAACACTGCCTATGGTGTTCATTTGAAGTTTATAAGTGCAATAAATATCCTTGGATGTACATTTAATACTGCATGTCCTCCGATCATCATTGCCTGTCCATTCCTGTTACTCGTTTCCTCCTGTTGCATCTTCGAAAGCCAACTTTGAAGTCTTGCAGGAAATAATTTAGTTTTTTCAGCACACTTTCAGCAATGCATTTCCAATCCATTGATTGGCAATTGACATTTTCCATCTGTAAGAAAGAGAAAGACAAAAAAAACAAATCAAAACATTAGTGATGCACAATATTGTCAATTCAGTGACGGTCATACTTGTGCTTTCTTGCATTTACATCTAGGATATGCTTTGAATTTTTCAGATGATCTGCAAAGAAAGGACTGTGATTAAGTGGAGAAGACACAGCTTGTAGTGGGGCAACTTAGCTAAATATAGCATAACAATTGTGCATTTTGTGAGGAAAGCACCAAATTTGCACACTAGTAGCCTAACATATTATGAACAGATTTGGATATTGGGCCATCTCAAAATTTTTGATGTGGGACAGAAAGCCACGCAAGATATAAGCAAAATAGAGAAAAATAAAAAAAAAAAAACCACATTACACATCATACGAATAACACAAAATCAAAAGTGGAAAATGGCTGCCACAGCATCAGCAGCTGAAATTTGAGATGGCCAATATCCAAATCTGTTCATAATATGTTAGGCTGATAGTGTTTGCCAAATTTGGTGCTTTCCTCACAAAATGCACAATTGTTATGCTAAGTTGCCCCACTATTGGGTCCGACACATTTTGGCCACAGAGTGTTCTTTGTCTGAAAGGGATCTGTAAGTTACGTGAGTGGATCATCACACGTGCAACCTGCATCCTTGTATTCCATTTACTTATTTCCTTTCAAATTGATTGACTTTCCTTATTCCAATGGTGGGTCCATCTTTTTTTTAATGTAGCTTAGCTCATAGAGTAAGACTCATATACAGGGACTGTTAATACATCCTCCGACTGAAGTTCTGTTGTATGAGCAGGTTAGCTTGTTTTCTTTACATTAAAGAGAAGATTACATTGGAATCAGAGAGAGAGGGGTTTAAGCTATCAATCCCTTAACTGTATGGTGTGTAGAGTCTCACAAGATCTAATTCTCTGAAGCTGCATGTTTATTAATGTTTATGTACATGTCATCCATCATAATGGTACAGAAGTACCACAATAGCCTCAGACTTGTTTAGCCTGGGTTTGATTATCAAATCGATTATCTATCTATAATTCCAGCAATCTCTGTGTGTCTGTCTGTCTGTCTGTCTGTCTGTGTGTCTGTCTGTCTGTGACCGCTGTTTCTCGACAACAACTGGTCCAATCTCATTGAAACTTGCCAGGTATATTGCTGGGGCCCTGTGGATGTGCCTTTTCAAGGTTTGATATTAATCAGACAAGTGGTTCCCAAGTTATGGGCATTTATTTACCAAACAATGACAGGGCACGGTGCTATGACGTCACAATTGACGTCACAATTCTTCTTCTTTTTTTTCTTTTTTTGCACGTATCACAATTGACGTCACAATTCTTCTTGTTCTTCGTTTGATATGATGTCACAATTGACGCTGGGGACCTGAGTGTGCCTTTGCTTGAGCTGCTCGCTTGACACGCGATGCTACACACGTGACAAGGCGTTGTGCAGCTGAAACGGATGAGGCACGAGCTGCTCGCTCGGCAGACAACACTGGACGTGAGGCAAGGCGTCATGCAGAAGAACCGATTGAAGCACGAGCTGCTCGCTTGACACGCGACGCTGGGTGTACGGACATGCACTACAAAATCTGTGATGGGTGTACAAGATTATGCACGTACGGGCACGCACTGGTAAATTGAATGTGCCGTCCCTTAGCTTAAATGGACATTAAGCTGGGGACTTGTCTGTTAGTGTTGACTCATGACTGCTGGTGGTAGTGTTGAATCTTTCCTCACTCAACCATCTTACTTGCTAGTTTCAGTGATTTTCCTCTCCTCCCTCTCCTCTTATCCTGTTCGTTTTTTCCCCTGATGTTTATCCCACTGTCAGGTACACCTTGCTCTTCAATAAGCCTCACTCGTATGAAGAAAAAAACCCCCAAAAGTCTATTTCTTTTGATGAAGAGAAAGCAACTTAATTGCAAGCACCTTGACTGAGTCACAAAATTATTGTCTTAACCATGCATAGATCGGAGATAGGAACCACCTAGTGTACCCAACCAGGGAACGTGAGCTGGGTTTAAACTTATGCTAGTTTTACCATCCTGATGATTGTTGTGTTGACATGAACTCAAATGAGTATGTGAGGAATGCAAGTTAGGAAACCGGAAACACGCTAACTTGGCTTGATAACCCAATGTGCAATGCTCCCCTCCGATGATTAATGGCTGAGTGCTCGAAGTCATAAATCCAGCTAGAAAAGAGCAATAAATGCATAAGATGGATACCATTGTGTCGCAATTTAGGCTTTTGAACCACGTCACCAAATGCTGATGAAGTATCTATCTACGTGTGGATAATTTAAAAAAAATTCACTTTGTGGCTGACCTGACACTTTCAATCAAAGCACCTACATATGTGTGCAGCTCATGCTGAATCACTCGTTTTGTTGTGAATTATGTTTTCTTTCGTAGGTTAGCTGATGCAAAGATTGAGCATGTTTATTCAGTGACTCATTGGGACTGACACAATCTGTCAACTTCCCAACCCGGATTTTAACCAACGGTACTCCATCTCTTCTGGATCTGATTTTGACTAATTTCCCTGAAAATATCTGCTGTTCTTCCTCTGCTCCAATCGGTTCATCTGACCACGTGCTTGTTGAAGTGGACATCACTCTGGCTGTTATTAGAGAACCACCTCAACGCCGTCGAGTCTGGCATTTTACTCAGGTCGACTGGCAGGGACTTCAAGCAGCCATCAAACTTCTAGACTGGTCTCCCATCTCTACTTCCTCCGACATCAACTCATCCTGGGAATTCTTTAAAATAAATTTGCTCTCTCTCTTGGGCAGATTTATCCCATCTCATCTTCAGTTGTCCTACCCTTCCTCCTGCCCATGGTACACTGAAGGTTGTGGCAAGACAGTTGTCCTGAAACGACTTGCCTTCGCCTCATGGAAGGCAAATCCAACTGAAGGCAATCTCAGTTCCTTCCATAAAGCTCGGAACAAGTGTGTGTCTACCCTCAAAAGAGCCAGAAAACAACATCTTTCGAATCTCAAGTCTGAAATCTAAAACCTGTCTCCCTCCTAATCCTGGTAGTGTCTAGTTAAGTCAGTTTCTGGTGTATGTTCCCCTCCATCCCCTCCCTTACCTCAAATGGCTGCATAGCTGACACGGCACGTGAAAAGGCTGAATGCCTAAACTCCAAGTTTGCTTCTAAATCTTGTGTCCCCAATCCGTCGCTTTCTGTACCCACCTTACCCAGTCACACCCTGCTGTTCCTGGACTCTGTGTCCTTTACTCCTGACAAGGTGGAGAGCTTGCTGTCAAACCTCGACTCAGAT
>CM068956.1:126057674-126093360 GCA_035128595.1 Eptatretus atami
GTGGGAGAGGACATGGAGCACAGCCTGAAGGAAAAGGATGAGGAAGAACAGAGATATAGAGGGAGATTTAACTAACTGTATATCTCTGTACATACAGGGACAGGGAGTACATATGTAAAAACTGTAAAGGATCCGTCGTGGGAATATGGACAATCAATCAATTTCAAAGGAAATAAGCAAATAGAACAGAAGGTACAGGTTGATGGGATGTTGGGCGCAAGTGTGATGCTTCACTCCTCACCGTGTGCCCTATCCCATTCCAATTCCACCTTTCTCTCACATTGTCATTGTTGTAACCCCATATGCATCCACACACGTTTTTCTTTTTTTTTAAAAGAAGATAATTTTATGATTTATTAATTTTTTTATAAAGAGGAGAATTAAAAAATAAAAAACAAGGAATAAAAACATGGCATTGCCATTTGTTTCTGTTCTTGTTGGCAAACACGATTTTAGATATACAGTATTTCCCTGCGGATGGACATTGCGGTACCAACGTCACTTACATTTGGTGTTGCGGTGCAGTTTTGGCTCGATGGGCAAAATTTCTTGTTGCGAGTGTCACCGCTGCTTGTAACTTTCTGCCTTATCTTCCTGTGTAATTTGTTGATATTACACGAGATGTTGCATTTGTTTTTGCCAAGCTTCGTGTTTCTTTGTCCTTGGATGATTGGTGGTTGGTTTGATTTCTCTTTTAAGTGCTTCAGGACGATTTCATAGTTGATGAGGACTTGTTTGCAAAGATCCGTCCAATCATGCTGAAGAAACAAGCACAAACGTGGTGGTTAAATCCATGCTCCTCACTGGGCATGAAAAAGCATGCATTAATTAGAGATATTTGAAGTTAGTGAAAAAGATTGCAGGAATGTGAATGAAATCAACAAATCACGCAAAAAAAAACAACCCATTAATATTTATTATCTGATACGTTGCAAAAGATCAATTGGAACACTTATCTGAACACTTTTTATTTGTTTAATGGGATGTAGAGATATGGCAGATAATAATTCAACTCGAATAAATAAGGCAAAGTGGTCGCATTTTGTTTCCATGCTTCACATATGTATAGTGGTATATTGCACATCTTTGAATAAGTTTCCCTTAATTGATGTTTAGTTTTGACTTTTCTCTTTTTTCTGTAAAACAACCTGATGTTGTATGGAATGGTGATGTAAAGGTTGCAGTGTCTGATCTGAGTCTGGTCAGCCATTTGAACCACAGCCGAATCGCACCAAAGGCATTAAAAATTGTATGTGCTGCTTCCTTGCTTGATGCTCAGCATTTAAAAAGGATAGAGCACGGACAAACGGCCATAGGATGGCAGCTACTGTTCAGGCTTCATGGGCCGACTGGCCTCCTTCTACATTGAAGTTCCTTGTAACAGAACTCATATTATTAACCCTTTGAACCCAATCGGCCATTTTACCAGCCACTATTCAAACCTCCATATACCCGAGTGGCCAGTTTACCGGCTGCTATTCATACCTCCATATACCAGAGTGGTCAGTTTACCAGCTTCTACTTAAACCTCCATTTACCTGAGTGGCCGGTTTACCGGCTGCTATTCAAACCTCCATATACCCGAGCGGCCGGTTTACCGGTTGCTATTCAAACCTTCATATAACAAAGTGGCCGGTTTACCGGCTGCTATTCAAACCTCCATATACCTGAGTGGCTGGTTTACCGGCTGCTATTCAAACCTCCATATACCTGAGTGGCCGGTTTACCGGCTTCTATTCAAACCTCCATATACCCAAGTGGCCGGTTTAGCGGTTGCTATTCAAACCTTCATTTACCCAAGTGGCCGGTTTACCGGCTGCTATTCAAACCTCCATATAACAAGTGTCCGGTTTACCGGCTCCTATTCAAGCCTTCATTTACGCGAGCAGCCGGATTTTTCTCCAGGGAGCCCAGGGTGGGGAAGCCGAAAGTCCAAGGACCTTAGGATTCAAAGGGTAAGTTATGTTGTAAATGTAAAATAAACAAGGTTGAAGACGACAATGGTTCACGAGCGGTATTTGACGATGTAGATTGTTTCAGAAGTCAAGGATGAGAAATGTGATAATTTTTGACCAAGTTATAAAATGATCAACATGATGTGGTACGGGTGACGTTTATTGCAGCAAAATGTCGAAACCCGGTTTCGTTCAACAACTTTCAAAATTTGACCTTTGCATAACCTTTAAAGGTCACAAAACAATGTTGTGGACATTAAAATAAGGAAACAGGATACGTGCTATAGCTTATTGGAGTTAGTTCGTCGAAGAAGGTCGAAAACCCAGTTCGATTCCCACAACTTTGAAAATTTGACCTTTGTGGCCTTTAAAGATCAAAGGTCAAGGATTATGACCTTTGGTGCAAAACTTCCTCTGGAACATTCCAGGAACAATATAACGTCATAATGGCTATATGGCATTTCGCACTCCTCGGATTATCCATACTTTGATGAAATCAGCGTAAAAACAAACTTAAAGGGGCGCCACGGGCAAGGTGTTCGAGATAGAGCAAAATGGTTTCAAGACTTTAGGTGGGGAATGACTCAAGATTATTGCATAAAAAATATTGTCATCCGAGCTCTCAAAGTTTGGGCGGTCGTATGATTTTTATGTCCAAATTCGCAATTTTCTACGTTTTTGACCTTGTGACCTTGACCTTGGGATGAAAATGAAAAATCGGACAACGACAAGTTTTAGATAATTCATTTTGCTATTCAAATACCGAAGAACCCATTCCATTCAGTCATTTCCCCAGGAGAAGATCGATTTTTAATCCGACTACCCCATAAAAATGGCTATGTTTTGGGCGTGACTCCGCCCACAATGGGCGTAGCACACCCTCACCCAGGAAAACACAACTAGACATTGATATCGAACACATAACCAAGTTTCATCAAGATCGGATCAAAGTCCACGGAGTTGTGCTCTGGACAGACAGACACACAGACACAGACAGACAGACAGATAGACAGACACAGACAGACACACAGACATAACGAATATAGTGGTCACTCTGACTGGCGCTCGTGAACGAAAAGGATAACCAAAGCAATCATAAAGAATATCACTATTGCTCTCACTAACTTATCACTAAAGTATTTCACTCTCTCTTTCCGCATGTAAACACATTCACAGTTTCACTATTCACTGCATGTGGATACATCCGCTGGTTCGGTAATATCTCAGTACAATTGTGATTTTGAGTTTCCACCCGAATGACGTCACTTTTTCTCCATCCCAAGGTGGGTGGGAGGTTTCATAAGTTTCTCAATATAATTATGATTTTGAGTGCCCACCTGTATGAAGCTGCTCTCTCTCGGGATGTAAACTCATTCACGGTTTTCGGCATCAGCAGTTTCGCCATTCACCGCATGTGGAAATGTTTGAGATTTTGTGTTTCTACCCGCACGACTCAGATCTTTCTCCATGTGCAATTGCATTCGTGGCTTCAGCAAATTCCTCAATACAATTGAGATTTTCAGTTTCTACCCATGAGATGCCGCAATTTCTTTTTCATAAAATTTCTCAAAACATTTTATTTTATCTTTTTGAGATTTTGATCAACAAACGTGTTTTTATATTCAAATTCGTTGGGAATTCACACACGCTATGCCCCCCCCCCATTAAATCGCTGTGCCCACATAATGAACAACACAACATTTTGTAATTATTTCCAAATCGAATTCATAATTATGAATCACAGAAATATGAAAATAGCAACAATGAAGATGATGTAATAGCTAAGGATACTTTGATCTCAAGAGCACACCTGTTGTTAATTTCCACTTCATGCTGAAATGGCTTACTCGAACTACATCAGGATTTCACTGAAATTGCTTGAATGTCAGATAAATGCAGATTATACCCTTTCTTTACTTGTGCTATTAAGCTGAATTCAATACAAATGGTTTGACAATAAACATAAATATTAAATTCCATAAATACATTGAAAAAAAAAATATCGAAAATACATGATTTGTGCTCTTTCAGCAACTAAAAAACAAATGAAAGGAAATCGATGTACTTACTTGACAGTTTATGCGAACTTCAGGAAGTGAATCCAAGCAGTCATAAGTGGTCATGTCACCACAATATTTAGTGTTTTTCTGAAGTGAAACAGCACACAGAAAGTTGTGAAAAATCGTTTCAAGCTAAAATCAGATTGGCAGTGATTTATTTTAGATATTTCAAATGGAGAACATATACAACTGTCAAAAAAAACAAGTGGTGCTGAAAGTAATAAAATTTGTTCACAAATGTACACACACACAATATATGATATATGTATGCATGTGATACACACACACAATATGTGTGCACGTGCAAGTGGGGACACACACACACACACACACACGCACACCTTATTCCTCTATGTGTCATCCCCACTCGTGGAGGTTTGCAACGATGGCAATATATTTGTTTTTTATTTACCTCCACAAAAAAAGTAGTAAAATTATTGAATTATCAACCGACTTGGGACGGACGCTACTCTGTCATTGGAAGCAAATACTTTCGAGTTTGTCTGAAAGTTTTTGAAATTTTTTTTACAGATGTTAATCGTGCAGATAAAGTTGTAATGTATTTCCATTCGTCAGACTTGTGCACGCACGGTATGTGAAAGGAAGAGGGAGAGGTGTGGGGGTAGGAGGGGGTAAAAATATTTAACCACTTTTGAACTTCTTGGGCCCTGTGACTTCAACTTTTCCTTAATATTGGCATACGCTATAAATAGATGGTGGTTGTATTAACTGTTAGATATGTTCTTCCTTTTTGTATCAAAGGAAAAGACGAAGACCACCGTATAGCAGGTAAATTAAATACTGCCTTTACTTTTTTTGTTTCACATCCCATCACTTCATGGACACTCCCACATTCATAAACGCAATACATACAAGAACTGCATTGTGTGACTTGACAGCAGCTCTCCTGTTGCATAACAGGATGAAACTACAACTCGCAATGTGCAGCAGATAGTACAGGTGATCAAGGCCTGGCCTACTCTTTGCAATTATGACGTCACAGATGTGAGCAACTTGGAGCACCCTGGACCGGTTTTACGAAATGTTGAAAATCATAAATAACTTGAAAGGAAAAAATTCCCCTGGGGGAAATATATCTCACGATTATAATCTGCATCATAGCAATGGTGAAATGATTTACCCACAAATATCCATAAAGAACAAGTTCAGTAACACCTATTGTTGCCTATTGTAGTCCCCCCTGTTACAACGCAGCATGGTTTCTTTTATCCATTTTACAATTGCTACTTCCAAATAGGTGTACAGTCAATTAAGAAATTGATCAGCAGAATTTTCTTTCAGCGGAATTCAATTAATCAGTGAAATTCACATGACAGTATTTTACAATTACATTCTGGACATCCAAAGAGAGAGAAAAAAAACATTATATAAATGATCTAAAAACAAGAGTTTTTCGATTCGTCTAATCTGATGATGTATTCAGCACAACATGGTTGGAATATATAGAGCGTAATGGTTATCTGGAGAAATGTTTGAGGACACTGGAAATATCCAAAATAAATAATGACCCTGGAGAGAAGCTTTGGCAGGAGTGGTTTGGGAGAAGCAGTCCATTGATCAAATAAACAGCTTCAGTGTTTGAACTGGCCTGATTCCAATGTGCATGTCAGGAATGACATTGGTGGTTCAAAGATGATGGCATCACAGGGAAGGTCCCACTCTCACATCCCACTTCTCCCCACTCTTCCATACATGCTGTCATTTCTGATAGCACTTGGAGAGAAACTAGCATATCTCCTACAAGGACATGTCATCAAGGCTGCATTTAAATCAACAAGCTCTTTAAAGAGATTGGTAAATGAGGTAAAGGGCAGCGTGATACCAGCAAACAGGACAGCCATGGTATATGTCCATTTATAGAATAAGGGAGAGCACTTGCTGTCTTCAAAACCACCTCAACCAACATCAATATATCTTGCACTTAAGGGATACGAAGAGATCAGCCATCGCTGCATATATCGAGAACTCTTGATAGCATTTCAATATTTGTGGATACCCTCAACGTGACAACGATGCCATTTCCTCGATTCCTTCTTCATAAAAAATTTAAATCAAATGTGAGACTTTTGAAATGAAGTAACCCATCCGAGAATGCTCGGTGCTCATGTGCAGAAACCCCAGGAAACTGCCATGCTCAGGGCGAACTAAAGTATATTAATGTGTATGAGATAAGGATTGTTACCTGAAACGGCTCACAAAGCTGCTAAGAGAAGCTGAAAATACTTGGAAAAGTACCGGATAGAAAGGATTGTGCCTCTGCACAATAGAAGACTTAGAAAACTTTCTCAGCTTGCCGAACAGGCACATGTTCGTTCCGCAAACTCCCTTCCATGTGGGGCGGTGAAAGGCCCGACTAGACAGGCGTGTGCTGCGCAAACCCCTGACGGAGCGCTATTAGTGAATGGACTGTGTATCTGGATTAGATGCTTCTGAACACATGATGGAAAGGATATATTTGGGGCTTTTGAATGTACAGGGTAAATTGAAAATGATATTTACTAATTAATCATGTTTGGCAGGTTGGAGCTACAAGAGCTGTGGGGGCTGTTATAAATATAGTGCGTTTGGTTCTGGGGCCACGATATCAATTATACTCAATTTTTTGCACATCTATACTACAAAAAGGAGTCATGTGTGCATCTGTGCACGCGTGTGTGCGAGTTCCACCCTTTGGTTAAACAGTTCTCCTGACTCCACATACAATTTCTGGACTACGGTCACCAATTTAGGTGATCGGATGATGGGGGAGCAGAACGTATTACATATTCTGCTGTTTCAACGTGAGAATGCCTGTTTGCTTTTACGAGCGGGAGGAGGGTGGAGAGTAAAGATGGGACAACTTTGGAGGGGGGAGGGGGGTGCTGAGGACTTTTGGTGGGAAGAAGGGCATGGTGGGGTTTGAAAGCGTGAATGTGGGGGGAAGGGGGGGGATCGATGCCTTCGGGTTGGGAGGGGAATATGAGGACTTGGGGTTGGTGGGTGGGGTGGTGGTGTAATACAGAATTCCATGTGTGAGTTTACTCACAGTAAAAGTGTGTGTGTGTGTGTGTGTGTGTGTGTGTGTGTGTGTGTGTGTGTTATATACACTGCCGTTGCTTGCTTGTAATAACATGAAATGGTACAAACTTGCCACCTCTCATCCATGGATATTTCTCGTATTCCTATATCTTTGTGAGTCCGATTTGCATCCAGGAGCACAACAATTTTGGTTTATCATCTTAGATATTAACCAATTTTTTGTCTAAATGCTTAAAATTATGTTAAAAAAAAAAATTTGAATCACAAAATTTGTGTTAGCAACAGCAGGATAAAAGTGCCCGGTGAGCAGAACCTTATCCCTGTGAACTCACACCCAGCGCATGCAATGTGCGCAAAAGGCCTCATTTCGCATTGCTACATCATTTTGAAAGTCACGTATTCGATGAGGGTCATCAATATCCTAGAAGTCCTCCAATGATCACAATTCTTAGACAAACTGTTGACGTAATTGGTAATGCAAAAGTATAATTTGACGTGCTAAGTTAAATACAAAGAGGCAAGTTAAGACATCAAAATAATCGCTCAGAATATTACTGATCTAAAGTACCCTCCAGGTTAGTCATAATACTGAATCATCAAATCACTGATTCCCAGACAATCAAAGGGGAAACGAATTGTGCTGATACAATGGCCAACTCTGTCCAAGCTGCTCACCTGTAACCACGCACACCTGCAACATATTATTTAGTTGTCCATTTTGTTTGAAAGTATACTCATTATCGCTGACAAAAATGTTTTTTGTATTTTTAGAATGCTTCTCACAATATTCTTCAATGTAAAACTATTGGAAATTGTGAACGTTTTACAGAGACCATTACATTTATTTATCATCTCTCTTCAGTCACATTAGTAGATGGATGAAGGTGACATTTTTCGAGTCATCTGGCAAGTTAGTATGTCACTTTTCACTGCTGCACATGGAAATCAGATGTGAAGGATGCAAATGCTGACTACATAAAGGTGCTGTCGTTTACTACTACTACTCACAGATACAAACAACAAAAATTGGATCTTTCAAAAGTGTGAACACCCTCATCACAACAGGATGGAAGTTATTTCCCATGAAAAGTCATGGATCACCAGATGCTTATGACCAGGGGCATCCAGAGCCAGTACGGGCAAACAACCTCAGGGCCGCAACCCCCACCCTTTCTCTCTTACATTTGTGTTAAAAATTTGTTACAGGAGAAGCTCAGGCCCCTCAATGGATCCTGGGCCCCGAGGAAGTGACCCCCCTCCCCTGACCCCCCCCCCTCTCGACATCCCTGCTTATGACCATTTTGCAGAAGCGGCCTTGCTGTGTCGGCGGATTGCTAAATAAGCAACAAAATGTAGCCTTAACTAATTTTTCCCATTAAAAGTTTGTTTTGTCATAGAATTCCGAACTCCTCTCGTATCGATTAATTATCAAGCTCCATTATTGGAAATAAATACAGTAATTTCTGTTTCACTTAAGCTTTACCATTGCCGAGCATGTTCTGCGAGTGTGGTTATAAAAATTGTGGACATGAAGTTCCAATATGGAGGCAGAAGTCGTTAGAGGGGTTCAGAGTACCTTGGGGTCACCTCATTATTCCCACCTTTATTGTGGGTTCGGCTGGGGGAAAGTTTTTCGCCAAAAGTTTTTCACGAACTGGCTGTCCAGTCTGACATTCGACTGTAAGTGGCAGGGAATTTGCTATTTGCTCTTTAGATATAACTCAGCTGCTCTTTGTGAAAGTTCGCGTAGTATGTTTAACATCTGCCAACGATTGCTAACAAATTGGACACCCCGATTAGTGTCCAGTCAAGGGACCGCATGCTTTATGATGCAACTCTGTGCCTATGATTCACCAATCTGACAGTTTATAGTGTGCTCAGCAATCAAAGCCAGACTGCACAGCTTATAGGTAAGTGTGCATTACATCTGTACCTTCCTGTTGGACATTTCCCCCATAAACCCCCATAAACTTGTGTAGGTTTGTTTGTATTTATAGTGGACCGGTGGTCAGTTAGGAGTTTGACTCGAACAACTGCTTACCTGCAGTTTGTGCTGCCGACGCACCTTACAGGGGCGGCAGGATTTTTTGGAAACTATTCAGGGTGCCGGCGATTACTCTCCAAGTCTTTGCCAAGAGACACCGTGGGATCTTTAACATCCCCTAACTAATGTAAGCGGACACGTCCCCAGCATTACTCTGAAATTTTTTTTGAATGGTGCACACCATGATGCAACACAACACAACACCAGCACAGCGCACCAATCCCACAGTTTATAGTTGTCCTGTAAGACACCTGTGCAATTGATAAAAAAGATGTTCCTTAATATGGATAAAAATAGAACAACCACAGCAATGCTTGTCAAGTCAATATGGGTTTCGCGTGAAGTTTTTTTCATGCGGAACGTGGAAACAAAACTGTATTTACATTTAGCTTTTTAGTGTTTCTCACATGCCAAATGATGATGATGATGCAATATAAGCCCACCTATTACCTTAATGTTGTTCCAGACAGATTTGCTGAGCTTCATGATGCGATGGCAAGCAGTCTTCCTCCTCCCAGGACTTGGTTTCGCTTGCAGTGTCATGGCGATCGCAAGGAGCAGCAGGATAAACAAGAGCGTGGAACTTGCTATGTGCGTGACACACCCGGACGGATCACGAGATAAATGAAGGGTGGGTCGAGCAATAAAGAAAGAGACATAAATTATGCAGGAAGTGTTGGCGGAAGAAATAGTTCAGCAGTAACAAAGTTTGCAGATAAGTATGTACTCGAAGAAAGGATAATGTCGATTGTA
This sequence comes from Eptatretus atami, assembly GCA_035128595.1. Classification (NCBI taxonomy): domain Eukaryota; kingdom Metazoa; phylum Chordata; class Myxini; order Myxiniformes; family Myxinidae; genus Eptatretus; species Eptatretus atami. Next base: position 126,067,526 of record CM068956.1, read on the forward strand.
AATGGTTAGCATTTCTCTGCGCGGTCAGTACCAGCGAAGCGGCGTGCCATGGTACATACATGTCATGATACTCGGGTCTCAAGCTGATGTTTCCACGAAGAGTCCCAACCACTTGCATGCGCCTTCTACAATGACCTCTTCAGAACTCGGGATTCCGTCTTGGCACAGTTGTTAGGATGTATATGCAATCGGTTTTTTTGCTTGCAACGCAATTACGTTACCTGATTAAGCGACAAAGTTAGTTGTATGTTATATAGCCGACAATAAGTTATTTGCTTTGGCTGCTGTTCATCGCTGGCTTTATATAGGCAGGTCAAACCAGTTTTGTCTCCGAATGTTCAACCAAAAATCTTTTTCGAGTGGAAAAACGTCTGAAAAATCCCATTTCGAAAGTAAAATAACTGCGAAAGCGATCGTGTATTGTGGTCGAGTAGGCGGGCTGGAGATGAAGCACCGAGGGAAAATCGTGCAGTGGGCAGGACATGACGTGAAGGTGTTAGCGTACCATCCAGCACACCTGTTCAACCTTAAGTGAGACTTTGAGAAATTTTAGTGGATTTCGTTTAAAATGAAGGGAAATATTTGAGGCGAGTAAGTTGTCTATTAATATTAATTTGTTCAAAAACTTCTGAAAAAAATTAATATATACATATATATATGTATATATTTTAAGGGGCTGAGGTTTCAGAAAATAATGATGGGTTCTTCCAATCTCCATCAAAGTTTTAATATTTGGGAATATAACCTCATCCACTTTCACCGGTATAATATGCAGCTTTAGAGCTGCACACGTTTGTTTATTTTGATGTACATTTGGCACACTTTCTAGAATAAACTCCATGCAATGGTTCACATACATATAAAAGGGTGACACCAAATTTTTTTTACCATCACCCATCCTGTTTCACAGGCAGCTCTTAATCCCCCATAAGCAAGAGAATGAATTGGCTGCCTCACAACTACTAATGAGGAGAGCGCGTACAAAGCACGGCTCTAATGTTTGAATCAAGGTTCTGTTTGGGAATACCTCGTCCACATGCTGTATCCATTGCGTCAGGTTGAGTGACCACTGTTTGTGGTCTTTTTCTTTGCTGAAACATTGCTATTCCATCACCTCTGCCCTTTAGTGATGATGAGTGCCGAGGGTCATGCTCCCAGAAAATCATTCCGCTGAGAACCTACGAGATATTCTGCATGTCTGGGATTGTCTCAGGAATGAGAGCAATTATCTCAGCATCTTCACTGCTGAAACGATCCTGATATTATAAAGACATGTTGCCATACAATCAAATTGATACATTTCTGAAGCAGTACTCCTTGTTAGATGTGCTGGGGGCATTGGATCGATAAATCTGTTTTGTTGATTTCGGCTACAAATTGGGGCACAGAAGGAAGAATGAACAAGTGTGTCCAAACGTGTTGTATTACTCATAGGACACATTGTATTACTTTATCAGTAAATTGATTGTTTCCCTTGCTGGCCACGCAAAATGGGGGGGCCACATCTCCCTTTCTCTACAGCACCAGATGTAATCATGTTTCCAGCTATGTCGGCCGATCCCATGACATTACTCCCCCACTGGAGGACTGAGACAATAGCAGACAAACTTGAAGAGAGTCGATAGATTTGGAATAATCTTGAGATCAATTTGCTGGTTCTTTGTACAGAGGGAGCACGCAGAACACCACAACCACCACCACCACCACCCCGTAGCCTTTCAGCATGCTGGGGCAAGCTTCATGCTGTCACCCTTCCTTCCCCGCACCCCTCCTTCCAACCTCCTCACAGGCCCAGGCAGCTCATACTAACAGAACCCTCAAGCCAACAAGTTTCATATCGACGAGTTATTCCTATTTTTTTGAACTCGCTAAGTTTGAGAAGTTTATGGGTTATTTGACCAAACTTTTGGAGTGATAAATAATGCTTTGGTCGTTGTAAAGCATGAACCATTATTCTTATTAGAGTTTTTTTTTATTTTATTATAACCTGAGTAATGATGTTTATATTCAGGCCCATCTATATATGTTGTACGCAAGTTTTATGGGCATAAAATTACCTTTTGCTTTTGTGATGCGAACAAGCAGTTCTCTAATTATGTACACCGCAGCCTGTGCTGGGTCCAATGGAGGTGCAATTAGAAAAGTCAATCTGGCTGCTTGTCACTGCTGAAAAGGTTACGACCCTGGCATGACAGCGCTTCTTGGTGCATATGAGGTTGTTTAGCGAAGCTCATGTTGAACTAACAGTGGGGTAGAGGGACAACAATTAGGCATAATCAGCAAGAGAATGAATGAGCAGGAAAAGGAAGACAGAGGGGATGTAGAGAAACACTGAAACCAACACATTAGGAAGGGTTAATGGGAGTAATAAAGATCATGTGTCAGAATAGGGAATGACAAGAGGTGGTGGTGCACTGTCTGCTTGAAACTGCAGAGGGAAGGAAGAGTAGAAATGATTGGCCTCTGGAATGCAGTTCCATAGAGGGGAGAAGCCAGGAACAGAGGAGTTGAGGTGTGCAGTAAGCTTGAATTTTGATAGTTTAACCAGAAGGTGTTACTGAAAGAGCGTGGGCATTCTGGACTTGCTGCGGTGGGTTGGAGGACTTAGAGGGTAGAGGGAGTAATATCGCAGAAGAGACGGTAAGGAACGGAGTGACACCCAAACTGCCTGGGATGTGAAAGCACCGGATCTTGTGCTTCGGCCTCAACGCAGGAAATTGCAATAATGTTGATAGCTTTGGGTTTCACAGACTCTATGAGAAACAGATATGATGCGGGGGTGCCAAGCCATCGGGAAGAGTCGTATTCCATTGAGATACAGAAAATGGTTTTGAAGATTGTGAGAAGTTCTGATTGTCCAAGGAAAGACTTGGATTGACAGAGGATTCCCAGTCTGTGGCTGGCTTTGGAGGGTAGCTTTACTATGCGCGTCGCCCAGGAGAGGTCATTGCTGATGGTGAGGCGTCAAATTTCAAGATACATCCTCTTCCAGTGGCTTACCATAGAAATAGATAGGCATGGGGCTAGTTTGGTGATGTTCTGGAGCATCATTATGAGACTGTGAGACTTTCCAGCACTCAAGAACATGTTGCATCTAATCAACTCCAGATCAGCAGAGAGTGATGCAGCTGAAGTCTGTCTAGCAGAGGGATGGGGGCATTTTACACCACAATGTGGAGTCCTCTGAAAAAAAGAGGAAGAGAGGGGTTCCCAGAGCATTGGAGAGATCATTGATGTCGATGAAGAATAACACTGGGCTAAAGACACTGCCTTGGGATATTCCAGCCTCCTTGGGAGAGGGGAAAAGAGGGTTCCATTGATAGTAAAATGTTGACTACATGAGTGGAGGAAGTCATAAATCCTGGAACTAAGGTGGCCCTGTATGCCACAGGCGATTAGCTTAGCTAGCAAAGCAGGATGCCAGACTGTGTTGAATTCATGAGATCTGTCCAAGGAGACGGTGTTGATCTCTTGTTTGAGATTGAGGGCCTCCAACCATTGCTGAAAGAGGAGCAGCAGCATGTTCAGAGGTGAGTGACTTGGACATAATCCAAACTGATGGTCAGAGATCAGGCTGTTTGAAAACAGCAAAGACTTGGCATCGGCAGAAATTATGAATTCCATGACTTCACTTGTAATTGGAAGTAAGCTTAGTGGTCTGTAGTTGATAGGATCAGGATTTGCACCCTCAATGGAGATGAGAGTATTGTTTGCTGATTTCAAGACCAATGGGAGGCAGCCAAATGAGGGCAGACTGAATACGGCAGAAAAATGGCAAACAAGAACGGCAGAGCAGGATTTAAGAACATGGGAACTTGGCCCATTGCAGAAACAAAGTCAAGGTTGGATAATGACTTCTCGGGTGAGGAGGAAACAAAGTCCAGTAGACGGTGCATACGAGCGAGGTAACATGAGGACATAGTGGGATGGGTTGGGAATAATAGATTTTGAAGAAACACAGAGTTTAGACTTCTGCTTTATCTCAGGCAGTCTGCAGTAAATTGCATTTGAGGTGAGGGAGAAGATGGATAGGGAGCATTCACCAGAGATGTACTTGGCAAGACACCACCATGACATGGAGGAAGGTGACTGGTTGGAGAGTTCAGCCTTGAGAGTTGAAAGATGTTATTTCCTGGCATGTTTCAGGATAGACACACACATTTTGTGAGCCTTACAGAATAAGCAGAAGCTACCCTGAGTCAGGTTAGCTTTCCATGTTGAGAAGGCAAGCTTCTTGACCGCAACTGCCTCTCCACAGGATTCAGTGTACCAGGGCCGAGAGCATGGATATGATAGTCGCAGGTGGGATGGAATGAACCGGCTTCTGTGAAAGTATTCCCAGGTGGATCACCATCAATACCAAGTGCTGTGGATCACCATCAATACCAGGTGCTGTGGAGATGGTGGTCCATGTTGTGAGAGAGCTTATTGCAATCCCTGCCAGTTCACCTGTGCGAAAAGCCATATTCTGCATTGTTGTGATTTCTCCCTTCTAACAGCCAGAGATATATGGACTTTGACCAAAAAAAGTGGTCAGAAGAGCCATGAAGGATTGAAGTAAAATGGAAAAGACTGGATAAAAGTTAGTCACTACTAAGTCTAGGAGGGAGTACATACCATTTGTTGAAATCTGGGTTGGGACCTTTACAGATTACACAAGACCCACAGCGTCACAGAAGGCTTTTGCATGGCTGTTTTTTTTCACAGCTAATATGACTGTCATCTCCATTGTTAAAACTTCCTAATTATTTATGATGCAGGATTGTGTTATAGTCTCGGCTCGAATCACGACACAGCTATAAACTGTTAGGTTAGGTTAGGTATGGGAGCATGCGCAGTCGCAGCGCGTCGCTGTGTCCACTTTCTGTCGGTACTCCAGGGGCCTCCATATGGCCATCCCCCAGGCAAACGCCTGGCCCATCCTCATCTCCTTGAGATGCCAATCAACCTGCTGTGACCACAAGGCACGCGGTCGTCCCGTTGGCCTTTCCCACTCATGAGGCTCCCTCGCTGAGAGAATCAGGTGAGCAGGATCAGCGTCAGGAAATCAAGCCACATGTCCAGACAGCCGTAAACTATGCAGATACCAAATCTCATTTGAGTCTCTCTCAGCAACCGCTCGTTGGACACAAAGTCTGACCAGTGAGAGCCAATGATTCTCCGAAGAGACCTGATACATTCCAGGCACCCACCTGAAGGGACCGTCTCAGGTTAACCTGAGGAGACTGCCGTCTTGTGGCTGACACCTCAGCACCACCCTGACACACACTACCGCATAAACTGTCACACTGGTCTTTTTCATGCAGGATGATCTATCAATGTGTTCGCCATCCATTGGAAGGACATGAAGTCAGAAGATCTGTCTGCCAGCAATAGTTGATGCCTTGTTGGTGGACATTAAAGATCCCCTCGTGCCTTATGAAGATTTGGTGAGTTATTACCACCACCCCGGCCAAATTTCAAATAACTGCCATCTTCAGTTTAACTTCAGGCTCGACCAGCCAGTACATTAAATAATTGAGCCAAAAATGGTCCCCATCTGACCATACAAGGAGGTGCAAAAGTAGTTGTGGAGTTGTCTTCATCCTTGTGGCAGCGAAGTAGGAGATTGTTTTTAACCTCACAGGACAATTGCTTTCCCACATTGTTACACTAACTGAAGGAGAGGGTATTGCATTTGGGTCTGTTTGTTTGTTTGATTGTCTGTCTGTCTGTTTGTCTGTTTGTCCACACAGAACTTTAGTGTTTTTCTCCCTAAATGCTTGCGGATTGAGACAAATTTTTCACCAAAGGAGAGACTATGCATGTAGAATGTCATATTGATAATTATGATGTCACGGGTCACGTGGTGTGGCAGCCATGTTGGGAAAACAGAAAAATTTTTGGACCTCTGTATCTCTGAAACCGCACGAAGGAAAAAAAACTGAAACATGGCACACGGCAAGCACTTGTCATGGGGAATAAGTGTGATTTTTGATGACATCATAGGTGCCTTCGTTATGATGTCATAATTGCATATGTAGCATGCTACACCTGATCAGTATAAAAAATTTTTTGAGGGTCATCTAGGGATAAAATGGTCCACAGAAAAACAATTTGATGACGTCATCGGTGACGTGATTTGGCAGCCATGTTGTTAAAAAACAAAAAAAAAAACTTCAAAATCTTCTCTGAAGCGGCCGAACAGATCGAGGTGAAACTTTACACGAATGACCGCCTATCCATGAGGAACAAAAGGTTCACATATATGACATCATAGGTCACATGGTTTGGCAGCCATATTGAATTGAGTGAAAAATCTTTTTAAAATATATTTCTCTTGAACCGCTTAATCAATTGACGTGAAACTTCACAATTATGATCCAGTAATGATGGGGAAATACTTTTTGAAGTTCAACATGATCAGACACATAGTCTAGCAGCCAGAATTATTTGATTATTTTGATCTGGGTTCTTTTATATATATATATATATATACATATATATATATATATATACATATATACATATATACATATATATGTAATGAGGCTCACTTGGCAGTGCCTGAATGAGCTTGAGGGTAGAGGAGTAGCAGCTGAAATGTGAATCCTATCCAGGTTCCTCTTGATGACTTCATCTTTGCTTTTTCTTGTTCGGGTCCCTCCTGATTACTCCAATGCAGGACTGTACCTATTTGGTCTTCCATAATTGATTTAAATTGAATTTACTTTAATCCTATTCTAAATTCAATTGAATAATAATTTAAAAAAAACGTCATGGGTCAAGGTCAGGTGTCCAATCAAAGCGGGGTTGCATCAAAGCGGGACATCTTGGTACCCGGTCATCACTGACAGCAGTTATAAAGTGGCAGTTCTCGTTCTGTCTCTTATTAATTACGTAACAGAACAGTACACAAGAGCCACACAAATGCCACACAAAACAAGTCCTGGCGAGGGTCTGCAATCTCTGATTGCTCTTTTTCTTGTATTTAATTATGTGGAGGTTCTTCTGATAAACGTTTGGGTTTGCCTGACATAAGGTATGGCAGAGAATTTACAAGATTTTATTGATGCAGCAAGAGTCTCCAGGCCAACTGAAGGGAGTGTTTATGATATCTGATACGCATTCCTTTCTTGTTGCTTTTACAAGATTTACAAAGGGTTTTGCGACAAGCAAATCGGATATGTTAATTTGTCTTTTATTGAGAATAGGATGCAGTGCTTACAAATGGTGCCACTAACATCCGGGTTGTACATCAACCAACAACATCTCTGCAGCCAAGAGCATTGGTCTTGCCATGGGTTGAGCTTGACTGATGAATAATTGGAAGCTGCTTCCAAGAAAGAAATAGTCTGAGATGTAGTTAGCTTTTTCAGAGTAAGATGATCGTGCAACAGATCACCCTTCAAAATGTCACCAATATTATATTGACTAACAGATGGATATTTGCTTCCATTTCCATCACATCACTTTGTGTCTTGAGCTGGATCCAGCATAATCTGCCCCCTTGTGGTCCCCTGAATCTGCAACTGTTCGGCTCAATGTGGTCTCCTGGACTGTATTCCTCGATCACTCCAAACTCAACTGAATGGGAATACATAAATAATGTTGTTGTAGTTGACGGCGTTTGGGTCGAATAGATGACCATTTAAATTATTTTTTGTGCTGATTACATTTTGGAATATTGTACAGAGAGACTCGAAGTAATGTGGAATATAGTCGACCTGCCAAGATCTTTGTTGTTGTTGTTGTTGTTGCAAAGGACATGATTTCCTTGTTAATAGCAAATAATAGGGCTGACAGGGTAGCGTAGACCTAGAGACACTCGCCTCTGAGCTGTCTCGCTTGGGTTTGAATCAAAGCCGAGCTATAAACTGTCATCTTGATGTTTTGCAAGGAAGAGGATTCATTAATGTGTGCACCATCCCTTGGATAATTCTAAAGTTTAAAAGAGTTCTAAAGGGTAAATTCTAAAGTTCTAAAGGGTTTTAAAGGGTAATTCCAAAGGGTTCTAACCTTTGACCTTTGCATACTCGTCACCTGACACAGCATATCCTCTTTAGTAGGCGTAAAGTTTACCCTCCTATTTCAAGTTTGACTGTCTTCTGCCACAATGATTGTTTTCCCAGCAGACGACAATGCAATGCATTGTGGAATACCTTGTGCTTTTCAAAAGTTTATCCACACCCTTTCCAGCCCTTATCCGGCGGGTAGCTATCCCACCCTTATCCACTCTTTGAACAACCGTAGTTTATCTTTTGGTTTGTGAACCTCGGATAAGAATTTTAAACACAGGATAGCTTTCACCACATGGTCTAGTAGTAAACTGTTGGAGTTTTGAGTAACTGGAGCCTGGTGTTCAGGTGCCAAATTACAGCCAGTTTGAGCTGGTTCTCATGGGTGGAGGAAGAATAAGATGCAAGACTGATTCTGTGCTTGCTTCCAAATCTTGTGCTTCCAAATCTTGTGAAGCCCTTCAAAGAGATGTGGATTCTGTCACTGAATGGTCTCGAAAGTGGCAATTACCATTCAATGAAGAAAAATGGAAAATAGTCCACTATGGGAGGAAAAAAAATCAAAGATACACATAGTCTATGTCAGATGATTCAGGGCAGAAGGAAGTCAAGGAGGGGAAAGAGGCAAAATACCTGGGAATTATATTCGATACAAGTCTAACCTTCAGGACTCATGCTGCTGACGCTGCAAAGAGAGCTAATGTGCAGCTAGGAATCATTAACAGATCTTTATCAGCACTAAAACAGAAAGGAATTCTTCAACTCTACAAGACCATTGTGAGGCCGACACGAGAATACTACAACTTTGTATGGTACCCTAGCATACAAGAAGGAAGAGGACCTGATGGAGAAAGTACAACAAAGAGCTTTTATTTTTTTGTATACCTTGACGATGTTCGTGTGAGAGCTAACACACAACGCACATCAAGGGGCATGAGACAAGAGGGCGGGAGTGGGAAGGACAAAACAGGGGAACAAAACATTAGGAGATCTGTGGAAGGGAGAGGGATGGCGCGGGAACATGGAATACAAATGGACATTACAGGGACTTTCAGGAAGGAAAGCAAGAATTTGAAGGAGGTGGTTTGGGGTGGATTAACGGGGTAGAAAAGATCGAGGATTTGGATGGGGGATGATAAGAGGTGGTGTGAACAGCTTTTTTGAAGGCTTGGAGGGAAGAATGGGAATGAATAGAGTGAGGGAGTTTATTCCAAAGGCGGGAAAAAAGAGAATGAAAGAGTGAAGGTGAGCAGTGATTCGTAATTTTGGTAATTTTACCAGCAGGGGGTTGTTGGCGGATCTTGAGCGCCCTGCGAAAATGTGTGGGACAAATATCAGAGTGAGCAGGGGGGGAGAGGCGAGGCTAGAGAGGAGACGGTAGAAGACAGAAAGACCACCGACCAACCTGCGGTGATTGAGTGAGAGGCCCAAAGACTCAGCCACATCGCCCGGATGTCCAATGATCCGAAATGCCTTTGTTCCACAATGTGAAGCCGAGGAAGGTGGGAGGCAGGAGCACCAGCCCAGAGGGTAGAGCAGTACTCCATCAGGCTGCGGACGAAAACTTTGTAAGTGGTCAGGAGCTCAGGTGGGCCGAGGAAGGACTTTGCATGACTGAGATTCCCAGTCGGCGACTGGCTTTGGAGGCGAGTTTGAAATGTGCTTTCCCAGGAAAGGTCATGGCGGATAGTGAGACCCAGAAGCTTGAAAGAAAGGACTTCTTCCAGAGGATTGTTGAGAAAGTGGATGGGGGGTTTCCAAATGTCCTTTCGGAGAGACATAGTGAGAGTGTGAGATTTGTCCGCATTGAAAGACATGTTCCACGTGTTGGACCAGTTTTGGATTATACCCAGTTTGTGATTATACCAGATTATACCCAGAAGAAGCGCTGCTTGCCGGTCTGAGGGATGACAGATGGTACGGCAGAGGGTGGAGTCATCAGCAAAGAGATAAAGAGGATTTTCCAGAGAGTCAGAGAGATCATTGATGAAAACCAGAAAAAGAACAGGGTCCAGAATGCTACCTTGAGGAACTCCAGCCTGGACAGGAAGGGGGGATGAAAGAACTCCTTTTGGGCCACACGGTGACTGCGACAGGAGAGGAAGTCTGCGAGCCATGAGTGGAGATGGCCTTGGATACCTAGGAAGAGAGTTTGGTGAGCAGGGCAGGGTGCCAGACTGTGTCAAAAGCATGCGATATGTCAAGGAGATGGCTCTGATTTCATGTCCGGCATTGAGGACCTCCATCCATTGTTGGGAGAGCAGAAGCAGCATATCCAAGGTAGAGTGACCTCATCTGAAACCAAATTGAAGATCGGAAATCAAGCCATTAGAGAAGATGAAGGATTTAATGTCTGAAGTGATGATGGATTCCATAACCTTGCTGATGATTGGCAGAAGGCTGATGGTCTGTAGTTGCAGGGATCTGTTTTAGCACCTTTTTTATGCGAGGCAGTAATGTTTTCTGATTTCCAAGCAGATGGCAGATGGCCTTGAGCAAATGAGGGTGAATAGAACAGAGAGAGGGTGAGCAAGAGCAGAGAGCAGGTTTTTAGGACACGTGGGCTGATGCCGTCTGGACCGGTTGCAGAATCTGAGTCGAGGTTTGACAGCAAGTTCTCCACCTTGTCAGGAGAAAAGGACAGAGTCCAGGGACAGTTTGGGTGCGACTGAGTAAGGTGGGTAGAGAAAGTGATGGGTTTGGACACAAGATTTAGCTGCAAACACCGACTTAGGCATTCAGCTTTTTCACGTGCGGTATCAGCAGTGCGGCCATTTGTGATCAGGGAGGGATGGAGGGAAACATACACCAGAAACTGACTTAACTAGACACTACCAGGATTAGGAGGGAGACAGGTTTTGAATCAGACTTGAGATTCGAAAGATGTTGTTTTCTGGCTCTCTGAGGGTAGATACACACTTGTTCCGAGCTTTATGGAAGGAACTGAGATTACCCTCAGTTGGATTTGCTTTCCATGAGGCAAAGGAAGTTGTTGCAGGACAACTGCCTCACCACAAGTTTCAGCGAAACAAGGGCGAGGAAGGGTAGGACAACTGAAGACGAGGAGGGATAAATCTGTGCATGAGGAAGAAGCAAGTTTCTTTGAAAGAATTCCCAGGATGAGTTGATGTTGGAGAAAGTAGCGATAGGAGACCAGTCTATAAGTTTGATGGCTGCTTGGAGACCCTGCCAGTCAGCTTGAGTGAAATGCCAGACTAGACGCGGTGAGGTGGTTCTCGATAATAGTCAGAGAGATGTCCACTTTGACAAGGACCTGGTCAGAAGAACCGATTGGAGCGGGAGAAGAGCATCAGATATTGTCAGGGAAATTTATCAAAATCAGATCCAGAAGAGATGGAGTACCATTGGTTGAGATCCGGGTCGGGAAGTTGACCGATTGAGTCAGTCCCGATGAGTCGCAGAAAGCTTTTGCTGAAGTGCCATGACAGGTGAGAGACGTACCCACACCTAGCCAACTGGCATGATGACAATTGAAGTTGCCACATATGAGGAAGAGAGAGTTTGGATGAGAAGATAGAAGTTTGTCCATGTTTTCGGATAGTGAGATGTAGATGGATCATCACTGTTTTGTAGATGGTACAACTCATATAACATGAGGGTGGAGTTGAGGGGAAGCCGTAGCCAGAGGTATTCCTGGGGGAGTGGGGAGTGAGGCAGTGCATGGAGAGTGAGGAATAGAGTCTTTGATGAAGAGAGCAACTCCTCCAGCAGGACAAGGCTCAGGTCTGTCATACCGGAGGAGAGAGTAACCAGGGAGAGATACTGGGAGTCAGACATGTCTTGGGGGAGAAGTTTCTGTTAGGCAGATGATGTCTGGTTTTTCAGTGGCAACCTGCATGGAAAGATCTGAAAGGTTGAGCGAAGCCCGGATATTTGAGGTCCACACTGTTAATGAAGAGGGGGGAGGAGGCTTTGGGTGCAGGGGGTGGGATGGAGGGGAAGGTAGGACAAGGGACGAGTGGGGGGGGGAAGTAAGGAGGGGTTGTTGAAAGAGTGTGGGGATTGCAGAATAGCTAGGGAGGGGCCGAATGGAGGAAGAAAAGCTCTGTGGTGCTGGGGAGAGGTTGGACAAGAGAGGGGCAGAAGCGGTTGAGATTTGAGGAGGTGATGAAGAGATGGAGGTGAGAGGGCAGTGGAAGGAGCAGCTTTGTGGATGAAGGGGGGCAACTTGAGAAGGGTGAGTGAGGGGATGAATGAGGAGGAAGGTGAGGTGGAGAGTTGAGGGAGAAGTGAGGGGATTTTGAGAGAGTGAGAGGGAGGCTTGGAGGAGAAGAGTGTGATGGTTGCTTTGAGAGTGAGGGGTGAGAGAGGGTGAGTTGGCACTGAAATTGGAATAAAAGAATGGTTGATGGAAAACGAACATTCATAGCAAACTGGGGTTTTAAATTTTTTTAGGTCAGAGATGCGATTAAACACAATTCTTGGTGGATGCAATAAAGGCGAATAAGAGAATGGAGAGAAGAAACGCTGTAACAGTTGGATTTTTTAGGCAAGGTATGAAGAAAGGTCGAATTGAGAGCAGTCTGTTTAAATAGCAGAAGAGTAGTGCATTATGATACAGTAAAGAGTACCACACGTGTGAAAGAGAAGATGAAGCATTATAAGAGATCGTTTTTATTCTTATTATTATTGTTTGAGAGAGTTTTCATCAGATTAGGTCATGGAAGTGTTGTAGAAAAAATCGAGAGGTGAATGGTTAAATTGGATCGGTAAACGCAGGGGGTGTAAACAGATCACGTGGTTATGGAGAAGCACTTGGCTATGGAGGTGTATCGTCAAAAGTGAAATTATTTATTTTAAATAAGGATTGCGTAACATTCGGAAAAGGGAAGGTGAAGTAAAATCGTGGAAGTGTGTGGTGAATTTGGAACGGTAAATGCAGTGTGAAGCTGCTGGGTCGATGAAAAGTACCAGGAAGAGAGAGAGAGACACGTGGTTACAGGAGGTGTAGAGATCGAAAGGATACAAGGAAGATTATTATTTTTTGATGTATTTTTGAAGAACAGGTAAGATTCGGGAATGGAAGGTTGTAGGAAGAAATCGTGAAGGTAATGGCGAGAGAGGTCAGCTCAGTGGAATAAAGATGGTGTGCTGGCAGGAGGAAGAAGAAGAAGAAGAAGAAGGATCGAGACTCGTGAGTGTGCAAGGAGAAAGGTAGTTTTTTCTGATTTAAGACAAGAAATAGAGTGTTTAGTTGGGAGGGATGGAGACGTTGGGAAAGTGGGAAGATAGAAATTGAAGGTAATGGGAGAAAAATACAAATAAACACGATCGTACACCGAGGGAGGGATGGGTAGGCCTCAAGCACCCAGTAAGACAAGGTCGACGAAAACTCACAAAATAGCACGATTTTTGAAACAAAACCGAACTAGAACACACAGTAACATGCAGGTAAGAAAATAAACAGTTAAAATGGGACAGATAACGAGCGGAAACTTAACTTTGAGATCGTCATCAGAAAGCCCTGAAGGAGACCTGCCGATGTTCCAAACCCAGAACTGCTACCAGATTAATACCTGATTTATGACATCTAGAATACCAAGACAGACTGATAGCCCTGAGATTACCAACAATGGCCTATAGAAGACAAAAGGCAGAACTCATCCAGGTCTTCAAAATTGCCAAGAAGTTTGATGACCTAGAAGCCATAAAATTATTTGAGATGGATGAGGGGTCAAGAACCAGTCACAGACTGAAAATTAAGAAATACCATTGTAGAACCAGACGAAGGCAGATGTTTTCTCAGTCAGAAGCATAAACAACTGGAACTCATGACCTGAAACGGCAGTCAACACAAAAACGGTCAACCAGTTCAAGTCAGCATTGGAAGTACATTGGGCAAATCATCCATTGAAGCACCAACCCTACAGAGGAATACATGTATCAGCGCAGTAACGAGGGGTAAATAAGACTCGCTTCCAGCCTCTACATCCAAGTAAATCCAAGTAAGTCGAAGGATCTTTGAACATCTAGATCTGACGTATGCTCATGACATGTGTGAGGTGGGGAGATGTACGTTGAGGCCGGGGGGGGGGGGGGATAGAGTATTTTCTGCACCGATGATACAGTATCTTGTGTCGGCAATACCAAACACTCATGGTAATGAGGGGGGTAAACCCAAATCAAGCTGGAGGAAATGCTCTCCAAAAGTAGCAATAGCACTGCTGTTAGTGGTATGTAATGAATATTCCTGCCGATTTTTCCGCTCCACAGCAGATGGCAGCACAATGCTTAGCTCTGCCCCTATATCCACAAGTAAATTAAACCTGCTATTATGATCCATGAGGAAGAGAAGGCGACTGACGTATGGTCAAGGTGAACTTGTCGCCATTAGTTGTGGGCCTTGTCATTTACCTGTAGCCGGTATGAACATGGTGCTCTTCACTGATGAGCCAGACTTTGAGCCAGAGAAATCAAAATCTACAGTTTGAAAACAACCAGCAAAAGTTCCACTGAGAGCTAGGGAAACGAACAAAATGTGACAACTCCCCTGAAAAAAACAGAGCATCAAGAAAAAATTTTGGAAAGGTATATTTGAAGACGATAAAGAACACAACAAGGAAGCAGATTGGATAAGACACTTGGAAAAGAAAAAGCAACATCTACAGTAAATGCACCCAATGACAATTGATGAAGAAAAAATTAGAAAACATTTTGCAAAAGCACTGACGCTCTGTACAGAGTATGGTCTCAATGGATGGATATTCCAATATACAGTGGCTGTGCAATTATAAACTGGCCACAATTGGAGATCAACAATTTAGACACCAAAACAAGGAAATTTCTAACTATTCACAAGATATTCTCCAAAAAAAACCAATGCATACCGGTTTGATCGGTATGCATTGGTTTTTTTATCCATATCAAAAAACCATAATCAAAAAAAACCAAAAACCAAGGTTGTATTTACCAAGACGAGAAGGAGAAGGCGGTTTGATGGAGCCTAACCAAGTGCACAGAACAATGTGTGTAGGACTAGAAGGGTATGTGCAAAGCTCAACAGACTATCGGATGGCATTTGTATATGAGCAAGAAAACAACAGACCAGAAAAGGGATCCTTAATCCATTTAGCAAGAAACTTCCAAAAACAAGTGCAAATTATGGATACTACACAGGAAAACGAAACTGAAACAAAAATCCCCAATGATTGCAAAGAAAAAAAAACGAAAAACTACAAAAGGAAATAACAGCAGATATGACAAATGGGAGAATGAAAAAAGAGCAAGAAGATTTATAAAACAGCTTGACAGGATAAGGTATCAACAAGGAAAGCTCTTTGGAATGACTAAGAAGAGGTCAAATTAGTTGGGATGAAGAATGAAATATCATCAATACCCACGAACAAGGGAAACTACACGAATGCCTGTAAGACAATGGCGGGATTGAGCCAATCAGACAAATGCAGGTTTTGTGGGGAAGAAACAGAAAGTAACAATCACCTCCTTTCTGGATGTAAAAAAAAAACTCATGTCAGAACAGGTGTACACTTCTTCTTCTTCTTGCATATGGCAGCTTGGCTGCCAGGTAGCTATCATTTTGTTGGGGCACAACTATGCTGCTGATGCTGTGCCCCTATACCAGAACACTGGTACTTATTTCACCAACCTTGGAAGGATGACAGGCTGAGTTAACCCCACCTGGTGTTAATTCAGTGGTAAACGGGGCTCAAACTCAGGACCCTAAAATCCCAAGCCAGCCACCCTAACCACTAAGCCAACACCAGGCTTACAGCTGTACACAGAAAGACATGACAGCATCTGCAAAGTAATCCACTGGAACATCTTTAAACATTTCAACATCCTGGTCCGAGAACAATCATTGAAACACAAACCAAATCTGATCCTTGAAAATGAACAAATAGTTTTCACGCATGACACGATGATCCAGTCAAGTGTGGACATCACAAACAAAGCATTGCATCTGGACATAGTGCTCAAACACAAAAAGGAGAAGTCGGCATTGTTGATCGAGGTTTCCGTTCCCATTGTCTTTGGACTAAATGCTACAGAAATAAGGAAAATGACCAAATACCAGGATCTGAAAAATGAGGTCAAGAAGATTTGGAAATTGAAGAAATATGAAATGGTACCAGTGATAGTTGGAGCTACAGGAATGATAAATATAACCTTGACTGAGTACTTAAAAATCATTCTGGGGAATATCACTGCAAACGAGCTACAAGATGAGGCTGTCAGTAGTTCATTGAAGATTTTGAAAAGAACCCTTGGAAGGAGGCGATGAGAACGAAATCACGATCCTTTACCAAAAACGAGGTGGAGACTTTGAGTTCTGGGAGAACTCCCTCCCACCTCCTGAAACCCGCAAATGGAGATAACAACCAACGAGCATTAGCACCGAAGGTCTCATGGTACCAACACCAAACTGGAGTGTTCATGGAAGGTGAATGTGAATGGCAGCATGAGGTACGGCGTTTCTCACTTCTCCTACCAGGGATACCTGAAGATGAGCACGACTGGCATTGCACAGCATGGAGCTCCAAGACGAGCTTCTTAAGGTCCGTCATCTCGGATTGTAGTTGTGTGCTGTGCTGAGCTGTGCTGTGCTGGAGGTGTCACATTCAGCAGGGATGATCAGCCAGCTCTGCAACGGCGGGTAGTGCCAGCTCTGCATTAGCTGCAAGTATCGTGCAGATGTGGGGTGGTAACCATTGCAAAAACAACTCACGAAGGAGCGACTGGTCGAAGGTGGCATGTCGGTCACCAAGAAGCTGCTGCATATGATGCAGTAGCGGTGTAGGTCTTTGATCTCCTAAATCTTCAGTTGTAAGGAGTTGTTGAAGGTGGCAGTGCTCAGAAGCGGCCTTGTGCTTTGTAAGTGCGGCCTTCAAAATAGTGTATGGATTGTTCGTCGGAGGTTGCAGCAAAATGTCTCTCACCTCTGTTGCATACTCTGGTGATGAGGATCCAACAATGTAATTGAACCGTTTTGAGTCGCGAGTAGTGCTTTGGGTGTCGAATAGCACTTTGATCTGTGCAAACCACACCTGCCGGGTCGTTAGGCCTAAATGGCGGCAGTTTAACGAAACTGCTACCACGGATGAAGTTGGTTGAGCAGCAGGGAAAGGCACGGCTGCCTGGCTGTTCCTGACGAATGGTTGGTCATTTGTACCTCCTTGTCTGTCCATTGTATCATTTTGGGGTCACTAATTTAGCATGTAAGGAAAAGATGTCCAAGGTCTTTGGCACCTGTGTCAATCTTTTATTCACCACCCCATGAAATTCGTTGTTCCCACTTGTCTCTTGTGGTTCCAGAAACCTGAGATCTAACATATTGGTGCAGGCCGGGGTCGGTGAGAAGACCACGAGGTGGGGGAAGCTATCTCGGCTCCCACCAGACTCCCCGGAATTGTAGGCCGTCGCACACGGATAATTCTGTGACGCGTGGGTCACTTAACCGACCGTGGCGCCAATAACTCAACCGCGTGACCTAGGGTCCTCCCGTCTATGGGTTAATCGGTTACCTAGTTAATCACGTGGTTTAATTACCGGGGCGGTACGCCTTGTCCAAACCGGATCACTCTACTGGATCGGATCACTTTTCCGGATCGGATGCAGCCGAGCGATACTGCCAAAGGCGTACCGGCTAAAAGGAACAGATCGGTGGCGAATAAAGTCCGCGGCTAAGCTAGGATTCGGACCGTGCTGGATCAATGGAAGAAAAGACAAAAACGAGCAGGGAACATTCCTAATAATGATTTATTTACAAGGGCGAGGAAAGGTATGTGGCACGACAAAGATTTATTGGGGTGTGTTGTACAGAGATATGGGAGAGAGGTGTGGTCAGCAAATAAACAAGCAACTTACAAAAGGGACACAGAGCAGACTTAACGTGAAAATAATAACAATAATAATAATAAACAATAACGACCTTCTGCATCTTACTTAAGCAGACAGGGCGCCAGGACACACACACACACACACACACACACACACACACACAACACACACACACACACACACACACACACACACACACACACACACACACACACAGAAAACCCGATGAAGAGGGAGTATATATTGCAACAAGAAGGGAGAGGAGTTGAGGCTATGGTCTCGGTACCTTTGTTCTTGATTGCACGATGCGCCACCAATACGTTTTTTTTGGGGGGGGGGGGGTGGTGCGGTACCGACAGCTGGCGCTCGTCTCTGGCTTCAGCAGCGTGTGTGGAGACCGTGTTCGTGAAGGAGGGGCTTGAGTGGAGAAGGGGTTGTAGTCCAGAGTGCGTGGATGGAGTGGTAGGCGGGACCAGGTAGGCGGGTGGGGTCAACGTCATGTGGGCAGAGACGAGGAGGCGGAGTCCAGGCAGCAGGAGGCGGGTCATGGAAGAGACGAGGGCGAGGCGAGAGCAAGAGAGGCGGAGTCCAGGCAGCAGGAGGCGGGTCGTGCAGAGAAACGAGGGCGAGGCGAAGAAGCGGGGTCCAGGCAGCAGAGGCGGGTCGTGCAGAAGACGAGGGCGAGGCCAGAGCGAGTGAGCGAAAGAGAAGAGAAGGCCGGAGGGACCGCTCCGACCTTTATAGGACTTGCAGCACGAGGCGGAGGGCCACACCGAAGCGAAGGGTCATCACCTGAATCGGGCACTCCGATTGGCCCTGACCCCTCACATGGCCCGCTGACCTTGGCCAAAACCACACCACTTCGTTTCCGGCAAGGTCGTCTCAGACGTCGAACATATTTCGCTCCAACCCCATAACATGACACGAATCACCCACACCAAAATTGGCACGTGAATCGTCCTGCAAAAACCCCCGGGCCATGCCCTGGTGACCGGCCGAGGATCCCGCATGCCCGCTCGGGCGTCCGACCAGCGCCGATCAACGCGCTCGCTCCACGCATGCCAACGTGGCCCGCACTGCACAGCATTCCCCGGCTCGATCGCAGCTTAGCTGGCCGGAGAGACGAGAAGACGTTCACCACCCGTGGGGAATCCACTGCTGCCAACGAGGGCCGAAGGTACATTATTATGGATAAATCCATGCATGTTTCGCGAGCGGCATATGTGTCTGCCTTCGAGCACATTCCATACAGTGCGCGTGGTTCGGCCATTACGCACGTGGCCAGCGCTCGCGTTCACACGACTCTGCTGCAGTGTGCGCGGGGCGCACACCGATATGTGTCAGATATTTGGTTGAAAAGGAACAAGCCGCTTTTACTCCGCACACTCGTATCCCGCCCAACGTGGCGTGGAGTCGCCTTTATCGGCCTCCGTACGCATTTCGTGCAGTGTGGGCGTTGTGCTGGCCGTGTTTCCTGTGTTGTGAAAAACACCATTCGTGCAGCCTCTTAAGAGATATTCATTCGTATGCCCTTTTAATGCAACCGGCAATCTTCCCCAGATCATCGGAAGCTCGAGTCGATGATCCCGGACTGCCAAGCGCACTGCATGACTCGACACACATGTTGGGTTTAGGGCTCGCTTGGGAACGCGGGCTCTGTGCTGTTAATGCCCGCGTCATCGTTTCCTCGCAGCGGCGCCGCACGCGCTGGCCTCCGCGAGGGCCCACCTCACAGCGAAGGCGCATGCGGCTCATTTACCTCAGGAATAATCAGACGAAAAGAAGAGTAGGGACGAAATGAAGAAAAAAAATGATGTAAGCAAATTTATCGATGAGATCATCGCAACGCACGCCCCTGTTATCCCGCTAGACAAAAGGAAAGGGACTATCTACACGTATATTAATGGAATAACTGTCTTGGGACCACTATCTGTTGGATGCATGCGGTTCCGAGAACCGCAACAATATTTACATATAACCACAAGAAAGGCAAAATAATGCCGCAACAGACTCAGTTATGAGGACTAGCTGAAGTAGAAAGGACTTTATACATTATAAATCAGGTGGTTCCGAGGAGATATGATAGAGATGTTTAATATAATGAAGGGTATAGACAAAATAGCTGCAGAATAATTATTCAGCAAAGTAGACAGTGATAGGACCAGGGCCCATAACCTCAGAGTAGACCTAAAGGAGAGAAGAGTTGAGACAGGAGTAAGACAGGGGTCTTTCATTCAGAGAGTAGTTCATGCATGGAATGGTCTCCCTGGAAAGATAATGGCAGCGGAGATAGTACAGTCGATAAGTTAAAATTGGAATTAGATAGGTACCTGAAAGATTTGGCGAGAGAGGGGTATAGGGATATTGGCAGGGCTTTTAGGTAGCTTGAGCATGGATGGGTGATAGTATGCTTGTGTTGTTGCAGTACTCAGATGTTATACAGTGCGTCACACAGGTGTGCATGTGCGGAGCCGCGGTGATGCGGGAAAGACTGTGCTTGTTGGTTGATAGCAGAACCTACAGTGAATAAAGCCTGATGGATCAAATATTATTTGAGTTATTCACATTGTGTCAGTTAAAAGCTAGATGTTGTGGTATTTGTAAGCATTGGTAAATGTCTGTAAATGAACTAATAAAATTGATGGTTACATGTTATAAGTATGCTGTAGCACATATTGGTAAATTGTAATATAAACTGGTTGATATAATGAGCTAATTTTAACTGTAGATGGCAGTATTGTACTGTAAACTGCCTGGTGAGATTAGTGAAGATGCTTCAACATTCTCAGACTAAACTTCTAGTAGGCACGGGATTGTTCTGTGATACTATATAAACCTGCGAGAGGGAGGTGAAGAGAGGCGGGTGACATGTGACGAGCCGTGAGTTTCGATCGTCCCTGTGCTCAATTTAACTCTGATGAGTGGACGAGGGGTTAATGTCCAGAGTGGTTATTAATGTGTGAAGCTGATTATAATCAGGTTGATTAAAACTCATTAAGATTGTGTATTGGGAAAGAATTTATTTGAGCTCTTGAATCATCCTGGATGGGCCAGCGTATGAGAGAAAACACCCCGACAAGACTCAATCGTTCAACAGCCCCGGAGGACGAGGTGAACACGCGTGAGTTGTGCCGGCAGGACTGGGACACTGGACGGTGGAAACAACTCAACGTGGGAATCGGAGTTGGACACTGTATGTAACGGTGAACTTCCTCTGCAGTCGTTAGAGAACGGGCTGGGTTCAGCACCACAAACAACATACGTACACCAAAGGGAATTAAGGAAACCCCAAGGTTTGATGAGCCAGACATGGCAACAGGGCCTACTGAGGCAACACCAAGAATTGGATCAGTTGCAAGTACATAAGCAGCAATGTCAATGACTATGAATATACAGCCACCAGGCAATCTGGATTTACATTCAGCTAACTTTCCACAGTCATGGAGATGCTGGAAGGATGGGTTGGAACTGTACTTGGACCTTGTCATGAATGATCAGTCAGAAGAGAATAAGGTGAAGTTTATTCTCTACTTGATCGGCACCACAGAAGGTAGAGAGATCTATAGCACCATGTCATTCGACACAGCTGAAGGTGAGCACACTGTGGTTGAACTCCTGCAAGTTTTTGATGCCCATTGCTATGAGAGCGGTGAGAAAATTGATAAATTTGTGACAGAACTGTGAATCAGGGCAGCAACCTATAATCTTGGATCCCTTCAGGAACCACCAATTAATGATCACATCATCTGTGGCATTAATGATTCTCTGCAGCACGAATGTTTACTCCGAGAGGCAGATCTTGATGACTAAAATGTTTGCAGCTACGTCATGCTACTGAATTGTCGAAGGAACACATTCGACCGATTGAAGTCTCGCCTACACCAACGGTGCATGCAGTCCAGAGCATGGCAGGAGCCAGACCTAAGATGAGTGTGCATATATCTGATCAGAAGATGTTTGATAAGCCCTGGAAGATTATGGATAAGCCAATGACTTGAACACCTACCACACCACCAAAGCGAAAGGAGACTCCTAATATGCAGGATGCTTGGGTGTTTTGTGGTCAGGTACATCCCCATGGGCCACACTATTGACAGCATTGTTGCAATTGCTTCATGTTGAACCATTTCAGTTCAATCTGTATGCATGCCCAACAAAGATCTGTGCATGTCTTTCATATGGATAGTGATTCTACTCAGCATCCGAGTCCAGTTGAGGATATTTTAATGGTCACGTTATCGCCAGACATCTCTACCACCATGAAACAAGTCAACGATGTACTGACACCCTACCCAAAGCGGATCTTCGCAGATATTGACATTCATGCAACTTGGTAACCTACCAGGTTGATCGTTGGGCAACGTGCAATATTTTTTATGAACCAAGCACCTGCGTGGACTAAGTTATGAGGTCGAAGCAACTGAGCATATACTGTCATTCCCCAACAAAACCATGGCAAAGCCGTTGGGTCGCTGTCATGTGAATCTGGTGAACCCAAAGAATGGCAGACGATACCGTGATGAGTATGT
Organism: Eptatretus atami; assembly: GCA_035128595.1. Taxonomy (NCBI): domain Eukaryota; kingdom Metazoa; phylum Chordata; class Myxini; order Myxiniformes; family Myxinidae; genus Eptatretus; species Eptatretus atami. Next base: position 126,089,871 of record CM068956.1, read on the forward strand.
CATCATGACGAATGACTGTATGCCACTACTGGGAAGCAGAGCTGCATTGCAGATGCAGTTGATCACTATTCAACCAGAAAATATCCACCAGCTTGTGAATGTTCCATCTCCAGATTGCCAACCTGAGCAGCATGTATGGGCATCACTATCACTTGAAGATGTCATGCAACATTATGGAGATGTCATTGAAGGCGACTATCACATAGAGATTGAACCATACGTAAAACCAGTTGTACATCCACCATGTAGAGTTCCTGTTGCACTCAGAGTGAAACTGAGAGAGGAACTTCATAGACTGCAGGATCTCAACATTATAACCGCAGTCACTACACCTACTCCATGGGTCAACAGAATGGTGATGATTGTAACACCAACGATGGGTAAACTGAGGATGCACATCGACCCTAAGGACCTCAACACAGCCATCAGACATTGTTACTACCTCATGCCAACAGTTGAAGAAATACTCCCGGATCTGACCAGTGCCAAAGTTTTCAGCACGTTTGATGCCAAGAATAGCTTCTGGCATGTCAAACTCGACCACACAAGCTTGTATGCAACGACGTTCAACTCACCCTTTGGGCACTACCATTGGCTGAGGATGCCATTCGGCATCAAGTCCATACCAAAGGAATTTTAACATCAGGTCGACCAAACTTTGGAAGACCTGCCTGGATGCAAGAAAGTACATGATGATATACTCTTGTATGGTGAGGGACAGACTGAAGATGATGCTATCGCTGATTATGATCAGAAGCTGATACACCTACTGGAATGTTGCAGGGAGAAAGGGTTGCGCTTTAACCCAGAGAAAGTCAAATTGTGGCAGTCACAGGTCGCATGTCGGATATTTGCTCACACGCGATGGTGTGCAATGTGACCCGCAGAAATCACAAGCTGTTATGGAGATGCGGAAACCTAAGGATGTATCAGCAGTACATCTCTTCTTCGGGTTAGTGATGTACCTCAGCAAGTTTCTCCCAAAACTGAGTGATTTGTGTTACCCGTTACGGCAGCTGAAACAAACAGATGTGGCTTGGCATTTGCCTGACAACCATGAAAAGGCATTAGATCGTTTCAAGAATTTCATCACCACACACCCTGTCCTGAGGTATTATGATGTCAGACAAGAGTTGACACAACAAACAGATACCTCTGAGAAGGGATTGGGTGTGGCATTATTGCAACATTGTCAAACAGTTGCATATGCCAGCAGGGCCCACACAGATCTAGAAACTCGGAATGTCCAGATTGAAAAGGAACTCCTGGGGTCAATGCATGGGCTGGAAAAATTCCACCAATGCACATATGGCTGTAGAGTGACAGTCCATACCGATCACAAGCCGCTTGAAATCATTGCCAAGAAAGACCTGCGCCAAGCTCCGAAACGCCTATAAAGAATGCTGTTGCGACTATAGCTACATGATGTGGACATCGTCTACGAGCCGGGTAAGGAGTTATATCTGGCTGACACGCTGAGCAGGGTTTTACTGCCAAACATGAGCCTAACATCGCATACTCGGTCACAAGTGGAAAGTATCAATATGCTACTATGACTGGTCAGCACATGACTTGTGTCCATTGACACAAGGAGATGTCGTACGGATGCAGTCATCAGGCTGTGGAAATGAGTGGGTCCTGGCCAAGGTGATCTGTCAAGTTGCCAACTGTTCCCATGGATTTGTCACCCTCGCGGGCAGAATACACCGCCAAAATTGTCGTCATCTTCGGTTGATAAATGAGAGATTCAGGGATATCGATATCGGCAATTCAGATCAGGTCAGCAATGTCCTGTGTGTCAGTCCAATGAGTGAGTCAACCACCCACCAACTGCCCGGTGAGGAAGGTGTGGCGACGCCAAGTATCAATCATCCTTCTGAGGAGGAGGGTGTGTCATCACTGAATCGTGGCCATCTACCCGTCAAGGGTATTGTTATGACCATGTCAATGGCTGGGGAAGAAAATGGTCTGGTTACCTGTACTCAATCTGGTAGGACGGTCCGACATCCTGTGACACTGGCGGATGACAGTACGTGTGACCTTTGGCTGATAACACTGAAAGCTTGAACAGTTGACCTTGAATGCTCAAGGGTGTTGTGTTTGTTTCTTGTTCCTAATGTAGCGAGGTCGAATCAATAGGTGTTAAACAATTGACTTGATTGCAGAGTTAATAAGTTAATTATGAATTGATTATGTATCGTTAACTGGCAAGTTTTCCACGTATGGCTTAAGTAGTGTAGGGATGAGTCGAAAAGCCCAGAACATAGTTAACAATGCTCAAGGAAAAGGGATGTTACAGTACTCAGATGTTGTACAGTGCTTCACGCGGGTGAGGCAGGAAAGACTGTGCTTGTTGGTTGATGGCAAAACCTACTGTGATTAAAATATTGTTATGATGGGGATCCGCCGCGTTCGGCGTGCGGACGACCGTTCTAGCCAAATCGCGGTCGCGCGCCCACCGAAGGCCGCAATCCAGTCGTGACTTTCCGGACCAACCCCGAAATCCAGTCACGGATGCCTTAACGCATCATAAACTAGCCAATTATTCTGTCCACGCGCTACAGGGTTGATCGCCGAATTATTGATATACCTAATTATTCGCGCAGACAGAAATACCGGGAGTTTATACCTCGACGGGAACTGTACGAAAACGAGCCGCTTAAGCAGCTCGTTCCGTGTGCGAAGCCGAGCGGTTTTAATTTGCCAAGTCCCGTCGGACCAGATTTACTTTTAGCGGCTTTAAAAGCCAATTAATATCCCGAGCGCACCATGGCAGTCAATACAGGAAGGGACGCAACGAGCAATGGGGCATTTATTTACAGTAGGCATGCAGTCAATGAATGGGGGGATGGGAACAAGACACGAACAAAAGCCTACAGCCGAGTTCTATTCGGAATGTACAAGCACGTACTTACTCACAATTCTACTTAGAGACAAGGCGCCACAGACTTTCATACAAAAACCCAAGAAAGAAAGACACGGGCTCGTAAGCCTTTAATATTCCTCAGAGCCGGGATGAACCGAAAGGCTCCGAGAAGCCAGGCCAGTTACCTGCCACCCTCGTGGCGACTCGTTGGGATTCGGGTTGGCGACCCTTGGTGTCTCCGTCTCGCTGGCTCGTTGCCAACGCGGCAGCGGCTTCGAATGGCGCTGGTGGGTCAAGGGCCTTGTGACGCGCCCGACTCTCCACTGCATCTGGCTGCCCTCCAGGCTTCTCTCCACGAGCTACTGCTCCAGCGATCTCGACCCACCAACGACTCGACCTCTCCCACCAACTCCACGACGACACTCAACTTCCTCCAACTCAACTGCTTTCTCGGCGTCCCAACGCGGCTTTTTATCGGGTCCGGGACGTTCACCCCTCCCTTCCCTGGCGTGCGGGGGAAAATCCTTGGGAGGGAGATTGGTATGTGCTTACGCCTTTTTGAGGGTCCCACCCCAACCGTCAAATCTGTTTCCTTCTTCGGGTGGCTTTCTGGGAGTGTTGTTC
>CM068956.1:126093370-126112259 GCA_035128595.1 Eptatretus atami
ATATGTTGGATCAACCGTTCTTTGAGTCCTTCACATTACTTGAAATATGTGTGGTGTTTGTGGGGTATTGCCAAGCGGTGGTGGTGTATGGTTGATGTTGTGTGTTTCTCACATAGTCGACCTTGCCAAGATCTTTGTTGTTGTTGTTGTTGTTGCAAGGACATGATTTCCTTGTTAATAGCAAATAATAGGGCTGACCAGGGTAGGCAGGTAGACCTTAGAGGACACTCGCCTCTTGAGCTGTTCTACGCTTGGGTTTGAATCAAAAGGCCGAGCTATAAAACTGTCATCTTGTATGTTTGCAGGAAGAGGATTCATTAATGTGTGCACCATCCCTTGGATAATTCTAAAGTTTAAAGGTTCTAAAGGGTAAATTCTAAAGTTCTAAAGGGTTTTAAAGGGGTAATTCCAAAGGCGTTCTAACCTTTGACCTTTTGCCCATATCGTCACCTGACACAGCATATCCTCTTTAGTAGGCGGCTAAAGTTTACCCTCTTTTAAGTTTTGACTTGTCTTCTTGCCACAATGATTGTTTCCCAGCAGGACGGACAAATGCAATCCATTGTGGAATACTTGTGCTTTTCAAAAGTTTATCCACACCCTTTCCAGCCTTATCCGGCGCGGTAGCTATCCCACCCTTATCCACTCTTTGAACAACCCGTAGTTTATCTTTTGGTTGTGAACCTCGGATAAGAATTAAACACAGGATAGCTTTCGCACCACATGGTCTAGTATTAAACTGTTGAGTTTTGAGTAACTGGAGCCTGGTGTTCAGCTGCCAAATAAGCCAGTTTTGAGCTGGTTCTCATGGGTGGAGGAAGAATAAGATGCAAGGACTTGATTCTGTGCTTGCTTTCCAAATCTTGTGGCTTCAAATCTTGTGAAGCCTTCAAAGAGATGTGGATCTGTCACTGAATGTCTCGAAAGTGGCATTACCATTCAATGTTAAGAAAAAATGGAAAATATCCACTATGAGCGAAAAAAATCAAAGATACACATAGGTCTATGTCAGAATGATTCAGGCAGAAGGAAGTCAAGGAGGGGAAAGAGGCAAAATACCTGGGAATTATATTCGATACAAGTCTAACCTTCAGGACTCATGCTGCTACGTGCAAGAGAGCTAATGTGCAGGCTAGGAATTCATTAACAGACTTTATCAGCACTAAAAACCAGAAAGGAATTCTTCAACTCTACAAGACCATTGTGAGGCGACACGAGATAATACAACTTTGTATGGTACCCTACATTACAAGAAGGAAGAGGACCTGATGGAGAAAGTACAACAAAGAGCTTTTATTTTTTTTGTATACCTTTTGACCGATGTTCGTGTGAAGAGCTAACACACAAACGCACATCAAGGGGGGCATGAGACAAGAGGGGCGGGAGTGGGAAGGACAAAACAGGGGGACAAAGACATTTTAGGGAATCTGTAGGAAGGTAGAGGGATGGGGCCGGGGAACATGAGGAATACAGATGGACATTACAGGGACTTTCAGGAAGGAAAGCAAGGAATTTGAAGGAGGATGTTTGGCGGTGGATTAACGGGGTAAAAAGATCGAGGATTTGACTGGGCGATGATAAGAGGCGTGGTGGGAAACAGCTTTTTTGAAGGGCTTTGGAGGGAAGAATGGGAATGAATTAGGAGTGAGGGAGTTATTCCAATGGCGGGGAAAAGAGGAATGAAAGAGTGAAGGGAGCAGTGATTCGTATAATTTTGGTAATTTTACCAGCAGGGGGTTTGTTGGCGATCTTGAGCCGCCCTGCGAAAAATGTGGTGGGACAAATATTCAGAGTGAGCAGGGGGGGAGAGGCGAGGCTAGAGAGGAGAACGGTAGAAGACCAGAGAAAGACCACCGACCAACCTGCGGTGATGAGTGAGAGGGGCCCAAAGGACTCAGCCACATTCGCCGGGAGGTGCCACATGATCCGAAATGCCTTGGTTTCCACAATGTGAAGCCGAGGAAGGTGGGAGCAGGAGCACCAGCCAGAGGGTTAGAGCAGTACTCCATCAGGCTGCGGGACGAAAACTTTGTAAGTGGTCAGGGAGCTCAGGTGGGCCCGAGGAAGGACTTTGCATGGACTGAGCGATTCCCAGTCGGCGACTGCTTTGGAGGCGAGTTTGAAATGTGCTTTCCCAGAAAGGTCATGGCGGATAGTGCAGACCCAGAAGCTGAAAGGAAAGGACTTTCTTCCAGAGGATTGTTGAGAAAGTGGATGGGGGTTTTCCAAATGTCCATTTCGGAGAGACATAGTGAGAGTGTGAGATTGTCCGCATTTGAAAGACATGTTCACGTGTTGGACCAGTTTTGTGATTATACCCAGTTGTGATTATACCAGATTATACCCAGAAGAAGCTGCTTGCTTGCCGGTCTAGGGATGACAGATGGGTACGGCAAGAGTGGAGTCATCAGCAAAAGAGATAAAGAGGATTTTCCAGAGAGTCAGAGAGATCATTGATATTGAAAACCAGAAAAAAGAAACAGGGTCCAGAATGCTACCTGAGGAACTCTCCAGCCTGGACAGGAAGAAGGGGATGAAAGAACTCATTTTGGGCCACACGGTGACGCGGACAGGAGAGGAAGTTCTGCGAGCCATGAGTGAGATGGCTTGGATACCATAGGAAAGAGAGTTTGGTGAGCAGGGCAGGGGTGCCAGACTGTGTCAAAAGCATGCGATATGGTCAAGGGAGATGGCTCTGATTTTCATGTCCGGCATTGAGACCTCCATCCATTGTTGGGAGAGCAGAAGCAGCATATCCAAGGTAAGTGACCTCATCTGAAACCAAATGAAAGATTCGGAAATCAAGCCATTAGAGAAGATGAAGGATTAATGTCTGAAGTGATGATTGGATTCCTAACTTGCTGTATGGATTGGGCAGGAAGGGCTGATGGGTCTTGTAGCTTGCAGGGATCTGTTTTAGCACCTTTTTTATGCAGGCAGTAATGTTTTCTGATTTCAAGCAGATGCAGATGGCCTTGAGCAAATAGGGGAGTGAATAGAACAGATGAGAGGGTGAGCATAGAGCAGAGAGCAGGTTTTTAGGACACGTGGGCTGATGCCGTCTGACGGTTTGCAGAATCTGAGTCGAGTTTGACAGCAAGTTCTCCACCTTGTCAGGAGAAAAGGACAGAGTCCAGGGCGGACAGTTTGGTGCGATGAGTAGGTGGGTAGAAAAAGTGATGGGTTTTGGACACAAGATTTAGCTGCAAACACGACTTAGTCATTCAGCTTTTTCCGTGCCGGTATCAGCAGTGCGGCCATTTGAATCGGGAGGGGATGGAGGGGGAACATTACACCAGAAACTGACTTAACTAGACACTACCAGGATTAGGAGGAGACAGGTTTTAGATTTCAGACTTGAGAATTCGAAAAGATTGGTTTTTGTTTCTGCTCTCCTGAGGGTAGATTACACACTTGTTCGAGCTTATGGAAGGAACTGAGATTACCCTCAGTTGGATTTGCTTTCCATGAGGCAAAGGGAAGTTGGTTGCAGGACACTGCCTCACCACAAGTTTCAGCGAAACAAAGGCGGGAGGAAGGGTTAGGACAAAACTGAAGACGAGAGGGCATAAATCGTGCATGAGGAAGAGCAAGTTTCTTTGAAGAATTCCAGGATGAGTTGATGTTGGAGAAAGTAGCCGATAGGAGACCAGTCTATAAGTTTGATGGCTGCTTGGAGACCCTGCCAGCAGCTTGCAGTGACAATGCCAGACTAGACGGCGCGCGTGAGGTGCGTTCTCTGATTATAGTCAGGAGAGATGTCCACTTTGACAAGGACCTGGTCAGAAGAACCGATTGGAGCGAGGAAGGCATCAGATATTTGTCAGGGAATTTATCAAATCAGATCCAGAAGAGATGGAGTACCATTGGTTGAGATCCGGGTCTCGGAAGTTGACCGATTGAGTTCAGTCCCGATGAGTCGCCAGAAAGCTTTTTGCTGAAGCTGCCATGACAGGTGAGAGACGTACCCACACCTAGCAACGGCATGATGACAATTGAATTGCCACATATGAGAAGAGAGAGTTTGGATGAAGAAGATAGAAGTTGTCCATGTTTTCGGATAGTGAGTTGTAGATGAGTTCATCACGTTTTGTAGATGGTAACAGTTACTCATATAAACATGAGGTGGGAGTTGAGCGCGAAGCCGTAAGCCAGAGGTATTCCTGGGGAGTGGGGAGTGAGGGCAGTGCATGGAGAGTGAGGAAAAGTCTTTGATGAAGAGAGCAACTCCTCCAGCAGGACAAGGCTCAAGTCTGTCATACCGGAGGAGAGAGTAAACCAGGGAGAGATACTGGGGAGTCAGAATGTCTTGGGGGAGGAAAGTTTCTGTGTTAGGCAGATGATGTTCTGGTTTTTCATGGCAACCTGCATGAAAGATCTGAAAGGTTTAGCGAAGCCCGGATATTTGAGCTCACCACTGTTAATGAAGAGGGAGGGGAGGAGGCTTTGGGTGCAGGGGTGGGATGGGAGGGGGGAAGGTTAGGCACAGGGACGAGTGGGGGGGGTGGAAGTAAGGAGGTTGCTTGAAAGAGTGTGGGGGATTTGCAGAATAGCTAGGGGAGGGGCCGATTGAGGAGGAGAAAAGGCTTCTGTGGTGCTGGGGGAGAGGTTGAGACAAGAGAGGGGCGAGGCGGTTTAGGATTTGAGGAGGTAGAGTGAAGAGATGAAGTAGAGGGCAGTGGAAGGAGGCAGCTTTGGGATGAAGGGGGGGGCAACTTTGACAAGGCGTGAGTGAGGGGATAATGGGTTAGGAGAAGGGTGATGAGTGGGGGGTGTGAAGAGTGAGGGAGAAAGTGAGGGGCGAGTTTTTGAGGATGGTGAGACGCGGAGGCTTGTGAGGAGAAGAGAGTGTGATGGTGCTTTGAGAGTGAGGGGTGAGAGGGGTGGAGTTGGCACTGAATTGGAATAAAAGAATGGGTTTATGGAAACAACATTCATAGAAAACTGGGGTATTTAATTTTAGGTCAGAGATGCGTTTAAACACAATTCTTGGTGGATGCAATAAAGGCGATATAAGAGAATGGAGGAGAAGAAACGCTTGTGTAACAGTGGATTTTAGAAGGTATTGAAAGGAAAGTCGAAATTGGAGAGCAGTCTGTTTAAATAGAGAAGAGTAGTGCATTATGATACAGTAAGAGAACCACACGTGTGAAAGAGGAAGATGAAGCATTATAAGAGATCGTTTTTATTTTATTATTTATTGTTTGAGAGAGTTTTATCAGATTAGGTCATGAAGCTGTTGGTTAGAAAAATCGAGAGCGTGAATGGCTTAATTGGATCGGTAAACGACGCAGTGGGGTGTAAAAGATTCACAGTGGTTATGGCGAGAAGGCACTTGGCTATGGGAGGTTGTATCGTCAAAGTGAAATTATTTATTTTAAATAGGATTAGCGTAACATTTCGGCGAAAGGGAAGGTTAGAAGTAAAATCGTGGAAGTTGTGGTGAATTTGGAACCGTAACTGCAGTGTTGAAGCATTGCTGGGTTCGGATGAAAAAGTACCAGGAAGAGTAGAGAGAGACACCGTGGTTACAGGAGGTTGTAGGAGATCGAAAGGATACAAGGAAGATTATTATTTTTTGATCTGTATTTTTGAAAACAGGTAAGATTCGGAATGGAAGGTTGGTAGGACAGAAATCGTGAAGGTAATGCGAAGAGAGGGTCAGCTTCAGTGGAATAAAGATGGTTGTGCTGGCAGGAGGAAGAAGAAGAAGAAGAAGAAAGGATTCGAGACTCGGGTGTGCAAGAGAGAAAGGTAGTTTTTTCTGATTTAAGACAAGAAATGAGTGTTTAGTTGGGCAGGGATGGGAGACGTTGGGAAAGTGGGAAGATAGAAATGAAGGTAATGGGGAGAAAATACAAATAAACCGATCGTACACCGAGGAGGATGGGTAGGCCTCACAGCACCAGTAAGAACAACGGTCGAACGAAAACTCACAAAATAGCCACGATTTTTGAAACAAAACCGAACTAGGAACCAACAGTAAACATTGCAGGTAAGAAAATAAACAAGTTAAAATGGGACAGATAACGAGCGGAAACTTAACTTATTGAGGGATCGTCATCAGCAAAAGCCTGAAGGTAGACCTTGCCGTGTTCCAAACCAGAACTGCCTACCAGATTAATTACCTGATTTATGACATCTAGAATACCAAGAAGACTGATAGCACCTGGAGATTTACCAACAATGGCCTATAGAAGACAAAAGGCAGAATCATCCAGGTTCTTCAAAAATTGCCAAGAGTTTGTGACCTAGAAGCCATAAATTATTTGAGATGGATGAAGGGGTTCAAGAACAGTAGACAGACTGAAAATTAAGAAATCCATTGCTGTAGAACCAGGACGAAGCAGAGTTTTTCTCAGTTCAGAAGCATAAAAACTGGAAATCATGACCTGAAACGGCAGTCACACAAAAACGTCAACCAGTTTCAAGTCAGCATTGGGAAGTAATTGGGCAATCATCCATGAAGCACCAACCCTACAGAGGAATACATGTTATCAGCGCAGTAACGGGGGAAATAAGATCGCTTCCAGCCTCTACATCCAAGAATCAAATCAAAAAAAAGAAAAAAAAAAAAAAAAAAAAAAAAAAAGTAAGTCGAAGGATCTTTGAAACATCTAGATCTGCGTTCTCATTGACATGTGTGAGTGGGGAGATGTACGTGAGGCCCGGGGGGGGGCGAAGAGTATTTTCTGCACCGATGATTTACAGTAATCTGTTGTCGGCAATTACCCAACACTTCATTTGTAATGGGGGGGTAAACCCAAATCAGCTGGAGGAAATGCTCTCCAAAAAGTGAGCAATAGCACTGCCTGTGTGCGATTGTATGTAATGAATATTCCTGCCGATTTTTTCCGCTTCCACAGCAGGATGGCCAGCACCAATTGCTTAGCTCTGCCCCTATATCCACAAGTTAATAAACCTGCTATTTATGATCATGACGGAAGAGAAGGCGACTGACGATGTCAGGTGAACTTGTCGCCATTAGTTGTGGGCCTTGTCATTTACCTGTAGCCGGTATGAACATGGTGTCTTCACTGATGAGCCAGACTTTGAGCCAGAGAAATCAAAATCTACAGTTTTGAAACAACACAGCAAAAGTTCACTGAGAGTAGGGAAACGAAACAAATGTGACCAACTCCCTGAAAAAAACAGAGCATCAAGAAAAAATTATATGAAGTATATTTTGCAAGACGATAAAGAAACACAACAAGAAGCAGATTGGAATTAAGACAACTTGGAAAAGAAAAAAGCAAACATCTACAGTTAAATGCACCCAATGACAATTGATGAAGAAAATTAAGAAAACATTTGCAAAAGCACTGACGCTCTGTACAGAGTATGTCTCAATGGATGGATATTCCAATATCAGTGGCTGTGCAATTATAAAACTGGCCACAATTTGGAGATTCCAACAATTTAGACACCAAAACAAGGAAATTTCTAACTTATTCACCAGATATTCTCCAAAAAAACACATGCATACCGGTTTGATCGGTTGCATTGGTTTTATCCATATCCAAAAAACCATAATCAAAAAAAACCAAAACCAAGGTTGTATTTACCAAGACGAGAAGGAGTAGGCGGTTTGATGGAGCCTAACCAAGTGCACAGACAATGTGTAGTAGGACTAGAAGGGTATGTGCAAAGCTCAACGGACTAATCGGATGGATTTGTATATGAGCAGAAAACAACAGACCAGAAAGTGATCCTAATCCATTAGCAAGAAACTTCAAAAACAAGTTGCAAATATGGATACCACAGGAACGAAACTGAACAAAAATCCCAATTGATTGCAAAGAAAAAAAACGAAAAAACTACAAAGGAAATAACAGCAGATATGACAAATGGGAAATGAAAAAGAGCAAGAAGATTTTATAAAACAGCTTGAACAGGATAGGTTGATCAACAAGGAAAGCTCTTTGGAATGACTAAGGAAGAGGTCAAAATTAGTTGGGATGAAAATGAAATATATCAATACCCACGAAATGGAAACTACACGAATGCCTGTAAAGACAATGGCGGGATTGAGCCAATCAGACAAATGCAGGCGTTTTGTGGGAAGAACAGAAAGTAACAATCACCTCCTTTCTGGACTGTAAAAAAAAAACCTTTCATGTCAGAACAGTGTACACTTCTTCTTCTTTTCTTCTTTCTATGCATATGCAGCTTGGCTGCAGTGTAGCTTCATTTTGTTTGGGGCACAAACTATGTGCTTGATGTCGTGCCCCTATAACCAGACCTTGTAACTTATTTCACCAACTTGGAAGGTAGACAGGTGAGTTAACCCCACCTTGGTGTTAATTCAGTGTGAAACGGGGCTCAAACTCAGGACCCTAAAATCCCACCAGCCACCCAACCCCACTAAGCCAACACCAGGCTTAAAGCTGTCACAGCAAAAGACATACAGCATCTGCAAAGTTACATCCACTGGAACCATCTTTAAACATTTTCAACATCCTGGTCGAGAACAATCATTGAAACACAACCAAATGATCCTTTGAAAAAATGAATCAAATAGTTTTTCACGCATGACACGATGAATCAGTCAAGTGTGGACATCACAAACAAAGCATTATCTGGACAAGTTGCTCAACACCAAAAGAGGAGAAGTCGGCATTGTTGTGATCGAGGTTTCGTTCCCATTGTCTTTGGACTAAATGCTAACAGAAATAATGGAAAATGACAATACCAGGATCTGAAAAATGAGGTCAAGAAATTTGGAAATTGCAAGAATATGAAATGGTTACAGGTGATAGTTGGAGCTACAGGAATGATAAATATAACCTTGACTGAGTACTTAAAAATCATTTTCTGGCGGAATTATCACTGCAACGAGCTACAAGATGAGGCTGTCAGTGTTCATATTGAAGAATTTTGGAAAAGAACCCTTGGAAGGTACGGCGATGAGACGAAAATCACCGATCCATTTACCAAAAACGAGGTGGCAGACTTTGATTCTGGTGAGAACTCCCTCCCACCTTCCTTGAAAACCCGCAAATGGAGATCAACAACCAACGAGCCATTAGCACGAAGGCTCATGGTACCAACACCAAAACTGGAGTGGTTTCATGGAAAGTGGAATTGTGAATGGCAGCAGAGTTACGGCGTTTCTCACTTCCTCCTACCATGGATACCTGAAGATCAGCACGACTGGCCATGTGCACAGCATGGAGCTCCAAGACGAGCTTCTTTAAACGGTCCGTCATCTCGGGATTTAGTTGTGCTGTTGTGAGCTGTGCTGTGCTGGAGGTGTCACATTCAGCAGGATGATCAAGCCAGCTCTTGCACGGCGCGGTTAGTTGCCAGCTCTGCATTAGCTGCAAGTATCGTTGGCAGCATGTGGGTTGGGTAACCATTGCCAAAAACAAACTCACGAAGGAGCGACTGGTCGAAGGGATGTCGGTCACCAACGAAAGCTGCTGCTAATGAATGCAGTAGCGGATGTAGGTCTGATCTCCCTAAATCTTTCAGTTGTAAGGAGTGTGTTGAAGGGTGGCAGTGCTCAGAGCGGCTTTGCTTGTAAGTGCGGCCTTCAAAAATAGTGTATGGATTGTTCGTCGATGGTTATGCAGCAAAATGTCTCTCACCTCTGTTGCATACTCTGGTGATGAGGATCAACAATGTAATTGAACCGTTTGAGCTCAGCGAGTAGTGCTTTGGGTGTCGAATAGCACTTTGATCTGTGCAAACCACACCTGCCGGGTCGTAGGCCTAAATGGCGGCAGTTTACGAAACTGCTACCACGGATGAAGTTGGTTGAGCAGCAGGGAAAGGCACGCTGCCTGCTGTCCTGACGAATGGTTGGTCATTTGTACCTCCTTGTCTGTCCATTGTATCATTTTTGGGTCACTAATTTAGCATGTAAGGAAAAGATGTCCAAGGTCTTTGGCACCTTGTGCAATCTTTTATTCACCACCCCATGAAATTCGTTGTTCCCACTTGTCTCTTGTGGTTCCAGAAACTGAATCTAACATATTGGTGCAGGCCGGGGTCGGTGTGAGAAGACCACGAGGTGGGGAAAGCTGATCTTCGGCTCCCACCAGACTCCCGGAATTGTAGGCCGTCGCACACGGATTAATTCTGTGACGCGGTGGGTCACTTTAACCGACCGTGTGACGCCAATAACTCAACCGCGTGACTAGGGTCCTCCCGTCTATGGGTTAATCGGTTTACCTAGTTAATCACGTGGTTTTATTACGCCGGGCGGTACGCCTTGTCCAAACCGGATCACTCTACTGGATCGGATCACTTTTCCGGATCGGATGCAGCCGAGCGATACTGCCAAAGGCGTACCGGCTAAAAGGAACAGATCGGTGGCGAATAAAGTCCGCGCTAAGCTAGGATTCGGACCGTGCTGGATCAATGGAAGAAAAGACAAAAACGAGCAGGGAACATTCCTAATAATGATTTATTTACAAGGCGAGGAAAGGTATGTGGCACGACAAAGATTTATTGGGGTGTGTTGTACAGAGATATGGGAGAGAGGTGTGGTTGCAGCAAATAAACAAGCAACTTACAAAAGTGGACACAGAGCAGACTTAACGTGAAAATAATAACAATAATAATAATAAAATAACGACCTTCTGCATCTTACTTAAGCAGACAGGCGCCAGGACACACACACACACACACACACACACACACACACCAACACACACACACACACACACACACACACACACACCACACACACCACAGAAAACCCGATGAAGAGGGAGTATTATATTGCAACAAGAAGGGAGAGGAGTTGAGCTATGGTCTCGGTACCTTTGTTCTTGATTGCACGATGCGCCACCAATACGTTTTTTTTGGGGGGGGGGGGGTGGTGCGGTACCGACAGCTGGCGCTCGTCTCTGGCTTCAGCAGCGTGTGTGGAGACCGTGTTCGTGAAGGAGGGGCTTGAGTGGAGAAGGGGTTGTAGTCCAGAGTGCGTGGATGGAGTGGTAGGCGGGACCAGGTAGGCGGGTGGGGTCAACGTCATGTGGGCAGAGACGAGAGGCGGAGTCCAGGCAGCAGGAGGCGGGTCATGGAAGAGACGAGGGCGAGGCGAGAGCAGAGAGGCGGAGTCCAGGCAGCAGGAGGCGGGTCGTGCAGAGAACGAGGGCGAGGCGAGAGAAGCGGGGTCCAGGCAGCAGAGGCGGGTCGTGCAGATAGACGAGGGCGAGGCCAGAGCGAGTGAGCGAAAGAGAAGAGAAGGCGGAGGGACCGCTCCGACCTTTATAGGACTTGCAGCACGAGGCGGAGGGCCACACCGAAGCGAAGGGTCATCACCTGAATCGGGCACTCCGATTGGCCCTGACCCCTCACATGGCCCGCTGACCTTGGCCAAAACCACACCACTTCGTTTCCGGCAAGGTCGTCTCAGACGTCGAACATATTTCGCTCCAACCCATAACATGACACGAATCACCCACACCAAAATTGGCACGTGAATCGTCCTGCAAAAACCCCGGGCCATGCCCTGGTGACCGGCCGAGGATCCGCATGCCGCTCGGGCGTCCGACCAGCGCCGATCAACGCGCTCGCTCCACGCATGCCAACGTGGCCCGCACTGCACAGCATTCCCGGCTCGATCGCAGCTTAGCTGGCCGGAGAGACGAGAAGACGTTCACACCCGGGGAATCCACTGCTGCCAACGAGGGCCGAAGGTACATTATTATGGATAAATCCATGCATGTTTCGCGAGCGGCATATGTGTCTGCCTTCGAGCACATTCCATACAGTGCGCGTGGTTCGGCCATTACGCACGTGGCCAGCGCTCGCGTTCACACGACTCTGCTGCAGTGTGCGCGGGGCGCACACGATATGTGTCAGATATTTGGTTGAAAAAGGAACAAGCCGCTTTTACTCCGCACACTCGTATCCCGCCCAACGTGGCGTGGAGTCGCCTTTATCGGCCTCCGTACGCATTTCGTGCAGTGTGGGGTTGTGCTGGCCGTGTTTCCTGTGTTGTGAAAACACCATTCGTGCAGCCTCTTAAGAGATATTCATTCGTATGCCCTTTTAATGCAACGGCAATCTTCCCCAGATCATCGGAAGCTCGAGTCGATGATCCCGGACTGCCAAGCGCACTGCATGACTCGACACACATGTTGGGTTTAGGGCTCGCTTGGGAACGCGGGCTCTGTGCTGTTAATGCCCGCGTCATCGTTTCCTCGCAGCGGCGCCGCACGCGGCTGGCCTCCGCGAGGGCCCACCTCACAGCGAAGGCGCATGCGGCTCATTTACCTCAGGAATAATCAGACGAAAAGAAGAGTAGGGACGAAATGAAGAAAAAAAATGATGTAAGCAAATTTATCGATGAGATCATCGCAACGCACGCCCTGTTATCCCGCTAGACAAAAGGAAAGGGACTATCTACACGTATATTAATGGAATAACTGTCTTGGGACCACTATCTGTTGGATGCATGCGGTTCCGAGAACCGCAACAATATTTACATATAACCACAAGAAAGGCAAAATAATGCCGCAACAGACTCAGTTATGAGGACTAGCTGAAGTAGAAAGGACTTTATACATTATAAATCAGGTGGTTCCGAGGAGATATGATAGAGATGTTTAATATAATGAAGGGTATAGACAAAATAGCTGCAGAATAATTATCAGCAAAGTAGACAGTGATAGGACCAGGGCCCATAACCTCAGAGTAGACCTAAAGGAGAGAAGAGTTGAGACAGGAGTAAGACAGGGGTCTTTCATTCAGAGAGTAGTTCATGCATGGAATGGTCTCCCTGGAAAGATAATGCAGCGGAGATAGTACAGTCGATAAGTTAAATTGGAATTAGATAGGTACCTGAAAGATTTGCGAGAGAGGGGTATAGGGATATTGGCAGGGCTTTTAGGTAGCTTGAGCATGGATGGGTGATAGTATGCTTGTGTTTGCAGTACTCAGATGTTATACAGTGCGTCACACAGAGTGTGCATGTGCGGAGCCGCGGTGATGCGGGAAAGACTGTGCTTGTTGGTTGATAGCAGAACCTACAGTGAATAAAGCCTGATGGATCAAATATTATTTGAGTTATTCACATTGTGTCAGTTAAAAGCTAGATGTTGTGGTATTTGTAAGCATTGGTAAATGTCTGTAAATGAACTAATAAAATTGATGGTTACATGTTATAAGTATGCTGTAGCACATATTGGTAAATTGTAATATAAACTGGTTGATATAATGAGCTAATTTTAACTGTAGATGGCAGTATTGTACTGTAACTGCCTGGTGAGATTAGTGAAGATGCTTCAACATTCTCAGACTAAACTTCTAGTAGGCACGGGATTGTTCTGTGATACTATATAAACCTGCGAGAGGGAGGTGAAGAGAGGCGGGTGACATGTGACGAGCCGTGAGTTTCGATCGTCCTGTGCTCAATTTAACTCTGATGAGTGGACGAGGGGTTAATGTCCAGAGTGGTTATTAATGTGTGAAGCTGATTATAATCAGGTTGATTAAAACTCATTAAGATTGTGTATTGGGAAAGAATTTATTTGAGCTCTTGAATCATCCTGGATGGGCCAGCGTATGAGAGAAAACACCCCGACAAGACTCAATCGTTCAACAGCCCGGAGGAACGAGGTGAACACGCGTGAGTTGTGCCGGCAGGACTGGGACACTGGACGGTGGAAACAACTCAACGTGGGAATCGGAGTGACACTGT
Source organism: Eptatretus atami (assembly GCA_035128595.1). NCBI lineage: Eukaryota > Metazoa > Chordata > Myxini > Myxiniformes > Myxinidae > Eptatretus > Eptatretus atami. Next base: position 126,107,028 of record CM068956.1, read on the forward strand.
ATGTAACGGTGAACTTCCTCTGCAGTCGTTAGAGAACGGGCTGGGTTCAGCACCACAAACAAATACGTACACCAAAGGGAATTAAGGAAACCCCAAGGTTGATGAGCCAGACATGGCAACAGGGCCTACTGAGGCAACACCAAGAATTGGATCAGTTGCAAGTACATAAGCAGCAATGTCAATGACTATGAATATACAGCCACCAGGCAATCTGGATTACATTCAGCTAACTTTCCACAGTCATGGAGATGCTGGAAGGATGGGTTGGACTGTACTTGGACCTTGTCATGAATGATCAGTCAGAAGAGAATAAGTGAAGTTTATTCTCTACTTGATCGGCACCACAGAAGGTAGAGAGATCTATAGCACCATGTCATTCGACACAGCTGAAGGTGAGCACACTGTGGTTGAACTCCTGCAAGTTTTTGATGCCCATTGCTATGAGAGCGGTGAGAAAATTGATAAATTTGTGACAGAACTGTGAATCAGGCAGCAACCTATAATCTTGGATCCCTTCAGGAACCACCAATTAATGATCACATCATCTGTGGCTTAATGATTCTCTGCAGCACGAATGTTTACTCCGAGAGGCAGATCTTGATGACTAAAATGTTTGCAGCTACGTCATGCTACTGAATTGTCGAAGGAACACATTCGACCGATTGAAGTCTCGCCTACACAACGGTGCATGCAGTCCAGAGCATGGCAGGAGCCAGACCTAAGATGAGTGTGCATATATCTGATCAGAAGATGTTTGATAAGCCCTGGAAGATTATGGATAAGCCAATGACTTGAACACCTACCACACCACCAAAGCGAAAGGAGACTCCTAATATGCAGGATGCTTGGTGTTTTTGTGGTCAGGTACATCCCCATGGGCCACACTATTGACAGCATTGTTGCAATTGCTTCATGTTGAACCATTTCAGTTCAATCTGTATGCATGCCCAACAAAGATCTGTGCATGTCTTTCATATGGATAGTGATTCTACTCAGCATCCGAGTCCAGTTGAGGATATTTTAATGGTCACGTTATCGCCAGACATCTCTACCACCATGAAACAAGTCAACGATGTACTGACACCCTACCCAAAGCGGATCTTCGCAGATATTGACATTCATGCAACTTGGTAACCTACCAGGTTGATCGTTGGGCAACGTGCAATATTTTTTATGAACCAAGCACCTGCGTGGACTAAGTTATGAGGTCGAAGCAACTGAGCATATACTGTCATTCCCCAACAAAACCATGGCAAAGCCGTTGGGTCGCTGTCATGTGAATCTGGTGAACCCAAAGAATGGCAGACGATACCGTGATGAGTATGTCATCATGACGAATGACTGTATGCCACTACTGGGAAGCAGAGCTGCATTGCAGATGCAGTTGATCACTATTAACCAGAAAATATCCACCAGCTTGTGAATGTTCCATCTCCAGATTGCCAACCTGAGCAGCATGTATGGGCATCACTATCACTTGAAGATGTCATGCAACATTATGGAGATGTCATTGAAGGCGACTATCACATAGAGATTGAACCATACGTAAAACCAGTTGTACATCCACCATGTAGAGTTCCTGTTGCACTCAGAGTGAAACTGAGAAGAGGAACTTCATAGACTGCAGGATCTCAACATTATAACCGCAGTCACTACACCTACTCCATGGTCAACAGAATGGTGATGATTGTAACACCAACGATGGGTAAACTGAGGATGCACATCGACCCTAAGGACCTCAACACAGCCATCAGACATTGTTACTACCTCATGCCAACAGTTGAAGAAATACTCCCGGATCTGACCAGTGCCAAAGTTTTCAGCACGTTTGATGCCAAGAATAGCTTCTGGCATGTCAAACTCGAACACACACAAGCTTGTATGCAACGACGTTCAACTCACCCTTTGGGCACTACCATTGGCTGAGGATGCCATTCGGCATCAAGTCCATACCAAAGGAATTTTAACATCAGGTCGACCAAACTTTGGAAGACCTGCCTGGATGCAAGAAAGTACATGATGATATACTCTTGTATGGTGAGGGACAGACTGAAGATGATGCTATCGCTGATTATGATCAGAAGCTGATACACCTACTGGAATGTTGCAGGGAGAAAGGGTTGCGCTTTAACCCAGAGAAAGTCAAATTGTGGCAGTCACAGGTCGCATGTCGGATATTTGCTCACACGCGATGGTGTGCAATGTGACCCGCAGAAATCACAAGCTGTTATGGAGATGCGGAAACCTAAGGATGTATCAGCAGTACATCTCTTCTTCGGGTTAGTGATGTACCTCAGCAAGTTTCTCCCAAAACTGAGTGATTTGTGTTACCCGTTACGGCAGCTGAAACAAACAGATGTGGCTTGGCATTTGCCTGACAACCATGAAAAGGCATTAGATCGTTTCAAGAATTTCATCCCACACACCCTGTCCTGAGGTATTATGATGTCAGACAAGAGTTGACACAACAAACAGATACCTCTGAGAAGGATTGGGTGTGGCATTATTGCAACATTGTCAAACAGTTGCATATGCCAGCAGGGCCCACACAGATCTAGAAACTCGGAATGTCCAGATTGAAAAGGAACTCCTGGGGTCAATGCATGGGCTGGAAAAATTCCACCAATGCACATATGGCTGTAGAGTGACAGTCCATACCGATCACAAGCCGCTTGAAATCATTGCCAAGAAAGACCTGCGCCAAGCTCCGAAACGCCTATAAAGAATGCTGTTGCGACTATAGCTACATGATGTGGACATCGTCTACGAGCCGGGTAAGGAGTTATATCTGGCTGACACGCTGAGCAGGGTTTTACTGCCAAACATGAGCCAACATCGCATACTCGGTCACAAGTGGAAAGTATCAATATGCTACTATGACTGGTCAGCACATGACTTGTGTCCATTGACACAAGGAGATGTCGTACGGATGCAGTCATCAGGCTGTGGAAATGAGTGGGTCCTGGCCAAGGTGATCTGTCAAGTTGCCAACTGTTCCCATGGATTTGTCACCCTCGCGGGCAGAATACACCGCCAAAATTGTCGTCATCTTCGGTTGATAAATGAGAGATTCAGGGATATCGATATCGGCAATTCAGATCAGGTCAGCAATGTCCTGTGTGTCAGTCCAATGAGTGAGTCAACCACCCACCAACTGCCCGGTGAGGAAGGTGTGGCGACGCCAAGTATCAATCATCCTTCTGAGGAGGAGGGTGTGTCATCACTGAATCGTGGCCATCTACCGTCAAGGGTATTGTTATGACCATGTCAATGGCTGGGGAAGAAAATGGTCTGGTTACCTGTACTCAATCTGGTAGGACGGTCCGACATCCTGTGACACTGCGGATGACAGTACGTGTGACCTTTGGCTGATAACACTGAAAGCTTGAACAGTTGACCTTGAATGCTCAAGGGTGTTGTGTTTGTTTCTTGTTCCTAATGTAGCGAGGTCGAATCAATAGGTGTTAAACAATTGACTGATTGCAGAGTTAATAAGTTAATTATGAATTGATTATGTATCGTTAACTGGCAAGTTTTCCACGTATGGCTTAAGTAGTGTAGGGATGAGTCGAAAAGCCCAGAACATAGTTAACAATGCTCAAGGAAAAGGGATGTTACAGTACTCAGATGTTGTACAGTGCTTCACGCGGGTGAGGCAGGAAAGACTGTGCTTGTTGGTTGATGGCAAAACCTACTGTGATTAAAATATTGTTATGATGGGGATCCGCCGCGTTCGGCGTGCGGACGACCGTTCTAGCCAAATCGCGGTCGCGCGCCCACGAAGGCCGCAATCCAGTCGTGACTTTCCGGACCAACCCCGAAATCCAGTCACGGATGCCTTAACGCATCATAAACTAGCCAATTATTCTGTCCACGCGCTACAGGGTTGATCGCCGAATTATTGATATACCTAATTATTCGCGCAGACAGAAATACCGGGAGTTTATACCTCGACGGGAACTGTACGAAAACGAGCCGCTTAAGCAGCTCGTTCCGTGTGCGAAGCCGAGCGGTTTTAATTTGCCAAGTCCCGTCGGACCAGATTTACTTTTAGCGGCTTTAAAAGCCAATTAATATCCCGAGCGCACCATGGCAGTCAATACAGGAAGGGACGCAACGAGCAATGGGGCATTTATTTACAGTAGGCATGCAGTCAATGAATGGGGATGGGAACAAGACACGAACAAAAGCTACAGCCGAGTTCTATTCGGAATGTACAAGCACGTACTTACTCACAATTCTACTTAGAGACAAGGCGCCACAGACTTTCATACAAAAACCCAAGAAAGAAAAGACACGGGCTGTAAGCCTTTAATATTCCTCAGAGCCGGGATGACCGAAAGGCTCCGAGAAGCCGGCCGGTTACCTCGCCGCCCCTCGGTGCGACTCGTTGGGATTCGGGTTGGCGACCCTTGGTGTCTCCGTCTCGCTGGCTCGTTGCCAACGCGGCAGCGGCTTCGAATGGCGGCTTGGTGGGTCAAGGGCCTTGTGATGCGCCCGACTCTCCACTGCCATCTGGCTGCCCTCCAAGGCTTCTCCCACGAGCTACTGCTCCAGCGATCTCGACCCACCAACGACTCGACCTCTCCCACCAACTCCACGACGACACTCAACTTCCTCCAACTCAAGTGCTTTCTCGGCGTCCCAACGCGGCTTTTTATCGGGTCCGGGACGTTCACCCCTCCCTTCCCGCGCGCGGGGAAAATCCTTGGGAGGGAGATTGGTATGTGCTTACGCCTTTTTGAGGGTCCCACCCCAACCGTCAAATCTGTTTCCTTCTTCGGGTGGCTTTCTGGGAGTTGTTCTTGTTTGTAGAGGAGGGTCGTTCTTCTTCAAGGCAAAAGGCCGTTTTATCTGGTTATGTTTGTGGAGATGCCGTGGTTGTAGACTTTGTGGCGTTGTGGTGGAGGTGGCGTGGTTGTGGAGTTTGTTGTTGAAGAGATGTGTTTAAAATAAAAGATAGCAAAGAATAACGGCTAACTCAAAGATTCACAGCCCGGCACACGAACAATGCCCGTATACATTGGTGGGGGAATCTAACCTGGAACACACACTTAGCGAAATAACTGATCTCTGGGGAACCTGAATGGTGTTCCATGAATTTCCACCACCGTAACAATATGTTGGATCAACCGTTCTTTGAGTCCTTCACATTACTTGAAATATGTGTGGTGTTTGTGGGGTATGCCAAGCGGTGGTGGTGTATGGTTGATGTTGTGTGTTTCTCACCTA
>CM068956.1:126113854-126124831 GCA_035128595.1 Eptatretus atami
TTGTCTCCAGCACCAAGGTGGCAAACCTACAGGATCTTCGTTCTCAGATCAGATCTGCATGCGCACTGGTGGACGCAAACGTACTGAACTCGTGTCCCGCCTTGATGTCCTGCGCACGACAAACAGAGCTCACATTGAAGTGTGTCGATGAGCCATTCCATGTAACTTTCTCTAGCGGTCACGCGAGTCACAGATTTCAAAGTGCTGTCATTCAATGAAGAATGATTCATTCGGATTTATTTTTTGGCCCACATCCAAAGGGCCCAATGTTCTACAAGCTGCAGAAATAAAATTCGAATGATCATTTTTCATTGAATGACAGCACTTTGAAATCTGTGACTCGCGTGACCGCTAGAGAAAGTTCCATGGAATGGCTCTGATGGTGTGCGCAAAACTTGACGAGTTTCATGTATCACATAGACCAAAGGGTATCGTAGTTTCATTTCTGGTAGTAAATATATTGACAACCAAAGTTGTATGGGTCTTTTTTGGAACACCCTGCACTTGAAAAAAATCCTGCGCAAGTAACAAAAAAAAAAAAACATTTTGCATTTTTATTTTTTTGATATAAATTGGTCTGGTGTTGATGTGGCGCAGGCAGGATGGGCCGATTGGCTCCCTCCTGCTTCTGGATTCCTTGTGGAGTGAAATCCAAATACTGTTCGAATGGGGGGGGGTGTATATAACGGCCCTCAAGCTTCGATTGCATTTTCCTCTTTTGACCTTTTCTCACGTCCTTATTATTTCTGTAACACCTTACTTAAAGCAAAGGTTTAAACATTAATCTTTAACCCTGTGGTTAATGTAAGACCCGAGAAAATTATTTAAAATGTTAAACTATCTCAAGAAAAGACAAGACAAGATAAGGCAGGAAGAAGAAGAAGAAGAAGAAGAAGAAGAAGAGGCAGAGGAAGAAGAGGGGAAAAAAAAGACGATTCATGTTATCCTTTCAGTGGCGACTTGCACGCTTAAATAACGTTTGGTGGATCTGTACAAGCGGAATAGCTAAAAAAAAACACCCAAAACAAACACGATATGTGCGATGAATAAAGCGGACATAAACAGACTCACGTTGTCGGCTTCTTGTCTCGGACAAGTTATTTATTTATTTATCTTTTAGTTTCCGCGCCCAGTGATTTGACCGATGGCCCTGTGGGGCTGAACATGACCCACGGCCACAGTTCGGAATCCTCGACTCGTGTGCGGCCTCTTTACCTCTGAAGCTCCGTATGCGGCGCTTGGACGGTCGATGTGAGGCCCAGGGAATCTCGTCGAGTCGAGGCAACCATGGAGGTGGGTCATGCTTCGTGGTTTTAATCCTCCGGACTTTTAACAACGAGTATTCGATTGATTTGAACGACCGAGTCGAGATCTCTCGAAGGTTCGTGACGACATGACACGGCTCACAATGCTTGGCGGTGGAGGTTTGTGCTCTTTATTTCAATGCCGGTTGTCGTGGTGGGCCGTCTCTGGATTAGGGATTATTTTAATCGAAGTTTCCCTTCCTCTTCTTGCTGTTTTTCGTTTGTATCCGCCTTGGTTCAAACGTTGTCCTCCTCACATTGCTTCCCCTGCCCATTTAGTTCCTCCAAATGTCCCTTCACCCTGCTGTTGGTAATGTTTCCCCCCTTCCACCCATCTGTAGTTTTTTTTCTTTTGGGGGGGGTTGTTCAGTTATCGTTCTGTTTGCACTTGTGTTCTAATCATCAAGCTTCAGCTTCATCTTTGAGAAATAAACATGAGTGCGTCTCAGATGATTATTAAAAAATATTTTTTTAAAGCAAAAGGGAAGACTGTTTGATAGCTGTCCACCATGAATAAACAGACGTTCACAATTTCCTGAAAGACAAACAGATCATCAGAGAAAAAGACCAGGAAAATGGAAAATTTTAAATCACACTTTCAATAAACAGTGACATGAGAACATTTCCTGATTTGGATAGGTCAGAGCAAAGCACTTTGAAAGATGGATTATTTTCATTCAATGTTAGTTGTGGATGAGTGCAACAGCACCATTCATCCCTTAACAAGGAAAAATCCTCAGAAACATTACAACTAGAAGACCCTCGGTAGAGCACATACCTCCACACGACAATGCCTACAAAGTAAAATTAGTAATCGGCCAATAAATTTTGAGTGTAACCTACAATACATTCGTTCTTTGGCCTCATCTCTCAATGCGTGAAGAATCACCTTTAACTTAAACACTCATATCAGATCTTCACCAAATCGAATCAACTTGTCCTCGTACCACACGCAACTGTTCCACCAAGTTTCCCTCCGAACCGTCAAACTTTTTGAGATGATCCTGCACACAAACAAAAGACAGACAGAGGTGCAACAACAACCTCCTATCCACACGCTTTGGTGACGGATGTAAAACAGAACATGAAAAACAACTCATTATAAAGAAAGAAAATTCAATGGGGTTATTTGTAAGAATTTGCTTGAATGAAAATCAATGTATAAAAAGATATATAATTAGAGATGAGCCAATTAAACATTGAACATGTCATGCCATACCCTGGACTCACAAATGTAATTATTCAATGGAGAGGAGATTTTGGTTCGTATTGAACAGGGCACCAGAAAAAACAAACTTTGGTGCATGTGGAGGGTATGCATGACTCGATTTTTGAAAGATCTACCGATGCAGAGGGTCTGCTGCAAGAACACGCACATTCGTAGTTGCAGGGGTAGCGGTCAGAGGGCTGAGAAAGCATTGGGAGGGTGATGAGAGAAGAAAAAAAAGAGGTTTGAATGCGATGCAGAGCACACCTGTGCTTCAGCCATCCCACAAGGTGAGGTTCCCAATAACGATGAGCTTTCGGATTCCACAGAATCCCATGAGACAGATGTAGATGCTGGGTGCTAACTACAGGAGATAGCAGTACATCCTTTGAGGTTGACAAGCATGGTAGACTGGAGTAGCTCTGATTTCCAAACAGACTTGGAACGACCGGCAGATGCTCAGTGCAGTGTGGGCTTTGAAGCTGCTTTTGCAGTCATGGGCAGTCCATGAGGGGTTCCATGCTGATGATAGGCTCATAACTTCAAGAGACATCATTGAAACGATAGGGGGGGTTTTTTCACGATTTAAGAGCATGTCCAATTTATTAGACGAGCATCAAATATTATTCTAGATGAGCAGAGATACGACATACATTCAAGCTGCCCTAACAGTGGATGGAGTTTGTTACAACACTATGGAGTCATCAGTGCAAAACAAGAGGGTTTCCAAGACATCGAAGAGGTTGTTATTTTTATGAGAACAAACTGCCGGCCAAAGACTGTGTTCAGGGCTCCACCTCCAGTGGGGATCAGAGGAGATGGAAGGGTTCCTTGATAGCAAACACTGACTGCTCGAGTGGGAGTCAGAAATCAGATTGAAGGTGCCTTGATGCCACAGACACAAAGCTTAGCAAGCAAAGCAGGAATATCACACTGTCAAATGCCGAGACTATGTCAAGGAGTGGTCCATTGCATTTGGTTTCAGAGTTTTTCTCTTCGGTCCTTTTGGGAAAGAACAGCAGTTCATGTTCATAGTGTAGAGTGCAAAAGATTCCCAAAGCAAAATGTTGAAGATCAGGGCTGTTCTGATAAGATGAATACCATTTGTGGCAGCAGTGATGGATTCATGACTTTGCTTATAATTGGAAACAAGCTTAATGTCTGTCAGTTCGTTAGCATCTATTTTCAGTACCCTTCTTGTGAAGCGGAGACTATACATTTCCTAAACTCCTTAAGCAGATGAGATGCAGCCAAAGAACAACAGGATGAATAGTGACAGACAACAGGAGGGAATAAGAGCAACAGGAGCAGAGAACATGGATCCAACATTTTTACTTCTTTTTCTCACTTGCTAAAATATGACATGTGTTTCTTTCCATCTGCTAAAAAAATTACAAATCTGCTCCAGCTTAAAATCAGAAGATGGCCGGAACATCAGTTCATGTAATCATAACATGAGGTTTGGTATCCTGCAATCACTGTTAGCAGGCCTAACTGCTTCTACACTGCTTGAGCTCCAACACCCAATCAGAATAATGGCAGAAGCTGCATAAACTTTTCACAGACTCCAATCCTAAAGATATTTCCTGAACTCACATTAGCTATTCATAGATTTTAAAAATTGATGATAAACTATAACGCCAAAATTAGAATTTGCCGTGCCGTCATGTCTGACATTCAGTCACACCTTATAATTGGAAAACTGAGTGGTAACAACTTTGAATGTTCGTAGTTTAGTTGCTCGCAATAGGATGAAGAGTCATAGAAAGACATAAAAAGGCGTACGTGCTGCTTCCTTTCTCGCATGATCGATTTAAGGATAGACAGCAGGCATCCTCCTAGGTTGGATCCATGGAGGAGACAAGAAATTCCTCCTTTGAGAATGCCCTGCTGAGGGGTGACCGAAGTGAGAAATGGCAGCGCATTTTGTGGCGTATAGCTGGTACCCAAATTCCCCGGGAATGACGGCACTTCCCCAAGACTCGGTGGCGTGTGTTTGCTACGTAATAGTCTGTTTGGTTCGAGGTTTTCATTCCTGTACTGTTCATGAGTGATTGTGTGGATGTGGCAGCTCACTACGAGCTCGTTAAGATCCCATATTACAAAAAAGAGAAAAAGAGTGAAAGCGAATCTTGAGATGGGATGACTAGGGAAATAAACTTCCATTTAAACACATTACAATCTCTCAATTAAGATTTAAAACTTAATTACAACACCGTTCTTTGTTTTCCTTTTTACAGCCTGTTTCCGTCAGTATTTTCCGATTCTGTACCGCTTGTATATACTTGTAAAAGCGTCATATAATAGTTATCACGTTATCCAGTTTCTGTCAAGTTCATGGCGTGATTGGGTAACATCATGATCGTATACTGCATATAATAGGGATCCGATTGATATCATCGATTTGGACGCGATTTTGCGTCACTTTCGAATAATTTAAGGTTTGAAGCATTTCTTTTCCACTAGAGCACGGTGACTTATAAATGGTTACAGCATTCCGCTCTTATCTAGTGAGTTCGGTAGTTACCAACCTCGGCCAGTCATACCAAAGCCTAAAAAAAAAATGGTCATATGCTGCTGGCCTTGCTTGATGCTGAGAATTTCAAAAGGAAATGAGCACAGCCAAACACACCAGAATGCAATGGTAAAGCCCACCCAGATATTAAACTGCCAAAGAACTGCTTCGCAGCATCAACACTTCTGTAAAGAGTGTGGTAATATCAAATAAATCAAAATTGATTTTCCAACTTGTTCCAAGTGTTGCCAGCTTTCACGAGTCCCGTCAGCATTTGGAGCAAGAGCTTGCGAGAAAGCACGTTGCCCACATCACTTTCCCGCTGGTACTCCAGGGGCTTAATCTGCCATCCCCCAAGGTAGATGCCTGCCATCCCTCACCGTAGAGTATGCGATGAACCCAGCTGAAACCATGAGGTATGTGGTCAGCCCATTGGCTTCCTCCACTCACGAGGCCCTCGCCTGAACGAATCTGGTGGACAGATCAGACGTCAGAAAAACCGAGCCACATGTCCATACAGCCAAGCTGACGGCTCATGGTACATATACAGTAACAACCTTATCTGAGTCTCTCTCAGCAAACGGCTGTCGGACACAAATTTGACAAGCGATAGACGCAAGGATTCTCCGGTGATTGGTACCGAAGATGGCAATCCTTTGTCTCAGATCCTTGGCAGAGTCTAAGTCCAATCATAGAGCAAGACTGGAGCACAGGGACTTAAGCCTCGGACTTTTCATCCTCCAACACAGTTCCGACAGCACCACACCCTGCCAGTGTAATTCAATGACTCTCAGACCCGACTGGCTCTATCAACCTCTGGCGGCACAACATGCGGAGACATGATATCACTTGCCAAAATAAGGTGAATTCTCTCTGGACCTCAGATCTCATCAGAACAGGTAACGAACAGATGCAGCATCATAATATGTCATGAAAGCCTGATCATTAGTTTTGACCCAGAGAGCCCGTAATCCCAGCAGCTCAGACTTCATTCTGTGCAGGGCCCCAATCAGGATATCCAAATTAGTTCTCGCAAAGATGACTGTCATCTTGTGATATAGTCAGATTCCCAATGATGCACCAATGCCAATGCAAACAGATCCGTCTATAAAGCAGGACGAGGAATTCACTTGACTACAGGTGATGCTCTCTTCCATACAGATTTTCCTGCATAAGCCTCCTTGTCCGCCCTCGTAGAATACAGTTTTATGCTTCAGCTCTCCTGAACGGCTCAGTTCTCATTAAGCCTAGCCCTGTGACTCTGGTCAATGGGTAAACCAGTGTCTGCTGGATACAAGGTTTCTCTTCACCTATCACCAGTCTGAGTGCAGCATCAAAGTCTCCTCAAAGTGAGATCACTCCCTTCAGTCAGAGCATTTTTCAGAGCAGAGAATGACACCCAGCTGAGTATGAAATCCGCAGTCTCATAATACACTCAGTTGACATTTGTTACCTTTCAATTACTCATGGCAAGTCACTTTGGGCATGGGTTTACCCATCAAGTGACCAGGGCAAGTCATTGGGTCTAACCACCCACCATTAATCACCACAACCTTCTCCAACCTCAGAGATGATGCAATACTATGTCAAATACGCTGGAGCTCAAAGACAGCAGAAAACAGTGTGGTTCGATCTTCTCTTCTCGTGAGAACATTCCACAAGTCAACCCGAAGGAACCGCTCAAGTAAATCACCAAGACCGTCTGTCTCAAGACCACTTTAACAAATCTACCATAACTGACCAAAACTAGTTTTCCACCGATTTTCTGAGTCAACTCATCAAAAGAATGGGAGGTCTGAAGGCTTCTGCTTCCATTCCCGTCATTCCGGTGTGCTGCCTGAGAAGAGCAGCTGCACAGGAAGTACTCCACGGTTGGTTCTCTTGGTTTTAAGTTGTGTTTTTTGTTATGTTGATGGAATGAAGTAGGTTTACAGTGCAGGCAGAGTGCAAATCCTGCCACACTTCCGAGAAAGAGAGGTATCCCAACCACAGGACCGACGTCACAGACAGTTATGGGCCCAGATTGGTGGTGTGGCTCACATGGAGCTCTTCTGCCTTTGGACAGCTTTTGTTTTAACCCTACTGGGTGTCCGCATCCATAAACCCTCAACAGGACAGAGTGAGGGAGATGGTTTAATCGCCGCAACCCGACATGAAACAGGTTAGTACAGGCTCATTTTGGCTACAATCATATATTCCACTCCACCAAGTGCAATTTCAAGTAATATTTCATGAAATTTTTATTTTGAATTAACATCTATCTTTCTTTAAATAGAAGCTTCTGCTATGGCAAGGTCAGGGAAAATTAGTGGGAAGGAAGGGGGGGTAGGAGATCATGGGGGGAAGAGAGAACACTCTGCACTACTTGATGTTTGTGCTAAAATCGAAAGTACCAAAAATCCTGCATGCTCTCAGCATCCATGTCATCCAGAAGAAGAGCCACATTTTGCGAGCGATGTACTTCAAAAGCAAAGACCAGACAAACATCAATCAAATCAGCTCAGCAAAGATTGTCTGTGTCCCAAGCCCTGGGTCAGGACAAATACAAAGGTTAAAAAAACATCGAAAGAGTACTGTTACTAACACTATACAGTGCTCAACGGGTAAAATTTCAGAATTTCGGTTGGCCGGAAAAAGAAAAAAAATTCACCTGTTTTCTGATAACCTCCCTGCCAACAGATGGATAATTACACACGCCAATAGCTCGTAAAATGGGAGAGAGCTAGCAGAATGCTCATAGAAAAGATAAACATATTGTGAACATGGTCCACGCCCCCCCTCCCCTTCCATGTACAGAATTACGGAAGTCCCCCCTTCTTTGTCGCAGTTTATGGGGAGTATACCCACCCCCCCCCCCACACCCTCCCAGCTTCCCCACCCCCACATCCCTTATGTCCTTCAACAGCTCCCTCTTCCCATCCCTAACACTGCGTGACATCAAATCCGCAGCCTCACTCCAATGACATCTCTCATGCCAGCCGCTGCGATAACCGGACATCATCTATCCAGAAATCCTTACTCCCACAGGATGTCTGACTACCTTAGTGTCTCTCCCTGGCTATAGTCTCCTCCGGTTTGATCGACCTGACTTGTCTGGAGTGGAGTTGCACTGTACATCAAAGAACTCCATTTATCACATCTCTAATGTACTGTTCTTACATCCTCCCACCCAAGATACCTATGCTGTAGCTTCCCATCCACTCCCCATGGTTGTCTGTGTTCTACCGTCTGTCCTCTCAACAAGTGACAATCCATCTACACTGCTCTCAGCTGACATGGACCAACCTTTTAACCACCCATCCAACTCTCCTTCCTCACGTTGGTAAATTTCAATGTCACCTGCTAATTGCTGGATCGTGGTATTACGCATTACATCGCTTATGTGATTGGGAACATCTGCCCTTTGCATGGAAAGCCATATTTCGCAGGTGAGTATGCGATAACCTCCATGGCACATTGGCGAGTAAAGAGTCGTGTTCTGGATGCAATAACTAACAGTGCGTAGGATATAGATCCTTATTCAAGCCGGATGATCGAGGTCCTGAGTTTAGACCAAATTATTCCAGGGCGCGATTGGGCCTCACTCGATTGGTTTGTCACAACCTCCTGACCCTGGTCAGATCTGTACGTCCCTTCAGAGGCAGGGAAGATGGGAAGAGTGGAGCTATCTGCGTCCAGTTGGAAGCTCCTCACTCGCTTTCTACCTCTGCCCCTTTAATCGTTGGGGTGATTTTAAGTATAGATGTGGCCAGAAAGGTCCAGGAATTCGAGGTGACGTTGTTCAGTATAGACGGTGTTCAGGATTTCAGAGTTAGAAGAGCAGGGTACGCAAGAGGAAGTAAATCACCTGGCACCAACACAGCTGCTCATCGGCTAGGATCGAATACTTCCTTTTTATCAAGAAATTGTTAGCATCAGACCTGTTTTCGTTCATCGCGGTGGCCTTTTCAGATCAGCCGTATGCGTCTCGGCATAAAAAGGCCCGAAAAAAAAAAATGGTATTTCCGGGTAACATGGCTGCTCACATGAACTGGAGGTAGCTAGGAGGATTTATATATTTGGGGGGGGGGGGGTGTTAAAGGAAGCAGTACAGTATTTTAGTATTCTACATTTTTCAACCAGTAGTGATTGTTGATAGTTGAAAAGATAATAGAATCATGAATTTAAAATGTCCATCGTGAGATGCCAAATTAGGAGATAAACAAGATTGTGTCAAAGTTCAAGGAATAAATGGATCACAAACTTAGTATCTCTGCAAGGTTGCCTCTTCAACATTGAAGCTGGTCTCAGCAGTGAAAAAGCAACTATATCAGTTAACATGCTCAACAGGACTTATGAAGGAACTTGAAATACTAATCTCCCATTCCATATCCCTGAAATCTTGTGTGTTCAGATTATTAGACCTTTCGATTCACAAAATATCCAAGATTACACCTTTGGGAGGCATCCATGAAATATAACTCTTCAAATAACAAGATAGACTTTGGTTCTGTATTTTGAAATATTCATTTACACTTGGTTTTCGCATTTTACCACAATGTTAACAATATACATTCTTCTTCATCTTTTCACAACATACCTTTTATGGTCGCATTTTTTTCACCAGACAAAGATTGTTCAAATGCAGACCTATGGGCACGGTCTGACATCTTGTTGTCTTTCGTGAACACATCGGCATTTCAGTTGAAAAAAAACGACAGAAATCTGTCTGCCACGGCAGCCATGAACTTATGTCAACGTCGGGAATGTCTATCCAGGGTCCCTTTTCCAAAACTTTGAACAAGAAGACCATCAATGTGTCCAGGTGGGTTGTGCCAATGTTATTCAAATGTCGATAAAAACCTTCTGACCCCTGAAGTGAAAATCAAACAGCCGCTATTTTCTCTGTTGAGACCAACGGCGTCACAAGCACAGGTAATCGCATGCACAGCAGACATAAACATGGTCGCCGAAGTCGTCCTCGCCAAAAAAATAAAAATTGGGTCGGCAGGAATTATTGGGTAGTTTGGTTACCGGAAACTCAAACTTATTTTTTATTTTATTTTTAGGCGAATGAAGATGGGTGCGTGCTCAAGACGCTGAGAATTTTGGGAAACTTAAAACTGTCAACCTTTTGTGGGATTGCAGTTTAATGGTTCCACGTTCGGATGCACAGGGATGCAAACGATTATATATGCCTTTCCTTATATTACTTCAGTAGCCTGGTGAAGGGGGGGGGGGGGAGGGGGGGGGGGGGAAACGTAGACTGCAGTGCTTTTCCGTACGGCTGGTCAAATGAAAGCACGTACCTCTCACACTTGCAATAAGGAAACTCTGCAAAGCGGGTCTGACCATTGTCCGAAAAGATCCACTGGTTAACGGAAGATTTTTTAACCTCTCAAGCCAAGGAAGGACCGTCAATCTTGGTCAACCGATCATCAACCAAAGTCGTTATTGTTGACAGAATGTGATAAATAATAAAAATAGATGGATACTTCGGTACAGCGACACCACTGCCAATGACCTGATCCAGTAGAAATATCTGGCCCAATAAACTTTCGGAAAACCATGCAGATAGTCGTTTTGGCCCTATCTCTCCAATCAGTGAAGATATCCAGTAAAAATTCTAGTGTCTGGATCCAGATCTGGATCTTCACCCAAAATCTAATCAATTCTCCTCTGTCACACACCTCACCTGCCCACCAAATTTCTCCGAATTCGTCCCCAACTTTTTGAGATAACATGGCACACAAAACATACAAACAAGAGGTGTGAGGCGATAGGAGCCTGAACAGGTATGATTAAAATAGCAATGACATGCAACTGTACCTCACCTTGAATGTCAACAAACATTGACAGCCTCTGTCCATTAGTACCAATCGGAATCCTCTGGCGAAGTTTGACGAAGTAGACTGAAAGCATTGCAGTTTTATCGCACTCACCACACAATTACACAGCTGCTTCAGAAAGTA
>CM068956.1:126124856-126137292 GCA_035128595.1 Eptatretus atami
AAGTATTCACACCCCTTGACTTTTTCACATTTTGTTGTGTTACAGCCTGAATTTAAAATGGATTAAATTATAAAAAAAAATTTTTGTCACCGATCTACACAAAATACCCCATAATAACGAAGTGAAAAGATGCTTTCAGAATTTTTTTTATAAATTAATTAAAAATTAAAAGCTTAAATGTCTTGCGTCAATACTTTGTAGAAGCTGAGTCATGATGGACGTGTTAAAGTCAATGAGGCTGAGTCTTTGGGTCTCTCACTCTCTCCTCATCACGAAGCCACGTCTCGTGGTCTTTCTGTCTTCTACCGTCTCCTTTCGGTCTACCCCCCCACCTGTGTCTGCGATATGTTCCTCTCCATATTCCGCCAGCAGCGTTCACAGTGTCCAGCACCTTCTGGTAAAACTATCAAAATGAGCCTGGTGTTTGCTCATGTGGTTAGGTGCGGCTTGGGATCTTAGGGTCCTGAATTCAAGCCCCGTCGCCGCTGATATAATACACGGGGTTGACTCAGCCTGTCATCCTTCCGAGTCGTCGAAATCAGTACCAGTTCAGTGGTTTACTGGTAGAGGGCACTGCATCAGCGACACAGTTGCACTTCAATAAATTGATAGCTACCCCGGCACTAAGCTGCCATACGCCACCAACTATCAACAAATCAAGAATCACTGCTCACCATTCACTTTTTCATTTCTCTTTTTTCCTGCCTTTGGAACAAACTCCCACCTCTCTTCAATCCCATCTCTTCCCTCCAGGTCTTCAAAACAGCTGTTGATCACCATCTCTTATCTTCCCCTCATCAAAACCATGATCTTTTCTATCCCTGCTAATCCACTCATTGGAATTCCCTGCTTCCTTCCTGAGTCCCTGTAGTGTCCATCTTGTATACCCCTTGTACCCCGCCCCAATCCCTTCCCACCCATCATATCTCCTGCTCCCACTTGTTGTGTACGTCCATGTGTTGGCTCTTCATATGACCTTGACATTACACACACACACAACACACACACACACACAACACACACACAACACACCACACACACACACAACAACACAACACACACACACGTGTCTTTGGCAGTGATTACAGCTTCAAGTCTTCTTGGGTATGTCTGTATCAGCTTTGCACATCTAGATTTGGGGGGGGTTCCCCAATTCTTCCTTGCGTATTTGCTGAACTCGAAAAGTTGGACTGGGGCATTGGTGAAAACAGCAAATCTTCAAATCTTTCCACAGATTCTCAATGGTGATTCAAGGCTGGGCTTGGCTGGCCACTCGAGGACTTTCATGTTCTTGTTGAAGCCATTCCATTGTTGCTTTGAGACCGTATGCTTGGGGTCATTGTCCTGTTAGAACGTAAATCTTTGCCACAGTCTAAAGTCTTTTGCAATCTGAAGCAGGTTTTCCTCAAGGATTTGTCTGTATTTGGCTCCATTCATTGTTCCTTTTTCCTTGCAAATCTCCCAGTCCCTGCTGCTGAAAAGCATCCCCATAGCATGATTCTGCCACCACCATGCTTCACGGTAGGGATGCGTAATTATAGTGGGTGATGAGTCCTTGCTCGGTTTCTATGACATAGCCGCTTTGCATTCAGGGCAAGAGTTCAATTTTCGTCTTATCAGACCACAAAATTCATTTGCTTCATGCTCTCATTAGTCTTTCACTGCTTTTTGTAAATGCAGGTGTGCTTGTCATGTGCCCTTTTAGGTCATCTCTACCGAGATGACCTAATAAGCCGACCAAATGTCCGTCGTACGTCCGTCCGTACGTCCTGTCAACAATTTTTCTTTCCGATCTTGATGAAACTTAGTATGTGTAGACGGAATCGATGATGTTGCACAACGATAATAACTTTTGTCCGGGTTAGGCAGGGACGAGGTCAGAGGTTCACGTAAGTAATAAAAATATCGCCATTTTCAAAACCTATCCAGTCTGCCATTCCACAAGATATTCGGCAACTGTTTATTGATTATGATAGTAAAAATATTATCTTTTCTAACGGACAGATTTTGAATTTCCGTCGTTTGCCGCCACGTAAACCTGGAAGATGGTCAAAACACCTCCCGGTACAAAGAAAACTTTTACTTCCGATCTTTGATGAAATTTGGTATGTGGGTAGAGGTCGTGAGTGATACCCAACGATCATATTTTTCCCCGGATTCGAGGTCAGGGTCAAGTCACGAGGTCACAAAAGTTGTGAAAGTCGCCATTTTCAAACTATCTCGTCTGTCATTTTAGGAGATATCTGCAACGGTTAATCGATTATTAATAGTAAAAAAACATTATAGAGATGACCGTCACCCCACAGGGGGTAATTTTCTGAGAGTGGCTTCTGTCTGGCTACTCTCACCTAAAGCCTCGATTATGTAAAGTGTTGCTTCTGGCAGTTCTCCAACTCGGCCAAGGAACTCTGTACTCCTGTTAAGTGTCATTGTGTTCTTGGTCATCTCCCAACCAAGGTCCTTTTGTCCAGTTGCTCAAGCTTGTCGGATGGCCAGCTCTAGAAGATGTCTGGGTAGTTCCCATACATTTTCTATTATAGTGATGGAGCTCACTGTGCTCTCGGGAACTTCAACACTCTAGAGAATATTGTTTGTTCCTTCCCCAGATCTATGCCTCCTCACAATTCCATCTCGGAGTTCTATGGACAGTTCCTTGGATTTCATGTAATTTTCTTCCATGACCATCCACTGTCAACTGTGGGACCTTATATAAGAGGTGTGTTTTCTTTTATAAGTCACAGTCCATCATTGAATAGCCTAGGTGGACTCCATCAAGTGCTAAGACATCTCAATGAGATAATTGGAAACTGATCTGCCGAGCTCAAGTGTAGTGTCGTAGCAAGGGGTTGAATACGATATCGCAAAAGGGGTTGGTTTGAATCTCACTTCTGATGCAAGACATTTCAGGTTTGAATTTTTAATGATTGTAAAAAATTCTAAAAACACATTCCACTTTGTCATTTGTAGTATTTTAGTAGATCGGTGACAAAAAGTTTATAAATTTAATCCATTTAAATTCAGGTTGTACCACAACAAATGTGACAAAAGTTTAGGGTGTGAATACTTTCTGAAGCACTGTGTATTGTGCGTGAGTGCGATAAACTCGCAATGCTTCAGTCTATCTTCGTCAAACTTCGCCAAGAGGATCGCGAGGACTAAGGAAGTGAGGCTGTCAATGTTTGTTGACTATGTCAAAGGTGAGGTACAGTGATGTTCATGTGCATGATTTTAATCATACCTGTCAGGCTACCTATCGCCTCACACCTCTTGTTGTATGTTTTGTGTGCATGTTTTCTCAAAAAGTTGGGGACGAATCGATGAAATTTGGTGGGCAGGTTGGTGTGTGACAGAGGACGAATTGATTAGATTTTGGTGAAGATCCAGATCTGGATCCAGACACTAGAATTTTTACTGGTGATTCTTCACTATTGGAGAGATAGGAGCCAAAACGATATCTAGCATGGTTTTCCGAAAGTTTATTGGGCCAGATATGTTCTACTGATCAGGCATTGTGCAGTGGTGTGCGCTGTACCGAGTATCCATCTATTTTTATTATTTATCACATTCGTCAACAAAACACTTTGGTTGATGACGGTTGAAAGATGACGTCCTTACCTTGGCTTGAGGAGGTTAAAAAATCTTCCGCTTAACCAGTGGATCTTTTCGGACATGTCCAGACCGCCTTTGCAGAGTTTCTTATGCAAGTGTGAGAGGTACGTCTTTCATTTTGACAGCCGTACGGAAAAGCACTGCAGTCCTACGTTTCCCCCCCCCCCTTCACCAGGCTACTGAAGTAATATAAGGAAAGGCTATATAATCGTTTGCAATCCCTGTGCATCCGAACGTAGGAACGATTAAACTGCAATCCCACAAAAGGTGACAGTTAAGTTTCCCAAAATTCAGGTCTGAGCACCACCCCATCTCATTCGGCCTAAAAATAAAATAAAATAAAAAATAAGTTTGAGTTTCCGGTAACCAACATACCCCAATAATTCTGCCGACCCCAATTTTTATTTTTTGGCAGAGGATCGACTTCCGGGCGACCATTTTATGTCTGCTGTGCATGCATTACTCTGTGCCTTGTGACCGCCGTGGTCTCAACGAAGAAAATCAGCGGCTGTTTATTTTCACTTCAGGGGTCAAAGGTTTTATCGACATTTGAAAAACATTGCACAACCCACCTGGACACATTGATGGTGCTGTCTTGTTCAAATTTGGAAAATGGACCTGGATAGACATTCCCGACGTTGACAGAAGTACATGGCTGCCGTGCAGACAGACTTTCGTGTCGTTTTTTTCACTGAAAATGCCGATGTGTTCACGAAAGAAACAAGATGTCAGACCTTGCATGGTCTGCATTTGACAATCTTGTCTGGTGAAAAAAATGGCTACCATAAAAGGATGTTGTGAAGAAGATGAAGAAGAATGTTATTGTTAACATTGGGTAAAATCGAAAACCAAGTGTAAATGAATATTTCAAAATACAGAACCAAAGTTTTTGCTATTTGAAGAGTATATATTTCATGGATGCCCCCAAAGGGTGTAATCTTGATATTTGTGAACTGAAAGGTCTAATATCTGAAACACACAAGATTTCAGGGATGATGAATGGGAGATTAGTATTCAAGTTCTTCATAAGTCCTGTTGAGCCATGTTAATATATACGTCTTTTTCACTGCTGAGACCAGCTTCAATGTTGAAGAGGAACCTTGCAGAGATACTAAGTTTGTGTCATTTATTCCTTGACTTTGACACAATCTTGTTTTATCTCCTAATTTGGCATCTCACGATGGACATGTTAAAGTTCATGATCTATATCTTTTCAACTATCAACAATCCTACTGTTGAAAAGATGTAGAATCTAAAATACTGTACTGCTTCCATTTAAACCACCCCCCCCCCCAAATATATAACCTCCTACCTACACCCCATTCATTGAGCAGCATGTTACCGGAAATACATTTTTTTTTTTTCGGCCTTTTATGCCGAGACGCATACGGCAGTGATCTGAAAAGGCACCGCATGAAGAAACAGTCTGAGGTGATAAAATTTCTTGATAAAAGGAAGTATTCGATCCTAGCCGACTGGAGAGCTGTGTTGGTCCAGGTGATGTTACTCCTCTTGCTACCCCTCTTCAACCTGAAATCCCGAACACGTCTATACTGAACAACGTCACCCGAATCCTGGACCATTCTGGCACATCTATACTTAAAATCACCCCCAACATTTAAAGGGCAGAGGTAGAAAGCGAGGAGGAGCTCCAAAACTGGCGCAATAGCTCCACTCTTCCCATTCTTCCTGCACTCTGAGGACGTACACATTGACCAGGTCAGGAGGTTTGAGCAACCAATCTGAGTGGGCCCAATCGCCCTGGAATAATTTGGTCTAAACTCAGGACCTCGACATCCGGCTTTAATAAGGATCCTATATCCTACCGCACTGTTAGTTATTGCATCCAGACCAACACGACTCTTTACTGCCAATTTGCCATGGAGGTATCCATACTCTACCTTGCGAAATATGGCTTTCCTGCAAAGGGCAGATGTCCCAATCAAAGCGATGTAATGTGTAATACCACATCCAGCCAATTAGCAAGGTGACATTGAATTACCAACGTGAGGAAGGAGAGTTGGGATGGGTGGTTTAAAGTTGGTCCATGTCAGCTGAGGAGCATGTTAAGATGGAAGTGTCACTGTTGAGAGGACAGACGGTAGAACCAGACAACACATGGGTGAGTGGATGGGAAGCTAAGCATAGGTATCTTGGGTGGAGGATAAGAACAGTACATAGAGATGTGATAAAATGGAGTTCTTGATGTACAGTGCAACTCCACCTCCAGGACAAGGTTCAGGTCGATCAAACCGGAGGAGATATAGCAGGGAATGACACTAAGGAGTCAGACATCCTGTGGGAGTAAGGATTTCTGGATAGATGAGTCGTTTACGCGCAGCGGCTGGCATGAAATGTCATTTGGAGTGGATGCTCGGATGTTTGATGTCACGCATGTTAGGGATGGGAAGAGGAGCTGTTGATAGGACATAGGATGTGGGGTGTGGGGAAGCTGGGAGGGTGGGGGGGGGGGGTGGGTATACTCCCCATTAAACTTTTTGCATGGAAGGGGAGGGGGGGGTGACCATGTTCACAATCATGTTTATCTGTTTCTAATGAGCATGCTGCTAGCTCTCTCCCATTTTACAGCTATTGGCGTGTGTAATTATCCATTTGTTGCAGGGATGGTTATTCAGAAAACAGGTGAATTTTTTTTCTTTTTCCGGGCAACCGAAATTCTGAAATTTACCGTTGAGCACTGTATAGTGTTATAAAAGTACTTTTCGAATGTTTTTTTTAACCTTTGTATTTGTCCTACCCAGGGCTTGACACAAGGACATCTTTGCTGAGCGATTGATGATGTTTGTCTGGTCTTTGCTTTGAAGTAATCGCCGGCAAAATGTGGCTTCTTCTTCCTGGATGACATGGATGCTGAGAGCATGCAAGAATTTTTGGTACTTTCTATTTTAGCAAAACCATCAAGTATGAGAGTGTTCTCTCTTCTTCCCCCATATCTCCTGCCCCCTTCCTTTCCACTAATTTTCCCTGACCTTCGCAAGTACAGAAGCTTCTATTTAAAGAAAGATAGATGTTAATTCAAAAATAAAATTTCATGAAATATTACTTGAAAGTTTGCACTTGGTGGAGTGGAATATATTGTTTACCAAAATGAGCCTGTACTAACCTGTGTCATGTCCGGGTTGTCGGCGATTAAACCATCTCCCCCACGCTTCCTGTTGAGGGTTTGATGGATAGCGGACACCCATTAGGGTTTAAAACAAAAGCTGTCACAAAGGCAGAAGAGCTTCCCATGTGAGCCACATCCACCAATCGGGCCCATAACTGTCTGTGACGTCGGTCCTGTGGTTGTGGATACCTTTTTTCGGAAGTTGGTGGCAGGTATTTGCACTCTGGCCTTGCACTGAAACACTTCATTCCATCAACATACACAAAAAACACAACTTAAAACAAGAGAACCAACCCGTGGAGTACTGTCCTTGAGCTGCTCTTCTCAGGCAGCACACCGGAATGACGGAATGGAGCAGAAGCCTTCAGACATCCCATTCTTTTGATGATTGCAAAAATACGGTGGATAAACTAGTTTTGTCAGTTATGGTAGTATTTGTTAAAAGTGGTCCTGAGACGACGGTCTTGGTGAGTTAACTTGAGCGGTTCACTTCGGGTTGTACTTGTGAATGTTCTCACGAGAAGAGAAGATCGACCACACTGTTTCTGCTGTCTCATTGAGCTCTCCAGCGTATTGAACATAGTATTGCATCACTCTCTGAGGTTCGGAGACAGGATTGTGGTGAATAATGGTGGGTGGTTAGACCCAATGACTTGCCCCTGGTCACTCGATGGTAAACCATGGCCCAAAGCTGACTTGCCACTGAGTAATTGAAAGGTACAAAATGTCAACTGAGTGTATTATGAGACTGCGGATTTCATCACTCACTGGTGTCATTTCCTCTGGTCTCTGAAAATGCCTCTGACTGAAGGGAGTGATCTCACTTTGAGGAGACTTTGATGCTGCACTCAAGACTGGTGATTAGGTGAAGAGAAACTTGTATCCCACGACACTGGATTACCCTTGACCAGAGTCACAGGGCTAGCTTAAGAGAGACTGAGCCGTTCAGGGGCTGAAGTCATAAAACTGTATTCTACGAGGGCGGACAAGGAGGCTATATGCGAGGAAAATCTGTAGGAAGAGACATCACCTGTAGTCAAGTGATTCCTCGTCCTGCTTTTAGACGGATCTTTGCATTGCATGTGCATCATTGGGAATGCTGACTATATTCACAGATGACCAGTCATCTTTGCGAGAACATATTTGGATATCCTGATTGCGGGCCTTGTCAAGAATGAATCGGAGCTGCTGGGATTACGGGTCCTGGCGTCAAACTAAGAATGCAGGCTTTCAATTGACATATTAGACTGCTGCATCTGTTCGTGTTACCTGTTCTGAGAGATGTGAGGTCCAGAGAGATTCACTTATTTTGGCATGATATTCATGGTCTCGCATGTTGTGCGCAGAGTTGATAGAGCGTAGCGGGTTCTGAAGGAGTCATTGAATCACTGGTCAGGGTGTGGTGCTGTCGGAACTGTGTTGAGGATGAAAGTCCCGATGCTTAAGTCCCTGTGCTCCAGCTTGCTCTACTGGATGTGAGACTTAGACTCTGCCAAGGATCTGAGACAAAGACTTGCCATTCCTTCGGTACCAAGTCACCTCGGAGAATCCTTGGCTATCGCTTGTCAAGATTTGTGTCCGACGAGCCGTTTGCTGAGAAGACTCAGATAAGGTTGTTACCGTATTGTCCATGAGCGTCAGCTGTGGCTGTATGGACATGTGGCGGTTTTTCCTGACGTCTGATCTGCTCACCAGATTCTGTCAGCGAGGCGCCTCGTGAGTGGAGGAAGCCAATGGGCTGACCACATACCTCATGGTTATCAGCTGGGTTCATTCGCATTCTAGGTGATGGGGATGGCCAGCGCATCTACCTTGGGGGATGGCAGATAAGCCCCTGGAGTACCAGCGGAAAGTGGATGTGGGCAACGTGCTTCTCGCAGCTCTTGCCCAAATCTGACGGGACCTGAAACTGAAGCATACACTTGGATAACAAGTTGGAAAATCCAATTTGGATTTATTTGATATTACCACAATCTTTACGAATGTTGATGCTGCGAACAGTCTTGGCAGGTTTAATATCTGGTGGGTTTACCATTAGCATTCCTGGTGTTTTGCTGTGCTCTTCCTTTTGAAATTCCAGCATCAAGCAAGGACAGCTACATACCATTTTTTTTTTAGCTTTGGTTATGACTGCCTGAGTTGGAACTACCGACCTCATCTAGAATAAAGCGGATGCTGTTAACCTTTATAAGTCACTCGTGTCTAGTGGAAAAAGAAATGCTTCAAACCTTAAATATTCGAATAGTGACGCAAAATCGCGTCCAAATGATGATATCAATCGGTCTATTATATCAGTAACTGATCATGAGGTTACCACAATCAGCCATGACTTGACAGAAACTGGATAACGTGATAACATTATATGACGCTTTTACAAGTATAAAGCGGTCAGAATCGGAAAATACTGAGGAAACAGAGGTGTAAAAGGAAATACAAAGAAACTGGTGTTTATTAAGTTCTTAAATCTTAATTGATGAGATTGTGAATGTTTTAAATGGAAGTTTATTTCCCTAAGTTCATCCCATCTCAAGATTCGCTTTCACTCTTTTTCTCCTTTTTTGTAATATGGGATCTTAAAGAGCTCGTAGTGGGCTGGCCACATCACACCATCACTCATGAACATACACGAATGAAAACTCGAGACAACACAGACTATTACGTAGAACAAACACACGCCACCGAGTCTTGGGGGAGTCCGCGTCCCTTCCGGGGAATTTGTACCACTAACGCCCACAACAATGGCTGCCATTTCTCACTTGGTGCAACACCGCCTCAGCAGGGGCATTTCAAAGGGAGGAATTTCTTTCTCCTCCATGGATCCAACCTACGAGGTTGCCTGCTTCTATCCTTAAATGCGATCATCGAGAAAGGAAGCAGCACGTACGCCTTTTTATGTCTTGGCTATGACTCTTCATTCCTATTGCGAGCAACTAAACTACTGAACATTCAATGTGTTATCGCACTCATTTTCCAATTGTATAAGTGTGACTGATGTCAGACATGACGGGCACGGGCAAACTTTTAATTTTGGCGTTATAGTTTATCATCATATTATTTAAAATCTATGAATAGTAATCTGAGTTCAGCGAAATAATCTTTAGGATTGGCAGTTGTAAAAGTTTATGACTTTCTGCCATATTCTGATTGGGTGTTGGAGCTCAAGCAGTGTAGAAGCAGTTAGGCCTGCTAACAGTGATTGCAGGATACCAAACCTCATGTTATGATTACATGAACTGATGTTCCGGCCATCTTCTGATTTTAAGCTGGAGCAGATTTGTAATTTTTTTAGCAGATGGAAAGAAACACATGTCATATTTTAGCAAGTGAGAAAAAGAAGTAAAAATGTTGGATCCATGTTCTCTGCTCCTGTTGCTCTTATTCCCTCCTGTTGTCTGTCACTATTCATCCTGTTGTTCTTTGGCTGCATCTCATCTGCTTAAGGAGTTTAGGAAATGTATAGTCTCCGCTTCACAAGAAGGGTACTGAAAATAGATGCTAACGAACTGACAGACATTAAGCTTGTTTCCAATTATAAGCAAAGTCATGAATCCATCACTGCTGCCACAAATGGTATTCATCTTATCAGAACAGCCCTGATCTTCAACATTTTGCTTTGGGAATCTTTTGCACTCTACACTATGAACATGAACTGCTGTTCTTTCCCAAAAGGACCGAAGAGAAAAACTCTGAAACCAAATGCAATGGACCACTCCTTGACATAGTCTCGGCATTTGACAGTGTGATATTCCTGCTTTGCTTGCTAAGCTTTGTGTCTGTGGCATCAAGGCACCTTCAATCTGATTTCTGACTCCCACTCGAGCAGTCAGTGTTTGCTATCAAGGAACCCTTCCATCTCCTCTGATCCCCACTGGAGGTGGAGCCCTGAACACAGTCTTTGGCCGGCAGTTTGTTCTCATAAAAATAACAACCTCTTCGATGTCTTGGAAACCCTCTTGTTTTGCACTGATGACTCCATAGTGTTGTAACAAACTCCATCCACTGTTAGGGCAGCTTGAATGTATGTCGTATCTCTGCTCATCTAGAATAATATTTGATGCTCGTCTAATAAATTGGACATGCTCTTAAATCGTGAAAAAACCCCCCCTATCGTTTCAATGATGTCTCTTGAAGTTATGAGCCTATCATCAGCATGGAACCCCTCATGGACTGCCCATGACTGCAAAAGCAGCTTCAAAGCCCACACTGCACTGAGCATCTGCCGGTCGTTCCAAGTCTGTTTGGAAATCAGAGCTACTCCAGTCTACCATGCTTGTCAACCTCAAAGGATGTACTGCTATCTCCTGTAGTTAGCACCCAGCATCTACATCTGTCTCATGGGATTCTGTGGAATCCGAAAGCTCATCGTTATTGGGAACCTCACCTTGTGGGATGGCTGAAGCACAGGTGTGCTCTGCATCGCATTCAAACCTCTTTTTTTTCTTCTCTCATCACCCTCCCAATGCTTTCTCAGCCCTCTGACCGCTACCCCTGCAACTACGAATGTGCGTGTTCTTGCAGCAGACCCTCTGCATCGGTAGATCTTTCAAAAATCGAGTCATGCATACCCTCCACATGCACCAAAGTTTGTTTTTTCTGGTGCCCTGTTCAATACGAACCAAAATCTCCTCTCCATTGAATAATTACATTTGTGAGTCCAGGGTATGGCATGACATGTTCAATGTTTAATTGGCTCATCTCTAATTATATATCTTTTTATACATTGATTTTCATTCAAGCAAATTCTTACAAATAACCCCATTGAATTTTCTTTCTTTATAATGAGTTGTTTTTCATGTTCTGTTTTACATCCGTCACCAAAGCGTGTGGATAGGAGGTTGTTGTTGCACCTCTGTCTGTCTTTTGTTTGTGTGCAGGATCATCTCAAAAAGTTTGACGGTTCGGAGGGAAACTTGGTGGAACAGTTGCGTGTGGTACGAGGACAAGTTGATTCGATTTGGTGAAGATCTGATATGAGTGTTTAAGTTAAAGGTGATTCTTCACGCATTGAGAGATGAGGCCAAAGAACGAATGTATTGTAGGTTACACTCAAAATTTATTGGCCGATTACTAATTTTACTTTGTAGGCATTGTCGTGTGGAGGTATGTGCTCTACCGAGGGTCTTCTAGTTGTAATGTTTCTGAGGATTTTTCCTTGTTAAGGGATGAATGGTGCTGTTGCACTCATCCACAACTAACATTGAATGAAAATAATCCATCTTTCAAAGTGCTTTGCTCTGACCTATCCAAATCAGGAAATGTTCTCATGTCACTGTTTATTGAAAGTGTGATTTAAAATTTTCCATTTTCCTGGTCTTTTTCTCTGATGATCTGTTTGTCTTTCAGGAAATTGTGAACGTCTGTTTATTCATGGTGGACAGCTATCAAACAGTCTTCCCTTTTGCTTTAAAAAAATATTTTTTAATAATCATCTGAGACGCACTCATGTTTATTTCTCAAAGATGAAGCTGAAGCTTGATGATTAGAACACAAGTGCAAACAGAACGATAACTGAACAACCCCCCCCAAAAGAAAAAAAACTACAGATGGGTGGAAGGGGGGAAACATTACCAACAGCAGGGTGAAGGGACATTTGGAGGAACTAAATGGGCAGGGGAAGCAATGTGAGGAGGACAACGTTTGAACCAAGGCGGATACAAACGAAAAACAGCAAGAAGAGGAAGGGAAACTTCGATTAAAATA
>CM068956.1:126145202-126155773 GCA_035128595.1 Eptatretus atami
GCCCCCCTTCCTTTCCCACTAATTTTTCCCTGACCTTGCCATAGACAGAAGCTTCTATTTAAAGGAAAGATAGATGTATTCAAAATTAAAATTTCATGAAATTATACTTGAAAATTGCACTTGGTGGGAGTGGAATATATGTTGTACCAAAATGAGCCTGTACTAACCTGTTTCATGGTCGGGTTGTCGGCGATTAAACCATCTCCCCCACCTGGTTTCCTGTTGAGGGTGTATGGATACGGACACCCAGTAGGTTTAAAAACAAAAGCTGTCAAAAGGCAGAAGAGCTCCATGTGAGCCAACATCCAACCATATCTGGTCCCCAACTGTCTGTGGACGTCGTCCTGTGGTTGGGTACCTCTTTCTCGGAAGTTGGTGGCAGGATTTGCACTCTGGCCATTGTGAAACACTTCATTCCACAACATACACAAAAAACACAACTAAAACCAAGAAGAACCAACTCCGTGGGAGTACTTCCTGTGCAGCTGCTCTTCTCAGGGCAGCACACCGGATGACGGAATTGGAGCAGAGCCTTCAGGACCCCCATTCTTTGATGATGTGACGAAAATCACGGTGAAAACTAGTTTGGTCAGGTTATGGTAGTATTTGTTAAAAGTGGTGCTGAGACCACGGTCTTGTTGGATTAACTTGAGGCGGTTCCTTCGGGTTGGTACTTGGAATGTTCTCACGAGAAGAGAAGATGACCACCTGTTTCTGCTGTCATCTGAGCTCCAGCGTTTGAACATCAGTATTGCATCACTCTCTGAGGTTCGGAGACAGGATTGTGGTGAGATAATGGTGGGTGGTTAGACCAATGACTGCCCTGGTCACTCTGATGGTAACCATGCCCAAAGCTGACTTCCATGATAATTGAGGTAACAAATGTCAACGAGTGTATTATGAGACTGCGGATTCATCACTCACTGGGTGTCATTTCTCTGGTCTCTGAAAATGCTCTGACTGAAGGGAGTGATCTCACTTTGAAGGAGACATTTGATGCTGCACTCAAGACTGGTTGATTAGGTGAAGAGAAACTTTGTATCCCAGCAGACACTGGATACCCTTGACCAGAGTCACAGGGCTAGGCTTAATGGCAGAACTGAGCCGTTCAGGGAGCTGAAGCATAAAACTGTATTCACTGAGGGCGGACAAGGAGGCCTATATGCGAGAAATCTGTGAAGGGAAAGAGCATCACCTGTAGTCAAGTGATTCTCGTCCTGCTTATAGACGGATCTGTGCATTGCATGGTGCATCATTTGGGAATCTGACCTATATTTCACAGATGACGCAGTCATCTTTGCGGATACTTTGGATATCCTGATTGGGGCCCTTGTCACAGAATGAAGTCGGAGCTGCTGGGATTACGGGTCTCCTGGGTCAAAACTAAGATCCAGGCTTTCATTGACATATTAGATGCTGCTATCTTGTCTGTACCTGTTTCTGATGAGGATGTTGAGGTCACAGAGAGATTCACTTATTTTGGCAGTGATATTCATGTCTCCGCATGTTGTGCGCCAGAGGTTGATAGATGCCTGAGTCGGGTCTGAGGAGTCATGAATTCACTGGATCATGGGGTGTGGTGCTGTCGGAACCTGTGTTGGAGGATGAAAGTCCGAGTCTTTAAGTCCCTGGTGCTCCAGTCTTGCTCTATGGATGTGAGACTTAGACTCTGACCAAGGATCTGAGACAAAGACTTGCCTCCTTCGGTACCAAGTCACCTCGGAGAATCCTTGGCTATCGCTTGTCAGAATTTGTGTCCGACGAGCGTTTGCTGAGAGAGACTCAGATAAGGTTTGTTACCTGTATTGTCCATGAGCGTCAGCTGTGGCTGTATGGACATGTGGCTCGTTTTTCCTGACGCTGATCCTGCTCACCAGATTCTGTCAGCGAGGGCGCCTCGTGAGTGGAGGAAGCCAATGGGCTGACCACATACCTCATGGTTACAGCTGGTTCATCGGCATATCTAGGTGATGGGGATGGGCCAGGCATCTACCTGGGGGATGGGCAGACTGAAGCCCCTGGAGTACCAGCGGAAAGTGGATGTGGCAACGTGCTTCTCCAGCTCTTGCTCCCAAATCTGACGGGACCTGAAACTGAGCATACACTTGGATACAAGTTGGAAAATCAATTTGATTTGATTTGATATACCACACTCTTTACAGAGTGTTGATGCTGCCGAAGCAGTTTCTTGGCACGGTTTATACTGGGTGGGTTACCATTGCATTCCTGGTGTTGTTTGGCTGTGCTCTCTCCTTTTAAATTCTCAGCATCAAGCAAGGAAGCAGCATGTACCATTTTTTTTTTAGGCTTTGGTATGACTTGGCCGAGGTTTGAACTACCGACCTCCTAGATTAAGAGCGGATGCTGTAACCATTATATCACCGTGTCTAGTGGAAAAGAAATGCTTCAAAACCTTAAAATTCGAAAGTGGACGCAAAATTCGCGTCAAATCGATGAATATTCAATCGGTCTATTATACAGTATCGATCATGATTGTTACCACAAGTCAGCCATGACTTGACAGAACTGGATAACGTGATAACTATTATATGACGCTTTACAAGTATAAAGCGGTAAGAATCGGAAAAAAATACTGAAGGAAAAGGAAGTGTAAAAAGGAAAAAAAGAAATGGTGTTTTATTAAGTTTTAAATCTGTAATTGATGAGATTGTGAATGTGTTAAATGGAAGTTTATTTCCCTAGTTCATCCCATCTCAAGATTGCTTTCAGTCTTTTTTTCCTTTTTTTTAATATGGGATCTAAGGCTCGTAGTGGAGCTGCCACACACCTCACTCATGAACATACAGATGAAAACTCGAGACAACACAAGACTATTCGACGAGACAAACACAGCCACCGAGCTTGGGGGAAGTGCCGTCACTTCCCGGGGAACTTTGGGTACCAGCTACGCCACAACAATTGCGCTGCCTTTCTCACTGCACTCAGCAGGGCATTTCTAAAGGAGGAATTTCTTTCTCCTCCATGGATGCCAACCTAGGAGGATTGTCCATGCTTCTATCCCTTAAATGCTGATCATCGAGAAAGGAAGCAGCACGTACCATTTTTATGTCTTTGCTATGACTCTTCATCCTATTGCGAGCAACTAACTACCTGAACATTCAAGTTGTTCGACCACATCATTCTTCCAATTGTATAAGGTGTGACTATGTCAGACATGACGGCACGGGCAAATTTAATTTTGGCGTTATAGTTTATCATCAATATTTTAAAATCTATGGAATAGCTTAATCTGAGTTCAGGAAATATCTTTAGGATTGGAGTGCTGTGATAAGTTATGAGCTTTTCTGCCATATTCTGAATTGGCTGTTGGAGCTCAACAGTGTAAGAAGCAGTTAGGCCTGCTAACAGTGAGTTGCAGGATACCAAACCTCATGTTATGAGACCATGAACTGATGTTTCGGCCATCTTCTGATTTTAAGCTGGAGCAGATTTGTAATTTTTATGCAGATGGAAGAAAACATTCATATTTTAGCAAGATGGAGAAAAAGAAGTAAAATGTTGGATCCATGTTCTCTGCTCTGTTGCTCTTATTTCTCCTGTGTCTGTACTATTCATCCTGTTGTTCTTTGGCTGCATCTCATCTGCTTAGGAGTTAGGAAATGTCACTCCGCTCCACAAGAAGGGTACAAAATAGATGCTATCAACTACAGACCATTAAGCTTGTTTCCAATTATAAGCAAAGTCATGAAATCCATCACTGCTGCCAAAATGGTCTTTCATCTTATCAAACAGCCTGATCTTCAACATTGCTTTGGAATCTTTCTGTCACTCTACACTATGAACATGAACTGCTGTTTCTTTCTCCAAAATGGACCGAAGAGAAAAATCTGAAACCAAATGCATGGACCATCTCCATTGACATATCTCGGGCATTTGACAGTGTGATATCCTGCTTTGCTTGCTAAGCTTTGTGTCTGTGGCATACAAGGCCACCTTCATTCCTGAATTTCTGACCTCCACTCGAGCAGTCAGTTTGTTGCTATCAATGGAACCCTCCCTCTCCTCTGATCCCCCCATGGAGGCTGGAGCACCTGAAAGACAGTCTTTGGCCCAGTCTTGTTCCTCATAAAAATAAACAACCTCTTCGATGCTGTGGAAACCCTCTTGTTTTGCACTGATGACTCCATAAGTGTTGTACAATACCTCCATCCAACTGTTAGGCAGCTTGAATGTATGTCGTTCTCTGCTAATCTAGAAATAATTTGATGCTCGTCTAATAAATGGAACATGTCCTTAAATCGTGAAAAAACCCCCACCTATCGATTTCAATGATTGTCTCTTGAAATTATGAGCCTTATCATCAGCCATGACCCCTCATGGACTGCCCATACAGCAAAGCTAGCTTCCAAAGCCACACTGACTGAGCATCCTCCGTCGTTCCAAGTCTTTCTGTGAAAAATCAGAGCTACTCCCAGTCTACCATGCCTTTGTGCATACCTCAAAGGAGTACTGCTATCTCCTGTGAGTTAGCACCCCAGCATCACATCTGTCTCATGTGGATTCTGTGGAATCGAAAGCTCATCGTTATTGGAACCTCCCTTGGTGAGGCTGAAGCACAAGGGTTGCTCTCGCATCGCATCACCTCTTTTTTTTCTCCTCTCATCACCCTTCCCATGCTTTCTCAGCCCTCTGACCTTCCCCTGCAACTACAGAATGTGCGTGTCTTGCAGCAACCCTCTGATCGTTAGACTTCAAAAATCGAGTCATCATACACCTCAACTCACCAAAGTTTAGTTTTCTGGTGCTCCTGTTCAATAAGAAACCAAAATCTCCTCTCCATTAAAATCATACAATTTGTGAGTCCAGGGTATGGCATCGACATTGTTAACATGTTTAATTGGCTCATCCTCTGTTATAATCTTTTTATAAATTGGATTTTCATCAGCAAATTCTTACAATATCACCCCCCTTGAATTTTGGTTTCTTATAATGAAGTTGTTTTTCATGTTCTGTTTTTACATCCGTCACCAAAGGTGGAAGGAGGTTGTTGTTCACCTCTGTCTGTCTTTGTTTGTGTGCAGGATATCTCAAAAAGTTATTGACGGATTCGGAGGAAACTTGGTGGACAGGTTGCGTGTGTGACGAGGACAAATTGATTCGATTTTGGTGAAGATCTGGATATGAGTGTTTTAAGTTTTAAAGTGATTCTTCACCATTGAGAGATGAGGCCAAAAACGATGTATTGTATGGTATTTCAAAAATTTATTTGGCCCGATATATTTTACTTGATCAGGCATTGCGTGGTGGAGGTATGTGCTCTACCGAGTGTCCTTCTAGTTGTAAATGTTTCTGAGGATTTTTCCTTTGTTAAGGGATGAATGGTGCTGTTGCACTCATCCACACTACATTGAATAAAATAAATCCATCTTTCAATGGTCTTGCTCTCACCTTCCAATTCAGGAAATTTCTCATTCAACTGTTTCTTTGAAGTGTGATTTAAAATTTTCCATTTTCCTGGCTTTTTCTGATGATCTAGTTGTCTTTCAGGAAATTGATGAACGTTCTGTTTATTCATGGGTGGACAGCTTATCAACCAGTCTTCCTTTTTGCTTTAAAAAAATATTTGTTTAAAATCATCTGAGACGACACTCATTTTATTTCTCAAAGGATGAAGCTGAAGCTTGAAGATTTAGAACACAAAGTGCACCAGAACATAACTGAACAACCCCCCCCCCTCCCCAAAAAAAAAAAACACAATGGTGGAAAGGGGGGAAACATACCAACAGCAGGGTGGAGGGACATTTGGAGGAATAATGGGCACGGGGAAGAATGTGAGGAGGACACGGTTTGAACAAGCTGGATACAAACGAAAACAGCAAGAAGAGGAAGGGAAAACTCGATTAAATAGAATCTAGAAGGGTTCGTAGATGTCTCACCTCAAATGAGGATTTTTTTTGGATTGTGTATTGGTAGAAACAGGAAGTCAATGTAAAGTGATGATGCAGACCATGACATGTGGAACATGTTTACCTTGTAGACAATGGCGGTTCGCTCAGAAGAACTATCATTGGTGATTAAAACAAAAAAAAATACTGTATGTTGTGCATAGCACTATACTTGTGAAATCCAAATAAACTTCCGGTTCTGGGTTTGGAGCGTTGGCTGGTTCTCTCAGGGGTCTCTGCCAACTTTCTCAAAGTTAAGTCTTCAGTCGATTTTGTCCCGTTTAACTGTCTATTTTCTCACCTACATGTTTCTGTGTGTTCCTAGTTCGGTTTTGTTTCAAAAATCGTGCTATTTCGTGAGTTTTCGTCGACCTTGTCTTTCCGGGTTCCTTGAGGCCGACCCATCTTTCCCCTCGAGGTGGACGATCGTTTTTATTTGTATTCTCTCCCTATTACCAAAATTCCTATTTTCCCCACTTTCCCAATGCCCCTATCCCTCCCAACTAAACATTCTGTTTCTTGTCTTAAATTTAAAAGAAAAAACAAAACAACTACCTTCCTCCCTTTATATCCACGAATCCTGATTCTTCTTCTATCTTCTATCTTCTATCTTCGCTGACCCACTCTCTCCATTACCTTCACCATTTCTTCCGACAACCTACCATTCCCAAATCTTACCTAATCCTCAAAAATCCATCAAAAATTAATAATTTCCTTGTATCCTTTCGATCTATACACCTCCTACAACCATGTGTCTCTCTCTCCACCCCTTCCTGATACTTTTCATCGACCCAGCAGCTTCACTCTGCATTTACCGTTCCAATTTCACCATACACCTCCACAATTTTACTTCAACCTTCCCTTTTCCGAATGTTACACAATCCTCATTTAAAATAAACAAATTCACTTTTTTTTTTTTTTGCAATATCTTGTCGAGGTTCGTATGAGAGCTAAAAGTCAAGGCACTTTTGACTATACACCCCCCATAGCCATGTGCTTCTCCCGGAACCACGCGATCTCTTTCCACCCTCTGTGGTTACCGATCCAAGTTCACCATTCACCTCACGATTTTTTTCTACAACCTTGCCTTCACCAAACTGATGAAAACTCTCTCAAAAAATAATAATAACTAGCTGAAACCCCGTCACAGACGGATTCCGTTCATTCAACCACCCTCACCAGCTCACACACACTCGAGGGACATGGACTGGACAGGGTGTGCTTGCCCCCGCCTACTCATCCCCCACCCCTGCCCCATTCAATTTGCTTACCCCCGCCCAAAAATGTAATTACCCCAGCCCCGCCTCTTCACTCCCCGCCCCCCGTCTTTTGATTCCCCGCCCCACTTGCCCCCGGGCCCCCACCCCCTGTCCACCCCCTCACACTCAACTCCGCCTCATTCAACCCAGCCCCCGCCCCATTTCCCCCTGTCTCCCGCTTTCAATTTGCTTACCTCCGCCCAAAAAATTTGCTTACCTTGCCCCCGCCTCTTCACTCCTCGCCCCCATCTCAACGAAAAGTGTTTATTCTGCTTCAGAGTTGAAAGTTGACTATTGCCACTATGCGCGATGCACTCTTACAGGTACGAAGTTTCTTTCAGTCCAGGTCACAGTACCCGAAAAAACGTGACGCGACCGCGAGGAGGAGCACAAAATTGGTCCTTCAGTATTAATATATAGATAGAAGATACAGTAGACGCCACTTTATAAATCCACGGTTATAAAATCCAGCCGCTGATTGTGACCAAAATGAGTTGGAACGGAATTTTACATAGAGAAATCCGCCGTTTATAAATCCACCTGCTTGGCACGTGCGCGGTCTCAACCTAAGCTTGAGTCATATGCGCTGCCGCAGAGTGGAAAAAAAAAAAAAGCAACAACAACAGCAACTGGTGACGGACTTCGATCCCGCCGCCGCTCGAATCCTCCGACCCCGAATCCCAATAGCCAAGGGAAGAAAGCGACGACGAACCCGAGCCGATGCCAACAGTGGCAGAGATGCGGACGGCACTCACCAAATTGGACAGGGGACTGCAGCTCTCAGGTTTTGCCCATCCCGATTTCCGCCACGTGACGGATTCAATAAAGGACAATTTGCGCAAAACCTTCCCTCCCAAGCAAGCGAACTTGGAGAGATTCATTTGAACAATCCCTTGTCACCGTTTGATAAATCAATGTTTTTGTAGCATAAAGCAGTGTTTAACGACATTCGCTTTTTGTCTTATCTATCCAGTAGGTGACTGAAAATAGGTTCTCCGCTTAATAAATCCAGCCGGTTAATAAATCCAAACGGCGTGGTCCATGGTGGATTTATAAAGCGGTGTCTACTGTACAATGTTTCTTGTTACATTTTTTTGTGTCAAATTCACATTCTGAGATAGTCACCATGTGCAGAAGAGGATTTTACATTGCAGACGCTATTTTCGAGGAGTGGAATTAGTAATTACACCTCTCAGCAGTAATTTTCTGACGACGGACGTAATGGCGTCAGCGAATAACCGATGATGTCATGACGTCCTGACGCCTCTCAGCGGTGACGTCACACGTCGCCATGTAAACGAATGTAAACGAAAAGTGTTTATTTCTGCTTCAGAGTTGAAGTTTGACAATTGCCACTATGTGCGATGCACTCTTACAGGTACCATGTTTCTTTCAGTCCAGGTCACAGTACGAGAAAAATGTGACGCGCGACACTAGGAGGAGCACAAAATTGGTCCTTCAGTATTAATATATAGACTAGCCGAAACCCCGTCACAGACGGATTCCGTTCATTCAACCACCCTCACCAGCTCACCCACACTCGAGGGACATGGACTGGACAGGGCGTGCTTGTCCCCGCCTACTCATCCCCTGCCCCTGCCCCATTCCCCCCCGCCTTCAACTTGCTTAACCCCACCCAAAAATGTAATTACCCCGGTCCCGCCTCTTCACTCCCCGCCCCACTTGCTCCCGCCCCCCTGTCCACCCCCTCACCACTCAACCCCGCCTAATTCACCCCAGCCCCGCCCCATTTCCCCCCATCTCCCGCTTTCAATTTGCTTACCCCCGCCCAAAAATTTGCTTACCTTGCCCCCCGCCTCTTCACTCCCTGCCCCGTCTCTTCATCTCCCGCCCCGCCTCTTCACTCCTCGCCCCCGTCTCAACGAAAAGTGTTTATTCTGCTTCAGGGTTGAAGGTTGACTATTGCCACTATGTGCGATGCACTCTTACAGGTACGAAGTGTCTTTCAGTCCAGGTCACAGTACCGAGAAAAACGTGACGCGACCGCTAGGAGCACAAAATTGGTCCTTCAGGATTAATATATAGAAGATACAATGTTTATTGTTACATTTTTTGTGTCAAATTCACATTCTGAGGTAGTCAGCATGTGCAGAAGAGGGTTTTACATTGCAGACGCTATTTTCGAGGAGTGGAATTACACCGCTCAGCGGTGACGGTCTGTCGTCGACAGACGTAATGACGTCAGCGAATGACCGATGATGTCATGACGTCCTGACGCCTCTCATGGTGACGTCACACATCACCATGTAAACGAATGTAAAACGAAAAGTGTTTATTCTGCTTCAGAGTTGAAAGTTGACTATTGCCACTATATGCGATGCACTCTTACAGGTACGAAGTTTCTTCAGTCCAGGTCACCAGTACGAGCAAAACATGACGCGACCGCTAGGAGGAGCACAAAATTGGTCCTTCAGTATTAATATATAGATAATAATAAAAACGATCTCTTATAATGCTTCATCTTTCTCTTTCAAGTGGTACTCATTACGATATCATAATTCACTATTCTTCTTGTATTTCAACAGACTGCTCTCAATTCGACCTTTCCCTCATACCTAGCCTAAAAAATCCAACTGTTGCAGCATTTCTTCTCTCCATTCTTGTAATGCGCCTTTATTGCATCCCTCAGGAAATGTCTTTAATCCCATTTCTGACCTAAAAAAATTTAAAACCCCAGTTTACTATGAATGTTCGCTTTCCATCAACCATTCTTTTTTTTTCCAACTTCAGTGCCAACTCACCCCTCTCACCCCAAAAAAGAGGATAAAAGGCCAAAAATGGTTCAACGTTAATGCCATTGATTTAAAAGAACAGGATAGAGGTTTCAGTATCGTGTCAAGGTTTCGTGGGACCTCCAAGGTACGGAGTGCTGTTGGTGGGGGTCTTGTCAAGGGGGGAATGTGTGGTTGATGAGTGTGTTTTTAGCGCAAGCCCATGCCCCCTCCTTCCGGAGGGGAGAAAGAAAGGAAAAAAATAAAAAACTACAAGAAAACAAAACGACAGAAACAAACAAAAAAGATTTTCATTAGTGTGGAAAACTTTTTGTTTGGCATGTTTGTTCTTCCTTGGATTGGTGCTCAGATGATTGAGGGTTGGGGTGTGGGGTGTTTGTGGGACTCCTATGCATAGGTCATGAGGGTCTGGAATGGCCTCCACGCTTGTGTTGTTGGATTTCTTGACGTCCCACATCAGGAGAACCCTGATCCCGACGTGACACAGACTCCATGTCACTTCCAGCTCCTCAATCGCTCAACTGCCTCTCTTCCTTTGTCTTTCGCCACCCTCTCCCAGCACCACAGAGCCTTTTCTCGTCCTCATCAGGCGACCCTCTCCCCTAGCTACTTCGTGCAATCCC
Source organism: Eptatretus atami (assembly GCA_035128595.1). NCBI lineage: Eukaryota > Metazoa > Chordata > Myxini > Myxiniformes > Myxinidae > Eptatretus > Eptatretus atami. The sequence continues at coordinate 126,155,744 of CM068956.1, forward strand.
CCACAACTGCTTGTCAACACATCTCCTTTC
>CM068956.1:126170887-126183387 GCA_035128595.1 Eptatretus atami
ACATGGGTACGCCTCTACCCACTTAGTAAAAATGTCTACCACTACCAAAACATTGCTGAAACCGCATGATTGAGGCATTTTTATAAAGTCTATCTGTAGGTACGTGAACGGTCCCCAAGGGGCTGGGTGAGCTCCCAATTCCCGTGTTTTTCCCTCTTTCTGTTGGTTTTGCTGTTGACATACCTGACAGCTCTTACAAACCCCTTCTGCTATTCTCCCAATTCCTGGTGCATACCAGGCAACGTCAGTCACCTATAAAACTCACGAAATATACAGCACCTTCAAAATATTAAATTCTAAACATTCTAAGCATAAAAGTACCCCCAATCATTTAAAAAATCCAATCACACAAGTAATTGTCCCAATTAATCTTTACTAAAAATACCAAAATTTAACCCACAAAAAACCTAAAATCTAAACTGACCAAATTCCTCTCTTCTTAAATCCATTTCATCGGCCTCGAGCAAAATTCAAACACAAATGACCCTATATGAGTCAAGGATATAAAATACACAAAATAACCATCCACCTCAAACTGATGTCAATCCTGTATACCCTAGAGTCAAAAGGGGTTCCGAATTCTCCAATGCCAGGAGAATATCTCTTACGTTCCCCCAGAAAGCAGTAGAGCTTGCTAATTGATAATTTGTTGTCTTTACAAATTTTTTGGCGCAAAAAAGCTAACACAAACAGCACACACTTAACTTGAAGAAAAAAATTGTTCACAACTCGTCAGCACATTGCGATCTTTGCACCTTGCCACGTTGACGAAATCATAAAGAAATCTTTGTAAAGTAATCTATATAAACGTCCCACATAATAAGAAACGTAAAACCAATCCACGCAGGAGAAATTCAACCCTTACTGACCGTATTTACACCACACCCCAAAAACATGACAGCCAATGACATTCAACTAGCTAGACACACCTTCTCACACCCACCTCGCAAAATGTGGGACTTCACTACTTTAAAAAAAATAAAAAAAAATAAAATAAAACTTCAAAGCAAAAAACACACATTTAACATTGCACCATTGAGGAAAATGATTAACAACAAAGCATCTCGTGATGATAAACCCGTACCACGGACAAAAAATCCGAATTTATACCAATGATTTCACAACTTTTTTTTAATTTTTGACCAAAGAACCGCATGTGTAATCTGAAATCACAAATTGTTAGCAAGATATTCCGGAACGGCTTTCAACTCACCACAATTTGCAGAGAAGCACGTTTGGAAAAAAAAAAAAAGGAGCATCAGTAGAGCGTTTGCCACACAAAGAGTCTACGGAACCTAAAATGTAACTACGCTAGTAGCTGGTTTTGGCTAACCCACAGACTTCTTAATTGCACAAAAATAAAGGTCCACCAAACACAGCATCGGTTTCCTTGAACTATCTTAACCAGGAAATTTAATTCAATCTGTTCTGCAATGAATAAGAGTCAGAATCAAAATCGCTAAGTAACGACACCTTCCACGCACACCTCGGCGGTTATTCGTTTACAGACACAGAATCCCACTATACAGCACTACTACAATCGTGGAAGACGCTTTTAAATTTTGGTCTGTTTCAATAGCTCACCAGCATGGATAAAAAAACAACCAGCAAAAATCTCCAAAAAATTTTTCATCATGAGAACCTTAACCTCAACGGATCTCCCTCCGAACGGACCCTCATCTCTAACCAACAAAAACAAAAAAATACTAATTCTTGCACAGAGGAATAATTAACAGGTACTCAAATCACACCAATGACGTATAGCGGAAAAAGGGAGCAAAAGAACTTCATATTCTAAACCGCCACTCGCAACACATCACACCCTGCACACCTTACAATCTGGAGAATAAAATTTTTTTTTATAGAGATAAGATCCCAACCAGTTACCCAAAATTTGTAAAAAAAAAATTTAATAATTTTAAAATAAACCACTAAATAACCACACCAGACATGCCGAGGCAACTAACCCAAACCTACGTCTTAAACTAAACCAACTGGCAAAAAATAAAATAACAACAGAAAACCAACCTTGTCGTAAATTCGCAACATATAGGAGAGGCAAACACAATTCCTACAACCTCATAAAACTGTGAAAGAGCGAGCATTTTTTCTATCTCCTAACTTAGCTCGAACGAAGTCCCAACTTACTGATCACACGCACAAGAAGCTCAAAAACCCAATTTACTCAAACAACTATCTGTGATGTGATGATGTTATGTTCAATCTGAACCCAGTTACTTTAATGTTAACAGTCTCTCTTCTTTCTTATCTTTCTGATATAACGCGTCTTCAATAAATATTATAAAAAAAAGTTTCTAGTGTCTTGGAAGTAATTTCTCCTTCTTCTCTTGGAGATTCAATTAATTAATTCTCCTTACAGTTCAATATATTAATAATCTCTCGTTATTAGTAATAATGTTTTAGTTCCTATTATTATCCAACGTAACCTGCATCTCCAATTTTACACATATCTCATCGTTCTAATTAGGCTCATTTACTACTGTATTTATAAAAATATTCCTTTATCTCTTAATTCCCTTCAGCTGCTTCATCTCGTCACCTTACTTATCGATGTCGATTGATTACTTCAATTTGGAGTATCATCTCATATTTTGAGTGTTTCAGTTGCTATGCAGACTATTTAAATTCTTTTAGTATTCTACTCCTGTTTATGGAACCCAAAGTTATCATGGATTTTTAAAATGTGATTACTTTCCCTTTTGGTTCTCAAATTCACTGTCACATTGTCATACATTTCGATTAAAGCCTGAGTTTTCTTCTCAATTAAGTCAACTCAGCTATCATGTTACTTTTTTTTTTTTTTAAAATAAATCCAATTTTTGTTCTTCTTCTCACGCTAATCACCTCTTTACCAATTCGTATAAATGAAATGTACCTATACAATTTTCTTAAATATTCTACCTTCCTTGTCTTCATTACATTAGCTACCATACAAACTTCTCGCAAAATATTCCAACCTTAATAACTTTCAGTTATGACTTATTCGAATCACATTTCAAAATTCCTTTCTAGTTCTTTAACAGTTTTTATATCCCACGTTCTATTCTTGATTCATTCAATTCTAGAATTTTTGTTAAATTATACATTTTACCTAGACGAATTTCATTTCTATTGCGTCTCCATTCCGTATTTACTATTCAGTACTCTTTCGTGTTCTACATTCTTTATCTGGCATTGATTCCAAAATGATATTGATAAGGTAATAACAGCGTATATAGAGTTCCATTAAGTTTCATTCTAACAGTTGAACAGTTTCAATCCTCTAACAACATATCACATTCGTATTTTTAAGAAACATACAGAAACTCTTTCTCTTTATTTACACAAAATATCCTTTCTCATTCTCCACACCTCCGAACCTTGCTATTGGTGCACCAAAAACTAGTCTCTTCCGATTGCCTTAGTGTTTGTCTATCCGTCATTCCAGTCCAACTGTCTCCTAGTTAATTTATTCCTCCACCAATTCTCTGTATTTCTTATCAACTCTATCTTACGAACAAATGTCATGCAAATTCTATTTCTCTCAACACATACATTAAGAAAATAAAATCAATAAAATTAAAAAAAATTTTTTAAAAAAATAGAAAAAACTCTACTTGATTATTTATTTCCTTCGTGCATTTTCTCCGTCAATCCCTCACAATAATTATCTCTTCTTGCTGTTACTCATCAACTTTTTACGATACAACAATCCACAAATATCGCCCAAAACAGAGTCATCCCGAATTTTTATTTACTCACCCGCACTTACACAGCAAGGGATAAATTATTAATCGAAACAACCGTTGCACCACTCCCGGCACAGTATCTGCTTAACTTCACTTCGTTTGGAAGTCCCATTACGCACTCGCTGTTGTAAAGCACACATGACACCGCCACAAATGAAGAGATCGGACCCATTTGCTGCTCTCAACCCGCTGGTTGTTGCAATTATCTCTTTTAAAGCCAGAGTAGTGCGCAATCACATATAATTTTGATTCCAATTCATACACGTTTGTAGTTTGTTGTTCCATAGTTCGTTTTAATATCATCCATTATATTCCATTTCATTTTACCAAGCATTGTTTTTCGAAAAAATAGCTAGGGCCATATACGGTATGCATACTTCTAGGAACTTGAATGCCTTTTATCTGGTCTCTAGGATCGGGGGTTATTTTAAATGAGAGAAAAGGGTGTGAATGATGGGAAGAGGAGGTGTAAATACACGAACGATGGGTCACGCCGTCCGTAATTTTCCTATATTCGGAAACTACATGCGTATTGGTTAAGGGGGAAGATATAATATGTATTCATAACGAATACACTCAATGTCCTGCTCAAAGGGAAGAATCTACGTACACTGATGTGACATAGGCTTCAAAATTTAATCAGCATTACTTAATTACTCCAGGCATCACACCGCATCGCACTTGAGACGCACATCTATATATCCATAATAGTAATAGGGTAATTGCGCTCGCTCGTACTTTGGAGGGATTAATCACTGTGAGTGTTGTAATCGATTCTATCACCACCTGGACGAAAGCCTGTGAAATTTTATTAGATGGAGATTGTATGGATTATACGATTAATTTCTCTCTCTCTGTATCTTTGTGTAAAAAAAATGAGCGCAAACATTAAGCTAGAGTCCCTCTCGAGCATTATAAAAAATTTAAAATAACGAAATCGGAGCCAAACGTGCTTCGAACAATCGCTCAGCACAACGCCCACGGAAATAATTTATCGTGTCATTCTTGTTCGTGACCATCTCTGGTTTAACTCGTAGGATCACAGTCTACAGGAATGAGGCCTATTCTCTCACAGCATCTATTCAACACAGATTTCGTGGGCCAATACTGTCACCGAGTGAAGATAGGGTGAGTCGATCCAAACATTGATTTCTCTAACTTAAAGTAAACCCACAGGCGGATGGTATAAACGGATTAGCGAAACACGCAACTCTTCGACGAGAAACACGATTACAGATACAGGCGAAACCGCTTCAAAGCGAAATCCATTCCAGTACTATACGAGGAATAACGAGCACAAAAAAAAATGATCTTTCGTTCTTAAAAAAGGCAAAAAAATATTTAAATCAACAAGTTCCTTGAGAAATAATTCGAGAGCGTCCAATTTTTAAGCAGCCACTACGATTAAACTTGATGGGACCAAAACAGAATTAAGAAGGACACACACGCGAAACAGAAAAAAGGGGAAAAATATTTCAAAAAGACGGCATTTATAATTTCCACAGACGGACACAAAGCACACGCAATTTAACATATATAGCAACAAGTCCAGAATGCACAATATAAAGCGAAAAAGATTTATAAACAACCGATTACGCGACCACGGAACCATTTACACAAACTAACTTGTTCCTTGGAACTAAGAGCCAACAAACACACTTTAGCATCTCATTCTCTTCCAAAAGAAAAATTGCAGATAAGTCAGCGGAAACATTCACCTGCGTTAACAAAGTCAAAAACTTGGCGAATCTTTTTCTCTTTGCCTATGGCGCAGAAAAAGGCTCTCATCCGCTCCACTGACGCGAGATCTTATCCGGCAGGCTTCCTGCAAAAAAAAATTTTCTTTCTTGCAGTGGCTGGTTTCCATCAACTCTGATGCCCGGATTTAAAAACAGCATAAGCTAACTCGACAAACAGAAGAGAGAAAGTTTTTAAATTGACAACTCTACTGTCTGTTAAATCACAAAAGATACAGAACGCAGCCAAGAGTAGCTTTAAACCTGAAGAAAAGTTGTACGCCAGCAACACAATAGAAGAGAAAAGAGAGAAGACTTTTACCGAAAAAAAAGAAGAGAATAACCGTTAACCGAAAAGAAGAATCATAGAGAACCAGCACGGCAGAGAAGAGAAACCAAAAGAGAAACAAGCACAATCACCGAAAGAGAAACACATCGCAATGTAACAGAAAGAGAGAAGAGAAGCCTACCTAGCGCACTACTGACTCTATATAATGCCAGCGGCCCCGCTCTCTTCTCGCTCTTTCTTCCGCCTTACACGTGTTTCGTAGACATCCACTCTCGTCTTTTTCAAGGGATCTAAAAACATGGTTGTGATTCCTCAACCCGACCGACTCACACTGTACCATCCAGCAATCAGGACAAGCAATTGAGCTTGCCTCCGCCCTCGCTTCTCTCTCCAAGCGCGGGGAGAAGCCAGACGGAAAACAGGCCGTATAACGTGCGTCTCTTGGCTAGCGCTGCGGAGATCGTGTGGACGCACGCAGCCTGTTGATGGCGAGGGGCGATAGAGTGGTGGCGCTGGGGTGTGGTGGTGGGGCGGGGCCTGTAGAGAAGCGCGTTGGGGTGGGTTGTTCAAATTAAAAAAGGACAAGAAAAAGCGGCTATCGAAGGACGCAGCCCGAGAGTTCACATAATTCGCTAAGACAATGGGTTTGGGCTAACTAACATGTACTTAAGAAAATATCTCACCTACGGGACCTGAAATGGTTGTATATGCGATTTCCGCAGCCTGTGCGCGAGTAGAGGTTTTAATTTTAATTATTATTTAAAATAGAGAGAGTAGTTTATTTATTTATCTATGGTGTGAGGTGGGTATATAAACACGATAATTTCAAAATATTTGGCCCCGTTTGTTCTCTGGATCAGGCATTGCGCATATCGGTATGTGCACTTCACACCGCGTGCCCTTCTGCATTTTTAGCCGGATTAGGTTGCGTAAGCAAAAATCATTTTTTAAAATGGCCTGAGTTTCTCACGCGATATATTCCTTCTTCTTCTATCTATCTTCTTCTATTCTGGTTGAAGACAAAACCTTAGGTTAAACCTTGAGTCTAATTCAAAATAAATACAGGTACCGAGATCTCACATTAAAAATACTAAAACCTGTTAAAACAACATTCCCAATCACATTTAAGACGAGCACTTTATTGATTAGCGTTAATTATCAATGAACTTTAATAAATAATCGGAACAAGACTTTGAAAATTACGAAAATTCAAATCTTAGTTTTATCTATTTCAAAGTATATGTCCAAATTTAATGTGAAAAATGAAATTCAAGAATAATTACACAACAATTATGCGGTACACTGAAAGGAAACACCTCCAAACAATGACGTCATCGATATTGAGCTCATCAAAAAGAGCACGTGCACGACATTACGGAAGTTAATGTTGATATTGCAATTTTCATTAGAACGGAGCTACTTAAAAATTTCATTTTTAACATGTTATAATGATAACAGTAAACAGAATTGAGACAAACGTGGTAAAACGTTACTCACCCGTGAGAAATTAGTTTGTTTAATGTGGAAGGTCTGTGAAACACGGGTTTTTAAAATTTTTAAAAAAATTAATTTTAATTTATTAAAATTAAATTATAATTATTTTTTAAAAAAAAAAAGAGGAGGAAAAGAGAAAATGAGTGGAGGATGGGGGGAGAAAGAAGGTGAAAGAGGAGGTCACGGAAAATTTAAAAGTGTACGCTATTTTTTGTATGACAAGATGTGATAACAAGAATATGAAAGTCAATCCTTCAATATTGATATAGAAAAACTGGACCTGAAGAAGGGTTTTTTGAAAAAAGTTTGGAATCAAATGGAGAAGTGTTGTTTGATTACAGAGAAAACAAACAAAGATACATAAAGATGAATTATATGACTTGGGGATTATAGACTGACACATAAAGGTAAGTAGAACAGATGTAATATCAGGAGGGAAATAGTCACAAATTGCTATAATCTGTTACAGAATAATTGATTATATACTCAAATCTTGTTATATGGATAAATGCTATAAAAGAAAATTTAGAGTGTTAGACTATACATGTTCAGTTAAAGTAGAGACTGGCATTTAAGATTCTTGGTTTAGAAGTATACAAGCCCTGTCTGGCTGATTTTGTATATGTAACTACTGTTGTTGACTCAGCCATATATCACATTCACGAGTTCGGCTAGACTATCTTTAAGGTACGGAAGCCTGCATATTCATTGTACAGCTACCCCTCCATTCAATAAATGACGCAGCTAATGAGCTTACCACAGAGCCTCATATGAAATAAATGAAAAAATAAATAAATAAAGGTAATATTGTTTCCTATGATGGATGGGTATGTCAGAAAAATGCACCATAAGCTATGATATATGTATGAACAAATTGTCTCATCAAGCAACGACAACAAGGTGGGTTTTTTGATGATAGGAGGATGAGAAATCACCATTTTAATGTGAAATAATTGTGACCAAAATGTAATTTCTGTATTATTTTATAGTTTGTCTTCTGTGGTGTTATATGTGTTAAAAATTTCGTTAACCGTATATTAAAAACTCTACATGTATTCCAACACTACAGCCACCATTATCACAAGATCTACCAAGCAACCAATATACAAATTAAACAAAATAACAATTGTGTCATTTTGACCTTATTTGCCCCATAATTTGGTTTTTAAACAAACGTGGCAAAAAGGAATCATTAAACACAAAACAAAATACAAGTTTCGAGATGATTAACTCTCACACAGAAAAATACTGAAGTACAAACAAAAAAGTGTATATTCTTCCATTGTAACAATAACTACAAAGTCGTATTAATTGCATAAAAGTTCTCAGAGAAAGACTGCACGAAAGATGAACCAATAGAAAGAAGATGTAACGTTGTAAATAAATCAGCAGGAGATAAAGCTTTTATTCGGAGTAGAGGTAGTTAAGTAGTGAAAGTAATATACATTTTTAATATTTTGTGAAAACAAAGCAAACCAATCAACGATAATGGAATACACATATTTCTGAAATGTGAAGTAAAAAAACAGTATAATACCGGTTTATGTTTTTTTAAATGAATAATTGAACAACAAGGGTACTGTAGCCAAAAAGATGAAAATGAGAACAAAAGCCAAGAATTGGTGTCTAGTGTTTTTCCTTTTTGCAACCATAATTGATTCGAGACAAGATGTTCCCGTATGTCTTTTATCGCCTAACACCCGCAGTTAACTTTTCTTGTGCAAAATTCTATCCACAAAAAAACTCAACGCATACATTGGGCTATTAGGCAAAATAATAAAAAAATAACACCAAAAATTCTATAAACTATTCTCCAAAAAAAACAAAGGAGATGAGCCATAAGTCTAATCCGTAGAAGATTGAATCCCAAAAGATTGAGCTTTTAAAAACAGCCATAAGTGCTGATGCACACAGGCTCCAGAACTTACATTTATCGCGAAACGCACCAATATGAAACTTAAAATAGAGCAGTTTCTGTTATTTCTTCAAACTGCTCTCTTTGAAAAGAATATATGAAACTGTAAATAAAAATTTAAATATTTCATATATGATAATTGATGACAAAATAACTAACTCACCATACTTGAATAAAAAACTACACCTAAAATAACAGAATCATGATCAACACTCCACACATTTGTTTTCTCTCTTTTTTTATCCCAAAAAAAGTGAAAACAAAAACATCCAACGCTATTATACATTCAACTCATTACTTCCCTCCAGTAAAACTTCAAGACAGCTGAAATTCAACACCATAAGATACGTCATCTCTTCCAAAACCAAATCTTTATTACCACTCGATAAAACCACATACAAATCTCTCCTTCCAAATGCTGTTTTTCACTCCTGAGAGTTTCTATCTGACATTGTAATACATCACACCCAAGCAGATATTTCAAATAGTTCCCCCATTCATTGTTTACAGAGACCCTAACGTTTTGTCACTTCAACCCTGCAGCGTCCGTCAAACAAATTGAGAAATCCTGTAACAGAAAGACAATACTCATATATTTGTTTTATCACAGGACAACCGCACACATTGTACATAAGCTTTAAGTCCATATCTTCACAAATTGACGAAACATCAAATCAATTGAATAACTCCCAACGTATTTATACACATATTCACCCCTGATACCGTTCTAATCAATTCTCGTATCAGAGATGTGTGGAAACCATCATTCAACAACTCATGCTGTAAACAGGACAAATAAAAAAATTTTAAGTAAACAATTTTATAAAATTACAACACAAAGAGAAGAATTTTTACACAAAAAAATGATAACTGGGGATACTTTACTGAAATAGAAGCAATACCTACAATAATGCCTATCCCAACATAATCGAGAAAAACCAATTAATTTTTTATAAAATAAAAATCAAGCTATGTTATCGTTGCCCCTTCTTCAAAATTTGTGTGTGATAATGAACTTACAAATTTATAAAAATAAAAAATGAGTCTCCGAATAAACAGATAAAGTGACGTTTTTTCCTCTATAACGAAAATATCAATCGTTCGTAAAAAAAATAAATTAAGTTTACATACACCACCTTGTGATCTAAACCAATTTCTAAATTTCGATTATTTCCGTACAAAACATTTTGATATATTCAAGTTTTAAAATAATTAATAATCATTATTATGGTCTTAACTACACCAATATAATTCCATCAATGGTGAGAAATCATTTAATATAAATTCCTATAGATCGTTATACCGGATCTGATCTTCAACCAAATTTCTTTCTTAATCAAAGTATGAACATTCGTCACAAAACAAACCGAAACCTAAAATTTTTCTATCCTGATCCGGTACCAACATAACATTTCAACGGAAATAACAAGCCACAAAATTATTGAAAAAAATAACCAGTACAAACACACAAGGCAAACGAATATTCATCGACAAGACTTATAAAGGGATGACAAAAATAACATTCCTTCACTTACAAATGAGACATGGCACAGAGTAATATAGCACAATAAAAATATAATTATTAGTCGTTTTAGACACTTATTAAATTGTCCTAGTAAACTACTATCATAACTTGTGCAAAGGTATACAAAAAACACACCTTCAAGCCAAACAACAACGACCTTCTAAACCACCAGGAAAATCTTTTAATGAGGTTCCCACAATCAGAGAAAACTTAAATGATTGCCTATTCCACACCTTGAGTTCGACGCGGCAACTGCAACCAAACAGCAAACCATCATCCGATAGCTGGCACAAAGGTTTCCCACCCCATACCCGTAGAATGATCAACAAATGCAGAGCACTGTATCAGTTCGTTAAGCGCGCCACATACGATGCAGACGGTTGATCTATGTCTTTACACACTTGCCACCAAATTCCCCCTTCATTCCTCATCAGGAGAGCACATTCAGTTGGCAACGTTGACAACCATTCTGTTTTTGTATACTTCGGTGATTCTTCCTGTTTTAGTCACACACAGTGGTATCAAGTTTTCCCTCATTTTAAATTCTAAATTATGCTTTTTTAACCAAATTATAATTAGGTATGGTTACTTGCACACTTGATTCCCTCTTTAACTCATATATCTATGAACTGTGATCCGAAAACGCCGACCACCTGCCATGCCTTACTCGAAAATTAGGTATGTGCTTTGTCCATGAAACCTACAATAAAGCTCTCGACAGGGTGAGCCTTTTTAAAAAACCAATGTTTATTTAAAACATTACTCAACATAGTCTTTCCTCCCTGATCCATTGAATTTTCTCTCTCTTGTCCTTACAAACAATTGGTCCCCCGGAAAGCAACACAAACACCCCCTGGTTCTTCTTCAAGTCAGAGACCATGTTGTGGACACAAGGATCGTTCATCCTTTCTAATAAATTAAGGTCGCCATGCTGTCGAAATCTTAAATTTATAAAAGAGTAAAAACATTTAGCCCTCGATCACCATTCTGAAGCTGGTACCCTATCTTATACAATTCTAATGTCTACAATGTCAAAGAAGGTAAACTTCGTTTTGCTCTTTTGAATTGTGAGGTAAAATAAAAACAATATTAAATACAAAATGTTGCAACCCTAAATCTTTTGTGATCCACGGGACCATATCAACATCAAAATAGTACAAGGTACCGGGTGTTGGGCTTTCAAATAACTCCGTGAACAATAAAAGCCCAACTTTGGATAGTACCCTTGATTATCCTGGAGTGTGGGGTAAGGAGGTCCACACTTATCTCCTTCGCGAGTGGTGTATATATTGAAATGAATGAAAAGTATATAACCGTATTGGCCGCTATTTGGTGTCACGAAGATCAGATGGGACAGATGGACACGAAATGTCATCCAACTTAAATAGATCACTGCTTAAGAAGACTGGACACTAAGGATAGGACGGAAATGGATACACTCTTACAAATCCATCCTCCAACACATGTTGGCAAATGATAGCTGATACTCGGCAATCCATGGTCTTTGTGTTCTCATTAACTGTGTTGTAATATACTTTCTCAATAGCTAATAGTACGTGAAGGCAAAGACAGAGAGACAATCACACCCGTCCAATCGGACTTCAGCCCACAGAACATGTTATCTATTCTCTTAAATCTTCCATCAACCGCACTGTGTTGCTTCTTCTCTCGATCGTCCAGGGCTTATGCATGGGTAACGATAGAACGTCGAAAATACCATGGGTCATGTAGGTTGAAATGGATGTACACGTTTACACTTTTTTTTTTTAATTGCAAAAGCAGTTGCATTATT
>CM068956.1:126188387-126191078 GCA_035128595.1 Eptatretus atami
CTTGCACTTTTGCTCCGCTCATAACAAGGGGAAGCAATTCAGGAGTAGAAAAAAACCTTTTCAACTTCTGAATGGCTCTTTTCGCATCCTGACCTGTTGGTATAAAGTGTGATTGGTCCAGTGATCCGAAATCGCTGCGGATAGTACAAAATCCCCAAAAATATCCCCTCCATCCCATTGTAGCCAGATGGGGCGGGGGGGGCGGGTAACGGGGAAGGGTGGGGGGGGGGGGGGGGGGAGATTCTATGCCTTATACGCCGCACACAAATATTGTACCATTCAGGTGTGCCTGGAGGTTCAAGGAGGTATTTTACTTCGATTTTTCCGGGTATGGTTTGCTGTCCATTAATTCGCCCTTTTTATGGTCCACACATTTTCTCATTCCCGATGTCTAGATAGAAGTACTGGCATGGTTTGATTCTCCAGTAGAGGGAAGGGGTGATACGCGCCACCCGCGCCGCTGTCCTGGCTAATCGTTAAAAACAGGAGATTCAAAGGTGCCAATTTGTTTTGGCATGGGAGCATGAAAGTAGTGGTGAGGGGGGCGTACTTGTATCTAGATCCCTCCCCTTTTCTTCAATCCATCAGTTGAACCTTACCGCTAGCAATTTTTGTTAACTGGCGTGCCAAAGCCGTTGAAGCCCGTGTGGCCCAGCAGGCTTTGGGTTTGCCTTGGGGAAAAATATATTGTCTGGTACGTCCGAAGGGGGGGTCGTGAGGGAGGGAGAGTTGACCAATGCTTGCATAATTGGGATCGGGCAATTATAAACCCCCCTTCTCCCAAGTTACTTTTTAGTTGCTACTGTATTCTACCCAATCGCCGAGCGTTGATGCCCTTTAATCTACTTTAGTTAAAAACTGGGTTCGGTATCTCGATCACGGTGACTATGTACCCACACGATGCGTGAACCGCGGCCGCCGCCGAACTGTGAACTGCAGGGAGACGAAGGGTAGGTAAATTCCGTGTCTTGAGGGGAAGGGGAACGTGAGGCGATGTGCGGGAGAAAAGAGAAGGAGTGGGGCGAAGTGAACACACCCACATTCCCTTTTGCTTCATGTCCTAGCGTACTGTGAGAGATCAATGCCATGGTAAGTGTTCCCACTGGATATTTCAGTCAATTCTTTATGTAGGAGTGCATGTAGATTGCTCCGTCTCTGTTCTGCTATCGCCATAGGTGCTCGCGGGCCCCAGTCTTGACCGTGTTTTCGGCGGGGGAATCTAGTAATCATCACGCGGGGATGCAGCTCGGGTATTGTAAAATGCCCAGCGTGCAGTACAAGTGACAGAAAAAAATCAGTCATTGGTAAGATAGGTGGTTGTATCATGTTGTCCCTGTCTCTGCTGGAATTGCTCAGTTTACCAGAATGTGTGAGGCAGTTGATCCAGCCCGTGCTTACCCTCGCGCACTTTACGTGCAATGTCGGAAGGGTAGTCAAAGCAGTTACCTCAAATGGTGCGCTGCTCCACCGAGGTCTCCAAGCGCGCTGCTGTTCCTTCTGAAGTAGTGTTTATCAGCACGTGCTACGTTTGCCTCTGCCGCTGGCTCAGGAAGGGGAAGTATGTGGTACGGGCTTTTCCATCTGCGCGTGCGGGGTAGGGCCTGCTCTTTACCGTACTTGTGCCGTGGGCGGGCGGAATGATCGCTCCTTGGGCGCATTCCTGTGCAAAGCTGGTTTCTCACAAGAGATGGTCGAGCAAAGCTTCTGTCGCCATCATGTGAATATTGCCAACCTTATTGGTGAGGGAGGGGACGGGAAAGGGGAGGGGTGCATAATATGATGCTGGGGAGGCGGGTCACAGGTAGGGCCGTAAACTCATTGACGCTTCCCATTAAGTAAATTCACTGGGCCGAGTAAACCCTGTGTGAAGGGCCTTCCGGGGTTACTGGGGGTAACGAAGAGCGAGATCGCGGGGTGACGTCAAATGCTCGAGAATAGTGCCCCGAAAGGTACATGGCGATTCTGGCTAGTAATTAATAGACCACGCTCTCCGTTGTATTTTAAGCCAGAGTGTTTGTCTGTCAGATAATGTCCGTTTTGGCCTGGGGCCGTCCACAACACCTTGCTGACTCTGGGCTGATAAAACACAATGAAATCGTTTGCTGTTTTGAGAGTCCTCGCGGCCAGGTGCTTTACACGCTGCTCCGTGGTGTGAATTGTTCCACCCGTAAGATAGTTGGGCCTCCGTGTTGATGCGTGAGTGACACCTTATGAAGGGAAGTACAAAGTCGCCAGAAAAAAACTTAGTGTGTAAAACAGGTGACGGTTTACCACGGGGGGGGAACGAGAGGGGAGGTAGCGGAGGTGATGAGCAAGGCGGGGGGCAGATCAGCCTTTTGCGACGAGGGATGGGCCGCCGATTCTAGGCCCACTTGAGTAGAGAAAGTGTGAATCTACCACTAGCCAAAAAGATGCTGAAGAGACCGCCATGATGGAGGCATCTTTATGAAAAAGAGAGCTGTATTTGAAATAGGTGACGCGAAGGGAGTGAAGGGAGGGCGAACGGGTCCGCAACCGGGTGCATAAGGGGTGGAGCTCCCAGCCACTCTGAATTTTTCGCCTACTTCTGACTGTATGTGGCTGGTGACAGTATTGAGCACTCTGACACCCAACTTTCTGCTACTTCCCCCAATTGCGCGTGGGTTGCGAATACCAGGATTTCGTCTGCACATGTCATCACATGCCCCCTTC
>CM068956.1:126201338-126216894 GCA_035128595.1 Eptatretus atami
CTCCATCTGGTGGTCGTGCTCGCGGCCGACGTCCCGGCCCCGCAACAATATAACTAGAACTGCCACTTTATAACTGCTGGTAGTGACGACCAGGTACCAAGACTTCCCGCTTTGATACAACCCCACTTTGATCAGACACTTGACCCTGACCCATGACGTTTACTATTATACTATTGAATTTAGATTGGGATTAAAATAAATTCAATTCATAGCAAATGGAAGACCAAATAGGTACAGTCCTGCATTGGAGAAATCAGGAGGAACCCAAACAAGCAAAAAGCAAAGATGGAGTCATCAGGAGGAACCTGTATGGGATATGTGTTTGTGCTGCTACTCCTTTACCTTCAAACTCATTCAGGCACAGCCAAGTAAGCCTCATTCTTCTTCTTCTTTCGGCTGCTCCCGTTAGGGGTCACCACAGCGGATCATCCGTATGATCCGCATCGTGATTTGGCTTAGTTTTTACGCCGGATGCCCTTCCTGACGCAACCCTGGTCGCCTCTTACGACACAGGGATATGGTACACCTATTCTAACCGGGGCATACACTGGGCCCAGTACACTGGTACTCACTTCGCCGACCTCGGAAGAATGACAGGTTGAGTCAACCTCCTGGTGTGTATTAATTCAAGCGGCCAACGGGGCTTGAACTCAGGACCTTTTGGATCCCAAGCCGCTACCCTAACCACTACGCCAACACCAGGCTCAAGTAAGCCTCATTCAAAAACTAAATTAAAATAATCACGAACCCAGATTCAAAAAATAAAAATTCTGGCTGCCACACCATGTGTCGGATCAGGTTGAAATTTAAAACATTTGTTCCCCATCAACACTAGATCATAATTGTGAAGTTTCACATCGATTGATTTAGTGGTTCAAGAGAAATAATTTTAAAAAGATTTTCGCTCGATTCAATATGGCTGCCAGGCCATGCGACATCAATTATTTGTGAATACCCTTGTATTCCCAAGGCTTGAGGAACATTTGTGTGAAGTTTCCCCTCGATCTGTCCAGTCATTCTGAAGGAGATTTTTGAAGGTTTTTGGGTAAATCCAATATGGCTGCCAAACCATGTGACCTATGATGTCATGTGTGAACCTTTTGTTTCTCATGGATAGGCAGTCATGTGTGTAAAGTTTCACCTTGATCTGTTCAGCCATTATTTTCTTTTTTTTAAACAATATGGCTGCCGAATCACGTAACCGATGATGTCATGAATTTTTTTTCTGTCAACCATTTTATTCCTAGATGACCTTCAAAAATTTTCATACTGATCAGGTTTAGTGTTCTATATATTATGCAATTGTGATGTCGTATTGATGGCACCGATGACGTCATTAAATAATCACACTTTTTCCGCATGAGGAGTACTTGCCACGTGCCAAGAGTCACCATCGCCTGCCCCCGCTGCACCGTCACCACCGCCTGCCCCCCGCTGCACCGTCACCACGCCTGCCCCCGCTGCGCCATCACCACCGCCTGCCCCTGCTGCGCCATCCACCGTCGCCTGCCCCCGCTGCGCCATCACCACCGCCTGCCCCGCTGCGCCCGTCCCCCCCACCCCACGCTGCCCCCGCTGCACCGTCACCACGCCTGCCCCCGCTGCACCTCGTCACCACCGCCTGCCCCCGCTGCGCCGTCACACCGCCTGCCCCGCTGCGCCGTCACCACCGCCTGCCCCCGCTGCGCCGTCACCACTGCCTGCCCACCGCTGTGCGTCACGTACCAACTTCTGATATCCTCAGCAACCTCACCCCCCCTGCCCCCGCTGCGCCGTCAGGCCCCGCCGCCCGCGCCGCCGCCCCTGAACCGCCTGCCCCCACTGTGCCGTCACCACTTCTGATATCCTCAGCAACCTCACCCCACAACCGTAACCAACTATTATTTTCAAATTTCTCACATTCTGCTACTTGCTGCAAATTATCAATGCGTTCCTTCAACCTCCTAATAACTATCCTCAAGTGGGCTATTCCCTCACACTTCCTTCAACAATAAGAACCCTCTGCCCCCCTATTGTTCATGTGGCTCACATTGAGCAACTATCACATTTTATGAACTCCTCTTCTTTTCTTCTTTTGTCTCTATTTATACCCTTTTTTGTCCTCATACTCCCAAGGCCCCAACTGACTTAATGCTAAACTTAACATAAGGCCTCCCCCTGTTTATTTCAATAAACTAACACAAATACCAGCTAATACTGTTCTGAACACAAATAGTGGGGCAACTTAGCTAAATATAGCATAACAATTGTGCATTTTGTGAGGAAAGCACCAAATTTTGGCACACTAGTAGCCTAACATATTATGAACAGATTTGGATATTGGGCCATCTCAAATTCAGCCGCTGATGGCTGTGGCAGCCATTTTCCACTGCCATCAAAAATTTTGAGATGGCCCAATATCCAAATCTGGTCATAATATGATAGGCTACTAGTGTGCCAAATTTGGTGCTTTCCTCACAAAATGCACAATTGTTATGCTAAGTTGCCCCACTAAAATACAGCTTTATAAATACAGTTACGTAGCCCCTGATACAAATCACGATAACAAGATACGCAAAATAACAAACAATAAACACTTGTTTTGTTCTTGTCGAGTTTACCCTCTTGCGAAATACAGAAAGTGACGTCCTCACAGTTCTACAAAGCGGACGTGGGCGCTTTGCATTCTGAGATGCTTTCTCGTTCTTGTTTTTTTTTTTTCTTTTTCTTTCATAACATGCTGTTGTGCTTTCAATCTTGACCAACTAACTTAACCAACACCGTGATTATTATTCGTGTATGCATGAAGGAGAGGTTGTGTGCAACCCAGTCGCTGAGGAGGGGGGAAGGAGGGAAGAAAATTGATTGTGTCTAATGGTGTGTGGTGAAATGCAGATGAGGTGCAGAAAAGAAAATGGAAACGAGTGCATGTCTGTGGGGTCACTTAAAATAACTCCGCCCTCGTCGATCACTCTGATGCATCCATAGCAGACGAGATGGAAAACAAGAGACAGAACATGTGAGAAGACACTTCTTGTGTGTAAAACTATCTGTGCTTGTAAATGTGTTGTCGGCTTTGTCCTAATGAATGTGCCCGGCACGCCGCCTGGATCGCTTGCCCACCCAGCGCTCCACTCCACCTGCTCCGTTCTACGAGCTCCGTCCACCTGCTCAGTTCCGCTTTTCATCCCGAACCACCAACCAAGCCAAAAGTGTTCTTTTTCATCATCGATCACTCACGGTGTTTTTATAGTTGTTTGGTGATGGAGGAGCCTGAAGCCGGATCAGGATGGTCTGTAGGAGTTTCCGTGCGCCCCCGTTGGTGCACGGACACTTTCCCAAGTGTTGGCCCCGCCCATGCGTGGACTTGGTACCAAAAATGGTCTCATTTGCTCTGCGCTTTGCCACACGACTCATCTCCGAGATTAACATGGGGCAAGGGTATCTGGTGGTGCTCTCCGGCCACGAACATGCGCTGGACGCCCAATGAGGGTCATAATTGAGCGGAGCGCTAGGACTATCCATACAATGTTGAATGGATTTTAGCGCACACTGCACTTAAAGTTACACGCCAAAAGGTCCCGAGCATAAGCATCTCCAATGGTATGTGGCACACATTCCTCCCTGCCACCTCCAAAGGGCAGTGGTGGGCGTCTGTGGTGGTGACTGTGGTTGCGGCGTATATAGTGGTGGCGTAGCGTTGAGTTATGGCATGGTGGTTGAGGCGTCGTCGTTGTGGTTAATGGCGAAGGTAAGCGAGCTTGGGTTGTTGTGGAGATTGACGTGGGGACTTTAGTAAAGGCGTTGTGGTGGTTGTAGAAATATTGTAGCGTTGGGGTCCGAGTATGGCAAAGGTCTGAGGTGATGTGTCGTTGGATAATAGCGCAAAGTTTGAATGAGGTTTTGGCGGCATATGCAAATTAGTTGCTTGCATGTATGCATGAGGAGAGGTTGTGTGCAGCAAAGTAAAATATGAGGATAAAGACCTACCAGAAGGTCCATGCAACGCATAGGACTCATAAACCCACTCGGCATAAGGGAAGGATTATCTAAGATGAAATAACTATCTCAGGACCACTATATGTTGTGTGCCATTGCTTTAGGGGTAGCGTTGGCTTCGCAGAACTGCAACACAATGATCAATTGCCTAAAAATGCATGTAATGTGATGTTTGTTATCTTCAAGTGATGTGTGTTTGTGATGTGTTGTATTCATAGTATATTGGTTTGTACTAAATGTTATAAAGTCAAAAAATAAAAATACTAACTTTAGTCGATTATTATGCCTCCACTGACAAAGTTGCTGGAGGTATTGTGTGTTTCGCGTTGTCCGTGTGTCCGTCCATGCTGATTTTGTTTTCTCTGCAACTGCTTATCCGATTGATACACAATTTTCACCATATGTGCGACTACTCATGTAGGATGTTTTAATGATAATTATGATGTCATAGGTCATGTGGTGTGGCAGCCTTGATTTATTTGAAGGTTTAGAATAAACCTTTAAAAATCTTCTTCAAAACGGCTTGACAGATTGAGGGGAAACTTCACCCACATGCTCCCCAAGTCTTGGGGATACCAGGGTGTTCACGAATAATTACTAGGTCACATGGTCTGGCAGCCATATTGGATTCAACGAAAATCTTTAAAATATATATTTCTTTTGAACCGCTTAATCAATCGACGTTAAACGTCATAATTATGATCTAGTGGTCATGGGGAATATATGTTTCAAATTTCAACCTCATCGGCCACATGGTCTGGCAGCCAGAATTATTTAATGTTTTGCATCTGGGTTCAGGGATTTAATTCAAACTTAGCACAAGTATTGCAATCAAGTAATAATGTGGGCGGAGGCATATCTGGTGACGAGACGTCGAGGAGTGCCCTTCTAGTTTTAAATATATTGCCCATGCCAAATAGTCGTGAAGTCTGCAAAATGTCTGCAATACGTGCAAAGTCGTGAAAAGTTTCAACCTTGCTCTTCCATGAGCTTCGCTTTTGTAGAGAAATAAAATATTGTTTCAAAGACTTTCTTTGAACTTTTAATAAGTCCTCTCTCTCTCTCTCTCTCTCTCTCTCTCTCTCTCTCTCTCTCTCTCTCTCTCTCTCTTCTCTCTGTTCTCTCTGTCCTCTCCTCTGGTCTCTCTCTTGTCTCTCTCTGCTCTCTCTGTCTCTCTCTGTCTCTCTCTGTCCTCTCTCTCTTCTCTCTCTCTCTCTCTCTCTCTCTCTCTCTCTCCTCTCTCTCTCTCTCTCTCTCTCTCCGAACAGAGATAGTGGACAAAGCAGAGTGGACATCTCTCGGGCAGGTTTACAATCAATGCAAGAATCGTGACTGTGAATGTCCTAACTGTGGACGCACGATTGCTGCTGCACGTTTTGCACCCCCATTTGGAGAAATGCCTTGGGATGGGACGCAACAGCGTCGGCTTGCTAACCGCAGGTGACCGTTTCATTTTTACCTCATAATTTCTCATGTGCCTTTTGTAATTTACATGAACGTGCCATTGTGAAATTGCATTTAGTATTGAATTGCCTTCCCCCCCCCTTTTTTTTGTTTTCTTGTTCAAAGTGAACTCTTGGTTGATGTGATTTGCTTTGAATAAATAAAAAATGTCAAATGTTCTTTCTCAAGTATGTGGATTGAAATGCTCAATGTAGGTGGCATAGTCATAAAATTGATTTTCTTTGTGGACTTCATCAATCATTGGCTTTTAGCCAACATAAAGAAAATGTCACTATGTTATTGTGTTTTGATATATTTCACTGCCCCCCATCCCCCACCACCTCTCCCCTTGTGCAGCGGGAGACGGGGTTTAGTAATCGTCTGTGTCTGTGTGTGTGTGTCACAACGTTTTTACCAATTGAGCTTTTGTCATCAAATCTTCAACAATAGTGGGGCAACTTAGCTAAATATAGCATAACAATTGTGCATTTTGTGAGGAAAGCACCAAATTTGGCACACTAGTAGCCTAACATATTATGAACAGATTTGGATATTGGGCCATCTCAAATTCAGCCGCTGATGGCTGTGGCAGCCATTTTCCACTGCCATCAAAAATTTTGAGATGGCCCAATATCCAAATCTGGTCATAATATGATAGGCTACTAGTGTGCCAAATTTGGTGCTTTCCTCACAAAATGCACAATTGTTATGCTAAGTTGCCCCACTACAAACCCTTGTTATTAGAATATGGGGAACACAAGTCAATAAAATGGACAATTTTTTTTTAACTGTCGTTTTCGTCAAGTTTAAGTTGAATACAAAGCAGATGTAGGCACTTTGCATTTTGAGATGCTTTCCCATTCTTTTTTTTTCTTTTTCTTCTTTTTTTTCATACTTCATTGATTGTTCTTCAATCTTGACCAACTATCTTAACCAACACGGTGATTATTATTCGATACTGTTCTTTATGGTAACTCATTCATCCATCACAACCAGGATGTCTGTTCAAACATCACCACATTTTGATGAAGAAGGGAACTCGTGTATTCACTTCTGGTTTGTACCCACTCCATACCACTTTTCTCAGTTTACAAGAATGAGGTGATGGTGACATTCAGGTAATATTTCCAGAGCAGCAGCAAATAACAGCGTTGCTTAGGCCTCAGTCACATTTGCTCTACGGCGAGGATAAGGCGGCCGTACGCCCTCTGAATTGACGATAGGAGAAATGTGCGGCGGCCGCAGAGAAACTGAGGTGGCCTCAGGGTGGCCCTACGCCGTTTGGCTATATTTTACAGGCCGTAGGGTCGCCGTGGAATGAAATCGCGGAGTTATAACTTTTTTTCATTTCTACGCTTGCCGTAGCAATTAGACAAGCCAAGCTATGACGTAGATGTGTTCCACGCGACCGTACATAGGGCGTGCGGTGGGCTTGCGTTTTCCGTGCGGCTGCCGTAAGCTCTTCTCAATGAAAAATGAATTTTCCCAACCCCCAAAAAATTACGGCGGCCGCACTATTTACACGGTCGCCGTACGGTGGCCTTGCGGTCTGGTCTGTGTGACTACCTGTGGGCAACGCAAGGTCGACGCACGGTTCCCCTACGCCCGCCGTGCACCTATGTACGGCTCTGTGGCAGTCTGCGTCCACCGTGCGCTACCGCTAGGAGTCGGAGTATAGTTGTTTGCCTATACCGTGGCCCCCAGAATCCGAATTTAATTCGTTCCGGAGGCTGTTCGGATTGCAAAAAGTTCAGATTCAAAAAATATTTTCCCAATAAGAAATAATGGAAAGTGAATTAATCCGTTCGGACCCAAAGAAAACCCACTTTCAAGACACTTTTAACTGAAATTCCCCATGTTTAAGGTAAAATAGGATGAGTAAATGACCTTCGGTGGCGGTGTATTGATTGTAAACTGGTACAATCCACATCCAAAGGCCACACAGGCTCGCTCCGGCCTGGGTTCCGATCACTCGCGCTCTCTGCGAGAGCGCTGCCCCCAGGCAACTCATCAAACATGATGCCCCAGAACCACAATCACTTTCATCAAACCATCGGGCTGACGTAATCATGGATATTAAAATTTCAACCGGTTTGCTGTGAAATTCAATCCTTGCCCGACAGTCCGTCACACCACGTGATCGGATTGCTTTTTTTGTTAATAATTAAAAACACAGATGATTAAAAAAAAAAAAAATGATGGTGAAAACACGAGGTAAGACCTAAGTCACATTTGGCTCTGCGCCCGGAGGGTCTACAAATGTACGGACACTCGCAATTATAAGCGGCCGCAGTATTTCCACGGTCACACAATGTAGCAGTCACACATGTTTTTATTTTCGGGTAGCCGCACGGCGTTTTTATAAATTGTGGGAGACCGAAAACGTGGGGTGCCGTAATTTTTTGGGGGTTGGGAAAATTCATTTTTCATCAAGAAGAGCTTACGGCAGCGCCGCAGGAAAACGCAAGCCACCGTACGCACTACGTACGGTCGACGTGGAAACACATCTACGTCATAGCTTGGCTTTGGCGAATTGCTACGGCGAGCGTAGAAATGAAAAAAGTATAAAATCTGCAGTTATAATTCCACGGCCCTACGGCCTGTAAAATATAGCCAAACGGCGTAGGGCCACCCTAAGGCCACCTCAGTTTCTCTGGCCGCGCGCACGTTTCTGTCAATTCAGAGGGCGTACGGCCGCCTTATCCTTGCCGTAGAGCAAATGTGACTGAGTACTTCCACTGACGAACTGAATGAACAAAGCGCGAAGATGCGGGTCGAACAGGTGGGGGAGAACACGTGAACAAACATGAACGCTACGTTTTGTTCGGTTTTTAAAAATGTATTGGGTTTTTAGGCCCAAACTTTCTCGAAAAAATTGTTCGGATTCCAATTTGTTCAAACAGCTTGGCCGTTCGGATTCTGGGGGACCACGGTATATTATAGTTATAGTATATTCAGTTATATATACTGGTATTATAAAAAAAGGACTGGTATATATACCCACTCGTTACCGTCCGTCTGGCCGCACGTTCGCCTTAGGCCCCCCTGCGGTTGCCTTGCGGGCACCTGAGGGCTCCTTGCATCTGCCTTGAAAATATATTGCCGCCTCAGGGATGCCCTAAGGTCACCGTGCGACATCAAATCAAGACCGTACGGCACCCCACATTTTCGGTCTCCACAATTTATAAACATGCCGTGCGGCTACCCGAATGTAATGTAGTATACATTTGGTGGGACCGTGGAAATACTGCGGCCGCCGTAGAATTGCTAGTGGCCACAGATTTTGGAGACCCCACGGCCGCTGTGGCAAATGTGACCTAGGCCTTAGTCTGCTAGTCCTTCTTGGAACAATTACGTTTTTGGTTGTTTCAATGGCCGAGCCTCTCACCAATTAATGGAAAACGTGAGTTCAGAGAGAGTTGTTTTGGGAAAGAAAGAGAAGCAGTGATAGGATAGACTGATGTATAAATTGGTGCCATCAGTGCAATAATAAATTCTACAATGAGAATAATCAGATACTGAGATTTGTAGGGCAAGGACTGAACTTTGTACAACTTGAGTTGATGGTAAAATTGTCTGAATTTTGATGTCAGCGACTGCATGGATTTTCTCTCTCATGGGTCTCTAAAAAACAAGTTGAAAGGGTATCTTTATGGCTGGGAAGCTCAAAGTTAAGAATATAACCAAGTTTAAATTTTATTTTATTTTTTTGAGCTATTCCGTTCAAAATTCGCCATAACATGGAAAGTTCTGTATGTTTAAATTGTTTTATATTCTAAGCCACCAAGTGCTTTCCACAAGTGTTATGGACAATTAGAGACGTGACAAGTCTTTGTTTATGCTGAAAAAAGTCAGAAGTGTGATTTTGCTGTGACAGGTTCGCATTTGTCATCCCTTTTGAGCAGGAATTTTCAGCCCTACTTAAACAGAAGGCCGCATTGCATCCAAGCTTTTCAGCCAAATGTCTTTCCAAGTTTCTGAGTTAGTTATTCTTCTGTTGGCCTGAATTACTGTGATAATAACAAAGTGTAAACTAGAATGGCACTCTGTAGAGCGCATACCACCTTCAAGCTGAACAGTTTACATTTTGTATCCCACTGATGGGCCGGATATGCATCTGGACCTTAACCAAAATGTAATCGGCGTGTTCGTGTCACCTACCAAACTCATCCAACGATTTTTGTCATAATCCATCCACATCTTTTTGAAATATCATGCTATATATCGTTTGTGGCCCCATCTCTCAATGGTGAAGAATCAATTCGAAAATTAAAAAATATTTGTCGGATCCAGATCTTCACCGAAATCGAATCAATTCATTTTTGTCACACACCCATCATGTCGACCAAGTTTCATCCGAATCCATCCATAACTTTTTGAGATATGCTATATATCGTTTTTAGCCCTATCTCTAAATGGTGAAGCATCACTGAAGAAATTCCAGTATCTGGATCCAGATCTTCATCAAAATCGAATCAATTTGTCCTAGTCACACAACCTGTCCACCAAATTTCGTTAGAATCTGTCCTGCTCACCGACAAACAAACAAACAAACAGACAGGGCTGAAAACATAATCTCCGTCCACCTTTGTTGGCAGAGATGACTAGAAAGGTACTCGGTAGAATGCATACCTCCTTCAAGCTGAACAGTTTACATTTTGTATCCCACTGATGGGCTGGATATGCATTCCGACCTTTAAACCTAAATGTAATTGGCTTGTTCTTGTCAGCTACCAAACTCATCCACCAAATTTTGTCATATCAATCCACAACTTCAGTGGCTGAGGTAATAAGTAAAAACACTTGTTTCATGGTGGTCTAATCTCAGCTCTTGTTCCTTATTCATGGGCGAACAATCCAATATTTTGCAAATCCTGCTTAGCAGTGGTAGGAAGAGTAAACATCAAATAATCAAAAAGTAACGTTAGTATCGACTCTCAACTAACTGTCGTATGATATATATTTTTTTGGATATCTCATCTAGGCTCTTGGAATAGTCAGGTGGCAGATGATAAAGCGCAACATGTCAGTGGGACAACATGTGGATGTAGCAGAGAAATGAATGAACAGCAAGTGAAATAGATAGGAGGGAAGTAATGTTGAGGACATAAAATTTGGTTAATGAGGACATAAAATATCACGCTTAGGGATGGAGGATGACCAGAGGTGGTGCTGTGTTGCCAAATGAAGAGACTGAGCAAGGAGGTTCCATTAGTTGGAAAGGAAAGGGACAAATTCACAGAGGTGAGCGTGAACCTGCATTTGGAGCCAGCTTTGATAATGCAGAGCAAGGCTGGATGCCAGACTGTATCGAAAGCTCGAGATATTTCCAGAGAGATGGCCCTGATCTCATGTTCGATATTGAGGGCCTCCACCATTGTTGGGAGAGTAAAAGCAGCATGTCCAAAGCAGAGTGACCAGGTCTGAATCTGAATTGATGATCTGAGATGAGGCTGTTGGAGAAGAGGAATGATTTTATGTCAACTGCTATGATGGATTCCATGACCTCCCTGATGATTTGAAGTACGGTAAGTTAGGTTAGGTGTGGGAGCATGCGCTGGAACAGCGCATCGCTGCATCCACTTTCCGTCAGTACTCCAGGGGCCTCCATCTGGCCATCCCCCAGGCAGATGCTTGGCTCATATCCATCTCCCTGCGATGTTGATCAACCTGCTGCAACCACGGAGCACGCGGTCGTCCCGTTGGCCTCCTCCACTCATGAGGCTCCCTTGCTGAGAGAATCTGGTGAGCAGGATCATCGTCAAGAAATCGAGCCACATGTGCATACAGCCGCAGCTGATGCTCATAGACTACACAGGTAACAAATCTCATTTGAGTCTCTCTCGGCAACTGCTCATTGGACACAAAGTCTGACCAGCGATAGCCAAGGATTCTGTGAAGTGACCTGGTACCAAAGGAGTTAAGTCTTCGTCTCAGATCCTTTGTCAGAGCCCAAGTCTCACATCCGTAGAGCAAGACTGGAAGCACCAAGGACCTGAAGACTCAGTCTTTCGTCATCCTGCATAGGTACCGACAGTACCACACTCCATGATCCAGTGAATCTATGACTCCCCAGGCCCAATCCAGACGTCTATTGACCTCTAGCTCACAACCTGCGGAGACATGAATATCACTGCCAAGGCAAGTGAATCTCTCCGTGACTTGAACATCCTCCCACAAACAGGTACAGACAAGATAGCAGCATCCAAGATGTCATTGAAAGCCTATATCTTAGTTTTGATCCAGGAAACCTGTTGTCCCAGTGGCTCCGATTCCTCATTCAGTGCTTCAAGGGCCCCTACAAGGACATCCAGTGTTTCCGCAAGGATGACTGCATCATCTGCAAAATCGAGGTCAGAGATCTTGACATTCCCAAACGATGCACCGCAGCTTGATCTCTCCGACATCTTCCCCAAAATACAGTCCATGCAAGTGTTGAAGAGTGTGGAGGCCAATACACACACCTGACGAACTCCAGTAAAAACTGGAAAAATAAGTCTGAGATGGAACCACCACACCTCACAGCACTCTCTGTACCAGAGTATAGTTCAGAAATCAGATCGATCAACTTTGGTGGCACCCCGCAAAGACCGAGAATCCTCCAGAGGGCATCCCGATTCACTGAATTGAACGCTTTTCAGAAATCAACATGGGCTGCAAGCAGCTCCTGCCGAAGCTCTCGTCTGCGTTCTGTGAGAACCTGGAGAGCAAGGATACGGTCAATCGTTGACCTCTTTGGTGTAAAGCCCGACTGCGCTGGGTGCTAGTGCTCAAGCGGATTGTGGAGAACCCGATGAAGAATTATCCGAGCAAAGACCTTGCCCGGCACTGAGAGCAGCGTCACCCCTCGGTCGTTGTTGCAGCCCTGGCGATCACCCTTCCCTTTCCAGAGAGGGACAAACGAGGCCCCTTTTCCAGTCAGTTGGGATGATGCTTGTGCTCCAAACAGAGCACATAACTGCTTGCAGTGATACCATTACAGCATTTCCACCAGCTTTGAGAGAAGTTAATTTCCACCGTCTAATTGGGTCTGTAGTTAAGGGTGTCTGCTTTTGCAAGTTGTTATGTAATGCTTTGATGTTGGCTGATTTCCAATTTCCGAGGTGTATGTAGTAGATTAGTTCTGAAGCGTAAAAAAAAAAAATATATATATATGGTAAAGTAAAATAAAAAAAACCCGCGAATACGCAAAGCAAGTCACGCTTTATAACCTGTGAATACACAGAATTCATCTTTGTCAAGATGAATAGCGAATCTGCAAATCGCAGGGTCCGACTGTGCATCAATTTGTTTGATCTTTCCATTGTGACAAGTTGAGAATGTGAGTTTTGTTTGGTTTAAAAGCTTTTTGTTTTGATATACAATGGTCGAGGTTCATGGAGGGGCTATGTATTGCAAGTGTGAGTTCAATATAATGATCTTTTCCAGATCAGCTTAGAGGGAAGCCACTGCTGCCACCGACCTGTTAGCGGGATGTATAATTTTCATTTATAATGTGGAGTCATCTGCAAAGAGAAAAATTAAGTTTTCTAGATTTTCAGATAAGTCATTAATGCACACGAAAAGTACAAATCGGTCCAACACTGTCTTTGTGGAACTCTGGCTTTTACCTGGAGACAAGGTGAGATACCCCTGAGAGCTATATACTAAGTAAATTAGTGGAGGGAGCCAACAAGCTAGGAGGGATGGTGGCTTTGTATTCTAAAGACAGAAAGCTTGGCTTGATATTGCCTGATATTGTCAAATGTTGAATATTCAGGATCATTTAAGTCGATTTTCATCATCAGTTAAGTCAAGTGGCACACGTGGACTTCAGCCTTGACAACATCCTTCCCAATAATCGTTATAAATGTTCTTCCTGCAATGTGCTTGCTGAGTTGCATCACCTTGTACAGTACGCCTTGCCATTTAGAGCAACGGCATTCAATTGTTTTTGAGTTTGGGAGTTTGATGGCAGTGGCTCACATTCTTCTGCATTGAGTCTACGATAAATGGGTTTTTTTTCTTTTCTTCTCCTTTGTTTTTTTACAGGCTCTAAGGCTCTTGGAGGAGCTACAGCACAAATCATGCACACAGGTAGACAGATACATATGAGACAACACCAGACTGACTTTCACACAAATGCAGCCACTGAGATTGGGGGAAGTGACACCACTTATCAGAACATTCTGGGTGCCAGACACATCATTTTTATGACATCAGTTTTCTTTCTGCACTCAGCAGATCAGTCTGGGAGGAATTTCCTCCTCCATTTGGATGCCAACCTATGGCTTTTATCCTTACTCTATCCTTTAAACGTTGAGCATCAATCAAGTAAGCAGCACGTACCATTTTTAAAAGTCTTTGGTATGACTCGGCTTGGGCTCAAACGACCATCCTCCAGACTGAGAACGGATACTCTAACTATTACACCACCAAGTCTAGCTTGCCTCTATTTTGGAGTTTGAAGCTGGGCTGAATTCATCAAATGCCGAGCACTTGCACTGGCTTTTGGATTTTGCATGTGTTTGGGCACTATTAAGTGGTGTACTTTTTGCTCCCTCACTGGTTGCCGTTTCCTCAATGAAGTCTCCACTCCTTTCTTTAGTAACACCTCTATTCCTTCTCTGTGCAAACCATATTCTTTGCATGAATATAAAATTGTCTTCCCATCTCCAATCTCCATCTGTCGAAAGCCTTGCCATCGGATGCCACTCAGTCCAAGCACATCCCATTCACAGCTTGTCATTTATTTCATAGCTTGCGTGATTCTTTCTGCTTCTCTCATTGTTATACAATTACAGGTTCTGATCTTGCATCTTTTCTTGGATTAAGAGAATGCCACTATCCTGGCAGTGCCTTCCTTTGGGCTTTGAATAATGTCGTTCATTGAAGCAGTGATTTGCTGACACCTTCCAACTGACGAAGTGACTTGAGTTCTTAAAGTTTCTGTGATGGAGTTTTTTTATATATATAGAAATGGATTATTGACCCAGAGTCCAATCCTCCTCCTTTCATCTGGGGCCTGGAACCCAGCTTTTTTACTACGGCATATTTGCCACCAAAGCAAACTTGGGAACCGGTTAAGTCCTTCAGCCTTGGTGTATTGTAGCCCACCTGGAATTTCTACTTGCTTTCCCTTTGATTTGAGGATGACAATGCCTGCAAGTCTACCCTCTCTTGCCCCCCACACACCTCGACACCCATATTCATATTCCATTACTTCTGGCAATCGATGTGATTCATTCCAGGCCTTTTCTGATCGCATTTTATTTCGATTCTTCTGAGTCATGTAATTTGCCAAGATGATAATTAGGAGTTTGTTTACGTGTCCAGTAGATATTTAAAAACCTGGAAACGAGATTTTTTGTGAATTATACATGTTTGGATACATATGTATATATACATATATATATTTATTAATGGTTGTTTTTGGATGCAGATTGGCAAACAGTAACAACAGCAGTTTGAACAAGTCTGAGAGTGACCCAGAGGACAATGATGACATCAACGACAATGACTGGTCATACAGCTCTGAGAAAAAAGGTTTGTGAAACCTGCATTGCCATAATAAACCCAGGCAAAAATAACATTCCTTTCCTGTAGTAATTCTCTGCAGACTACTGTTGTATATGAGAGTACACCTCTCATATACTATAGTTCTAACTGTAGCATTTTTGTCTGGGAAGCAAGGCCATCTTCATTAAAGAAATGGGAAATTCCAAGAGCTATATGTTCACTTAACAAATTTAACTTCAAAGTATGTCAATGGCATGAGAAAGTTTGTGGGTTATTAATGAAACATCACCATAGATGAGGTTTGCTTTTTCCTGTTTGTTGCTAAATCGGCAACATTCAGTCTCTCTTCACAGGTGTATATATTGTCGGAAGGATGTGGTAATTATTACTGTGAAGGTGGTAACGATTACTGTGAAGGTGGTAACCACAAAGTTGGAATGTTTTTTATTATTTATTTATTTTTTGTTTTGTTTGCAAATCATGGCTAAATGCTAATTTCCTCAATTTAATTGAGACCTCTTTATCGTCTGATTCACATCTTTTCTCCCCAAAAATCCCGTCTCAAAGTATCCACCTCTGTTGCCTCCATTTTGGATAATAGATGACTGGTTATAAGGGGTGTGTGTGTGTGTGTGTG
>CM068956.1:126225695-126244308 GCA_035128595.1 Eptatretus atami
AAAGAGGTATTTGCTTTCTTCTCAGAAAAGATGCACACAATTCTGATGAAACTTCAAAACAACCTTCAGCTCCCAAGATAAACCAAAGTTTGTTCATGACAGAAAAATCGGCCTCAAAGGTGGTTTAAGGGGGTTTTCCACCAAAATATTCATTTGCTTTCTTCTACAAAATTACACATACAATTCCGATGAAACTTGACCACCATCTTCACCAACCGTGATGTACTAAAGTTTGTTCACAACTTTAAAAAAATTGGGGTCTACGAGGGTCTATGGAGGGAGGGATGTTTCCCCCCAAAATATGTATTTGCTTTCTTATCAGAAACTACACACGCAATTCCGATGAAACTTGACCACAACCTTTATCAACCGTGAAGTACCAAACTTGTTCATGGCATTAAAAAAATTGTGGTCTAAGGAGTTCTACAGGGGGGTTGCCCCCCAAAATATGTATTTGCTTTCTTTTCTGAAACTTCACACACAATTTTTATGAAACTTAACCACAACCTTTATCACCCGTGATTTAGTCCAAAATCACTGGAAGTAACACCTCAATCAGCAATGCTTTCTTCTCTTTTTTTTGTACCTAAGTATAATATCTGGTCGCAACGCTTTGTTTTCGATGTCCACGCTCGATGGGATCATGAGGTCGTACGTGAGCGGTGCGTACTTCCATGTTTTCAGTCATTACTTTTAGTTCATGTTCCCACAAATTTTCTGGAACTGGGATATCGAAGATTTTTCAGATGTGCCAGAGGACTACTTTACAAACTCTGTTGTGTCGTGTGTACAGCTGTTCTGACATGGGTTTGTTTTTTCTTTTTTTGGTGTTCGGTCATTAAGCATAACCTATCACTCTTTGCTCATGCCACCTCCACCTCTCACCATTCTCTTTGTTTTTTGTTCTTTTGTCCTCCTCCTCCCCCCCCCTCTCTCTCTGTTCCCTCCTCGCCCCACCTCAGAATAAAATGCAGCACTCTCCTCCCACACCTCTGTCGCTCTGTCTCTGTCTCTGTCTCTGTCCTCTGTCTCTGTCTCTGTCTCTGTCTCTGTCTCTGTCTCTGTCTCTGTCTCTGTCTCTGTCTCTGTCTCTGTCTCTGTTCTCTTCTCTGTCTCTGTCTCGTCTCTGTCTCTGTCTCTGCTCTGTCTCTGTCTCTGTCTCTCTCTCTCTCTCTCTCTCTTCTCTCTCTCTCTCTCTCTCTCTCTCTCTCTCTCTCTCTCTCTCTCTCACTCTCTCACTCTCTCACTCTCTCACTCTCTCACTCTCTCTCTCTCTGTCTCCTCTCTCTCTGTCTCTTTCACTCATCCCTCCTCGCACAGTGTATAGCAACGTTTGCAAGGCGTCGCTCTCCCCACCTCCACCCCTTCCTCGCTCTTCTCCCCTTTTTAGCTCCCCTTTTTTCACCCACTCCTCGCTCCCCCCCCCCTCCTCTCCCCCCCCTTCCCTCCATCCTCTCTGCCTCCCCTCTCTCCCTCTTTCTTTCTCCCCCTCCCCCCTTAATACTTCTCTCGAAGCGACGGTTGTATTTGCTAGTACACACACATGTACTGTATATGTACACATGTTATATATATATATTGTTGCTGGCCGGGGTCGGCCGCCAACCGACCGCTCTGAACGGAGCCGCAAGTCGAGTCGGCCCGAGCGATCGCCCGGATATAGATTGCCGCCCGGATAACTCCGAGCGACGGGTCCTTGTACAGAACCGAAATACGCCAATCGGCAGATCACGTGGGTAGGGTCGATTGCCAATCTTCAATGTACCTAAATACCCACGTGATCCAACTACCGGGGTATTCCACCCTCGACGGATCTCGTACGGAACAAACCGCCGAGGCGAGCTTGCCGTGCGCGATTCCGAGCGGCTTAATCGCCGAGAACCGTCGGTCCAAATGTCCCCTATTACGGCAAACCAACGGCTTTCTAACTCCCAACACACGAAATGTTCAGTCAATGAGGGAATGGACGAAGCGAGCAGGTTTACATTTACACAAAGACAATATTATAATGAAACACGTATGCAATTAACAAGCAACATAGAACTACAACCATCTATAACAATTATTAATGTACAGTCACTTACACAGTTTTACTTACGGGACTCGGCGCCACAAATATTCATTCGAAAGAAAGCAGGAAAAAGACCCCATCAAAGGCAATGGGGTCAGACTGGACCTCTTGGGTCTTTATGGCGTGGGACTTGGCAGACCGAACGAGTCCCACGAGACCGTTGCAGGTTACCTGCACCCTCGTGGTGTCTGGCTTGGGCGACCCACGATGCTCCTTCCCCACAGCAGCTAGCGTAGCCGCGTCGAGCTCGAGCCTTCCGTGTGGCAGGCGAGCTCTCTCCGGCTCTCTCCACACGAACGCGCGGTTTGCGCGACACAGCAGGCAAGGCTGCGCCTCCAGCTCGCGTCTCCTTCTCGACGCCCGGACTTCCACGCAGCTCCTTGGCTTCTGGGTTCCTCCCGACTCCCCCAACTGCCGAAGCAAACAGCTTACTCCTCCCACGGGACTCAGCACACGAACTCTGCCACGGGACTCCCACGAGCTCTTTGGGATTCTTCTCACGGGACTTCCACGAACTCTTTCCACCAACTCTTTTTGGATTCTCTGGAGATTTTCTCTGAACAAAGAAAAGATGTCCTCTTTATCCTTTGTACCCCTCCCCTGCACCCGGCGTGACTCATGCCCTCGTGATCCACCCCCCGCTCAACCACGGGTGGGAGGGAGTTGTTGACGTCACCGCAGGTCTTTCTTCCTTCGCAGAAGAGGGGGAGGGACGTTCCATTGCTTCTTTCCTTACTATTAAATCGATCCGCAGCGCATCTAATCGATTTCAAAACATTTAAAATGGGAGGTGAGCTATCTAGGGAACATGCACTTAACGACATAGCTGACTAAGGGAACCTGTATGTTGTTTGCGATTGAATCCAAATTCGTAACAATATATATATATATATATATATGTAAATATATTTATGTATATGTATATATAGATATATATATAGATATATATTAAATATATAGGATTATAGATATATATTAAATATATATGTATATATATATAGATATATATTAAATATGTATATATAATATATAGATATATATGAAATATATATATTAAATATATGTATATTAAATATATATGTATATGTATATATATATACATATACATATACATATAATTATACACATATATCTTCTTCTTTCGGCTGCTCCCGTTAGGGGTCGCCACAGCGGATCATTCGTATGATCCGCATAGTGATTTTTTGGCTTTGTTTTTACGCCGGATGCCCTTCCTGACGCAACCCTGGTCGCCTCTTACGACACAGGGATATGGTACACATTCTAACCGGGGCATACACCGGGCCCAGTACACTGGTACTCACTTCGCCGACCTCGGAAGGATGACAGGCTGAGTCAACCTCCTGGTGTGTATTAATTCAAGCGGCCAACAGGGCTTGAACTCAGGACCTTTTGGATCCCAAGCCGCTACCCTAACCACTACACCAACACCAGGCTATATACATACATACATACATACATACATACATACATACACACACACACTTTTCTAACAGGTCAATAGCTTGTTGAAAAAACAATCTACCCATACTACCAACTTAACAGGTATTTTTAATACACAAGGAAATGATGGCAACAAGACACGGGCACAGCATTGTTTAATAAATGTCATTAATCGAGGCAAACAGCATGAAAAAATTTGCGTTTTTCCTTGGTAACACTTGTACATCACTTGGGGTCCCCGTCCTCTTTAATGCACCTAACAGTATTTTTCCCAGCAATTGGATGTATGTCATCAAGCAAATTCAGGCTGCATACAATCAAGATTTAAATTTAATTGCTATTTTCTCCAAACCTGCACCTGGACTAATTTGAATTTGAGATATGGTGAGTAATTTCACCCCAATTTAATACATTGTGGTCATGTTTGCGCTCCTTTCCATTATATGTAACCCAACCATTTACCTGGATCTTCATTGCTTCACACTGTTTCCTGGTTACTTTAAATGCATGTGTCTTATTATCTATTGATTATGACAAAATAGCATACTTCTGATGACATTACACATTGGACTTGCAAAAAAAAAAATCTAAAATTTGGATTCGTCAAGGGAAAGGTGGCTAAAGTTATAACTCAGTGTGTCTAAGTTATAATTCCCAGTGAAAGAGTCGCTTAGATTTGGAGGAGAGAGAAAAATGATGAGGTGAGAAATTTTGTTTTTTTTATACATGTTGCTTTTAAGGAGAATAAAATAGCATTTGGCATTTAATTGAACCCCCTGGGCTGGCAGAGAGGTCTAAAGGTATACACACTCGCCTCTGAGCCGTCAAGCCTGTGCTTGAATCTCGGCCGAGCTAATAAATGTCATCCTGTTGTCTCGCAGGCCAGGCGAGGCATCAATGTGTGTGCCATCCCTCGGATGAACGTTAACCTCGGCGTCCATTCTACCAGCATTAGATTATGGGCGTTAAAGATCCCACAGTATGCTCGCGAAGAGTCGCCGAGCTATCTCCAGCACCCTGGCCAAGTTCCAAATTCCTGCTGTAACCTACAGAGGGCACAGCATTGACGGCACAGCCACGCCCCCCTCAACCGATGATGCTACTTGCAGCCTTCTGCTGCTTACAAAAGGAGGACACCCCTCTGGTTATCATTAACAATTTAAATTTAATATCAACAAAATATAGCATGAAAATCCAACGTTTATTTTCTGTCTTCAGCCTCTTCATGGAGAGACATGTACTTCACAGCTAATTGTATGGTCTACTTTCTTTGCTTTATGCTTTGTTTGCCTTAAAGAGGCACTTTTTGTTGTCTTGAAGTGGACTAGTAAACCCCTCCCAGCCCTTTTTGTACTGGGAAGAGACAAACTTCCTATATTGTCTTGTTTCAGTACAAGGGGCTGATTGTTTCATTTTGAGGAGCTTTAGTTTGTCATTACATTCATGTACATTGAGCCCTGTGTTTGACAGCCTCAGCCTAATGACTGGAGCTGGAGGGTACAGGTTAAAAACATGCTGCAGGTCATGGCCGCCCGATTAGTACATGATCCCGAACTCGATTGTAATGCGTTGGAGAGGTTGATATATTAGCGGGTGTAAAATGCCGGGGTAGCTGTAATGCCATGGACATAAATGGTCGGTGACCCTTGCATCTACTTCCG
Organism: Eptatretus atami; assembly: GCA_035128595.1. Taxonomy (NCBI): domain Eukaryota; kingdom Metazoa; phylum Chordata; class Myxini; order Myxiniformes; family Myxinidae; genus Eptatretus; species Eptatretus atami. The sequence continues at coordinate 126,230,889 of CM068956.1, forward strand.
GTTGCTTTCCTGAGGCCACCATGGTGCCTCTGCTGTGGCAAGGGGTTCATTTTGGCTTTTTATGTCTCTCGTTGTTGCCTTGTACGTGAAATTTAGATTGGTGAACTAATGATCATTTTCTTTTCTCTTCTTTCTTCCTCTATGTATTATAATACTCTGACTATTCAATCTAATGAAAGTTGTTCTCAACCTGCATTTTGAGTCCCACCACCAACTGTACCTAAGTCTATGCCACTACATATCTGCTGTGCTAATGTCAGGGGGGTTGGGGGGGGGTGTGGTCTCCAGCAATTTCTCTGCCATCCAATCCTTCTTGAAACTGAAGTTTCCGGATCTGTTTGCTCTTTATGAAACTCGTCTTCACACTGAGGTTTTATCTGAATCTTTTGCAGTGCCTGTCTACATGCTTCATAGGCTTGATTTTCCACCTTCTCACAGTTTGTGTATTTCTGCAAAGGCCTCTCTACCACTTGGCTGTGAGGTCTTCCTTGAGGATATGACACGAGTTTATGTGCTTTCGCCTTGCACTTTTGCATTCCCCAGGCTACCTATTTTTTTGTATCGCTCTTCACCATCATCGCCCAATTATGCTATTTTCAATGTTGTCACTGATGGTATTGATGTGGTGCTGTATCGACATTCAACTCCTGACATTATGGTCTTTGGAGACTTTAATGTTCATCACAAAGAATGGTTTGTTCACTCTCGTTGCACAGATGCTCCTGCTGTCAGTGCATTTAACTTTGCTGTGTCGCATGACCTTACTCGGATCATTTCAGCCCCGACTCAAATTCCTGATTGAGTTACTGATAATAGGTGTCTTCTTGATCTATTTTTGTGCTCAAACCGTGGGGATTGTACTGCAAAAATTCTCCCCCCTTTAGGAAACTCTGATCATGTCAACATCAAAGTTCAGCTTTCTTACTACACACCATCAACTGTTGTTCATCATGTCCATCGAACTGTCTTCCAATGCAGCTGGCTTACTGGGATGCCTTGTGTTCTTTTCTTGCCAATGATCACTGGAACTCAATCCTTCATCACAACCCATCTGAAGCTACCAAGGAAGTTACTGAGTGGATCTGTGTTGGTATGGACTTTTTATATCCATTCTCGGACCTACCAAGTGAAACCACACTCTCAGCCATGGTTCACTTTAGCTTGTTCTGCTGTTATCGTCCATCGCAATCACTTTTTCAAACAATATCATCGTGTTTGCTCGAGTGAGGCGCATCACTTGTTTTGCCTTGCGACCAACCACTGTAAATGAGTATTAGAGAATGCTAAGTGACAATATGCAGCATCTGTTTGTGATTCTACCTCAAATAATGGCTCGGTTCCAGAGATTTTTGGAGAATTGCGAATAGCGTTCTCAACCATAAACGATCATCAAATCCTGTCCTCTTCAATGGCCCTGAAGTGCTTACTTCTCCTATCGATAAAGTCATCGTCTTCACTGAGCATTTTGCTGCAAACTCCACACTTTAAAACCACAGATACCCATTGCCTAGTTGTCCTTCCTTTCTTGACCCCAGGCTTTCCACGATAATCATCACACCCAGGAAAGTTGCTCAGATTATAATCTGCCCTTAAATAAATAATTATTTAAGGGCTTGACGTCGCAAAATCTACTTGGCCACATGGAATCCCTGCAATTGCTTTAAAGATGTGTCCACCTGAACTGTCTTCTGTTCTCTCAAAATTGTATTGCTTGTGTCTGTCAAAATCTGTGTTTCCACCGAGCTGGAAGCAGGTTTCTGTAGTCCTGTCTTTAAAGGCTCTGGTGAAAAATCTGATTGTTCTATCGTCCTATTAGCCTTCCACCCATTATACGCAAAGTGTTTGAATCTTTGATCAAACGGCAATTCATGACTCATTTGGAAACCCACAGCCTCCTAAGTGATGTCCAGTATGGCTTTCGACATTCAATGTCTACTGGTGATGTTCTCTCCCTAATCGATGAACATGTGAATGGGGCTTTGGATCATCGTGGAAGAGCCAGGGTTGTTGCTCTCGACATGCCAAAGGCTTTTGACAAAGTGTGGCACAAGGGCCTCATCAATAAGCTAAAATCATTTGGCATCTCTGAAAAATTGCTCGATGCAATTTCTGGCATCCTTTCAAATTGTGAAATCTCTGTGTTACATGAGGGACCTGTCAATAATACAAATGCTGGTGTTCCTCAGGGGTTTGTGTTGGGCCTAATATTGTTCTTGTTATAAATCAATGATCCACCTGATTGTATTATTTCTCAATTAAGCATTTACGCAGATGACTCAACACTGTATACTACCTTGCCAGGAACCTTGTCTCCTCCTTCCCATGTCCATGCCAGTCCCACTCCCAATCAGGACCTAGAGAGTGTAATTAACTGGGGAAAAGACTGGCTTGTTACTTTCAACCAAAAAAAACTGCACTTGCTGTCTGTGTCTAGTTCAAGATCACCTTGGTTTCCAACCCTCTCTATGGTTTCTTCACCTTTGCAGGAACTTCCTGTTATTCGTCTGCATGGATTGGATATCAGCTCAAACCTCAGCTGGGAAAAGTACATCTCTGGTATAGCTAAAAGAGCCCCCCCAGTGCCTTGGCTGCTTATTTTGTGCTCGGCGATGCCTTCCTCAAATTGCTATGCTCCATCTATACAAAGCCACTACACAACTTGTGGAGTATCATTGCCATATTTTGGCTGGTGCTCTGGCCTGTCATCTATCTTTCCTTGACAGAATTCAGCGACATGCTATCATTTTACTGGGACAGAAGTTGGCATCATCCTTGGAATCTCCCTCAGTCTGCTGCTCTTCTTTGAGCCTTTTCTATAGATATTACAATGGAATGTGCTCTGAGGGTCCCTCACAGGTTGTTCCACCTGTGCATACTTTCAGTCGCTCTATACATTTGGCACTTCATTCCCATCCATAAACTGCATCTGTCCCCAGGATTATATTGCATTGATCTTTTTGCTCACAGGACTATCAGCCTATTTGCTGATGTTATTGGTTGATATTCTGAAATAAAGTTGCTGGGAAAAAAAAAAGCTGCTGATGCTGATGAAAACATTATTGCTGCTGATATCAAGTCTATCCTGTTTTCAAACCTCCTCATCTGTGACCCAACAATATGGGTTTTGCCCAGGTCGACAGGTCTGCAGAACCTTGTCCGAAAAACCTTCTCTGCTGCTCTTGCATATACCCTCTCTCTGTTCTATTCACTGTCTCATTTGCTCAAGGTCATCTGCCATCTTCTTGGAAACCAGCAAATATTACTGCTTCACATAAAAAGGTGCAAAAACAGATCCCTTCAACGACAGACCAATCAGCCTGCTCTCAATCATCAGTAATGTCATGGAATCCATCATTGCTTCCGACATTAAATCCTTCCTCTTCTCCAAGGGTTTGATCTGTGGTCATCATTTTGGATTCTGACCAGGGCACTCTACCCTGGATATGCTGCTTCTACTCTCCCAAAAATGTATGGATGTCCTCAATGCCAGACACGAGATCAGAGCCATCTCCCGAGACATATCTTGAGCTTTCGATATGGTCTAGGCACCCAACACTGCTCACCAAACTCTCCTCTTATGGTATCCAAGGCAATCTCCACTCATGGCTCACAAACTTCCTCTCTGTTGTAGTCATTGTGTGGCTCTCAATGGAATTCTCTCATCTCCTCTTCATGTCCAGGCTGGAGTTCCTCAAGGCAGTGTTCTGGGCCCTGTGTTTTTTCTAATCTTCATCAATGATCTCTCCAACTCCCTGGAAAATCCTCTTTATCTTTTTTCTCATGACTTCACCCTCTGCCGTACCATCTCTCATCCTTCAGATCATGAGGCAGCAGCCTCTTCACCTTCTGCAGAGCTGGATAAAATCACAAGCTGGTAAAAACACTTGGAACATGTCCTTCAATCCTGCCAAATCTCACATCCTCACTATGTCTCTCTGAAAGTACCATCTGGAAAACCCCTCATCCACTTTCTTAACAATCCTCTTGAAGTTCTCCAAAGCTGGCCTCCAAAGCTCATCACTGATTGGGCATACTCCATCATGCAAAGTCCTTCCTTGGCATGCCTGAGCTCTTAACCATATCCAAAGCTTTAATCCACAGCTTGATGGAGTACTGCTCTCCCCTCAAGGCTGGTGCTCCTGCCTCACACCTAGCTCCGCTTCATGCTGTGGAAACCAAGGCTTTTTGGATCATTGGTATCTCCCGTGATGAAGCTGAGTCTTTGGGTCTTTCACTCTCTCACTGCAGACATGTCGGTGGTCTTTCTGTCTTGTACCAACTCCTCTCCAGCCTTGCACCCCCTACTCTGACTGTGCTCTGTCCCCCTAATATTTCTGCAGGGTGCTCAAGGTCTGCGAGCAACCCCCTTCTGGTGAAACTGCCAAAATCAAGAATCACTGCTCACCTTCACTCTTTCATTCCTCTTTTTTCCCACCCCTGGAACAAACTCCCACACTCTCTTCAATCCCACTCTTCCCTCCAGGTCTTTAAAACAGCTGTTCACCACCGTATCATATCTTCCCCCATCCAAAACCATGACCTTTTCTCACCCCGTTAACCCACCCTAAACCCCCTCTTTCAAATTCCCCGTTTTCCTTCCTGATAGTCCCTGTAATGTCCATCTTGTTTATTCGCCATCCCTCTCTCTTCCATAGATCTCCTGATGTCCCTGTTCCCTCCTATTGTTGTGTTTCCCTCTCTTGCCCCCTCTTGTTTCCTGCTCCCTTTGTTATATGTTCTGTGTTAGCTCTTATATGAGCCTGGATGAAGTACACGAAAAAGGCCAATCACTTTTGGACAGGCTGCTGCTCCTCTCCTAGCAAAGGTTAGAGGCTCATTCTCAAATGAGGTCAGGAACGTCTCCCTGAACAGCTCTCTGGTATTTGACAGTCTCCCTATTCTACTTGACATATTCGCTGATTGTGGCATACATGGTACATTCATACAGTGCCACCTGTTGATATCCCTTTCCTTTCCCAGTGGAGGATAGAGTGCTGCAAGCCAGTGTTTTGGGCTCAGTCTTATTCCTCATCCATTCAATAGACTTCTCTGATTCTCTGGAAAGCCCTCTTTATTTTTGCAGATGACTCCACATTGTGCTATACAGTACAGTACGTCATCACACTGACATAGACAGAAGCTGCATTACTCGGCTATTAATGCAACATTTCCTTCAATCCTGCAGAACTTCACAGTCTCATCCTATCCTTCTGATCGGATCGTCAAACAAATCCACCTATTTCCATTGTCAGTGACAAGAAGAGGTTCAGGCTCTTTATCTTACATTTGTCATCATGAGCCACAACCTCTCCTGGACCGTCCATACAGCAAAGCTAATCTCCAGAGCCAACTGTAGATGGGACATCCTCTGTCATTCCAAGTCTTTCCTTGAAAGATCAGAACTACTTGCACCCTACAAAGCCTTTATTTGTCACTCATCGAAGTATTGCTCTCACCTGTGGGCTGGCACCCCAAGATCATGTCTGCCTCTCCTGATTTCTGTCGAAGCTAAAGCTCTTATTATGATTAGTGTCTGTGATGATGAGACCACAGCACAATGTTTGTTGTTCTCACATCACAGGCAGGTCCGTCGCCTCTGTGTTTTCCTGTCGCCCCTCCGTTCTTGCTCCTTCGACTCTCTCAACTGTCCAACCATCCCCAGCAACTCCAAGATGCATATTTTCTCCCACTAATTCCCACCTAGTTAAACTTGCTAAAATCAATTTTGACTGCACACCCCAACTCTTTTGTTCCTTGCTTTGAATTTTTTTTTGTTTCCTCGATGGAAAAACAAATCCTCACCCACCGCCCCAGTCACCCCTTTTTCTGTTTGTTAATTCCCTTGCTTGTTGTGTCCAACTGTTGCCTCCAACCTCACTTCTGTTCATACCATCACCTTGCTTTTCCATGAGCCTTGATCTTGTAAAACAAAACAAAACAAAAAAGTTGCCTGTCCCCAGGCAATAATGGTGACCCTTTACTACAGTTCCAACTATGGTTTTAACTCTAATTTTAAGCAGTTATTTTCTCTAACCTACTGTAATTAGAACTGCAATCACTTCAGTTACTGGCAGTCCTTACTGCAGCAGTACATAAACCACAATAGCATAACCGATAGTATTTCCAGTTAACCTAAACTGCCAGGAGGCATTTGAAAGTACAATCGAACGGAAGACCAAATATTGCATTGGAGTCATCAGAAGGAACCCGAAGAAGTAAAGATCAAAGATGGAGTCATCATGAGGAACCAGGATAGGATTCGGGATTCAGCTGCTAACCCACAACCCTTAAACGCATTCAGCCGCAGCCAAGTGAGCTTTACCAAAAACTTTCTGCAAGATAATTCACTTCTCCTTTGACAGATAGATAAAGAAAGAGACATAAAGAGTAAAAGAGATGAAAGAAACAAAAAGGCAAGAATTAGAATGAATAAAGAGAATCGTGAAAAAAATTAGAAAGAAGTGTGAAAGAAACCAAGACCAAAGATGTTTGGACGAACCCGGATAGATAGATTTCAGCATTTACTCCCCAGGCTCAAACGCAGCAACAGGTACAAGCTTCCAGAGATCCATCAGTGGGGAATCACAGTCTACACAGCATCAAGATATAGCACAAACATAATCTCTACAGTTAAAACTGTGCCATTTTTGCCTGGTGTTTCTGAGCTCCCCTGGAAGCAGTGCTTTTTGTATGCACATTTCGCCATCTTGCGTTCTCCTGCATGGGGTCTGAGTCGGGGTCAGATGTGATAATTGTACCAGTGTAAATAGTCCCCCCCCCCTCCTCCTCAGGCACAAGCTCTGGATCCTCAACGGAAGACCCTGATGATGAGGCAGGAAAACTGGCAACTGAGATTGGACCAAGTTTTCTCACCATTTGCATGAAAGATGAGAGAGAGAATGGTGTTGCATATATGTTAGGTACAAGGGAGGAGGAACTGCTGTTAGGGTGTAGGAATGTGGAGAGGAGCAAGGAGAGGGTGCAGGGTGGGGGGAAAGGAAAGTGCGAGTGTGTGGTTGGGGAAGCTGGGGGGGGGGGGGGTGCAGGGCAGCTGCCAAGCTGGGAGGGGAGAGGTGGCGGTGGGGGGAGGTGTGGGAATCAGGAGGTGGTGGGGTATTGGGGATAAACCATGAGGGTGAGGAGCAGGGTGGAAGCCGAGAGGGGTGGGACTATGGGGAAGCTCAGTGAGGGGGGGGGGGGGAGGGTGTACACAAAATTGGATCGAAAAATACGACCAGCAAAACTGGAATTAAAAGAAAACAGTAAAACACGCATCTGTTCCAATAAACTTAGCTTGGAGGAACTGCCGATCCGTTGTCCACATGGAACAAACCCCAAACCGGAAGTCGTCCAAGACACCCAAACATGAATAGAAATCCAAGACACGTGGAGACACAGGCTTATACTTAAATAGAAATGTATTTCTATATCCACTGTTTTTGTTAATTTCTTTTTTACGAATTATGTGTACGTGTATGTTAAAAAAAATTAAATATCTGTGTGTCTTGGACAAATGTATCTAATTTGTTGAAATATTTGAATGTGCTGAGTAAGAAACAAGTTTTTAGATTTGACTGTTGACTCAACCAGTAGCCTTTTATTGATGCAAATTTTATTACCGAAATTGGACAGCATTGTTTTAGAAGGAAACAATTTTGTCCCCTTTTTTGCAGTGATTTGTTGATATTTTGCCAAAGCAATAACTGGTCTTGTTTCTGCAAGTTCTCAACAATGCTGTCTCTTCTATTCATTTTGAGCATGAAAAAAGCTGTCCATACATTTAAACAGCGGCTTTCTATTCTGGATATTCAAATTTAATTAATTACTCCAGATTAATTGTCGACTTACATTTACAGAATATCAATGGATTCTGTGCACAAACGATGTTTGAACAAAATGTTACATATTCATGCATGCAGACTTTGCTGAAATAAGAATGGTTTCACATTTAAAACCAATTAATGTGAGGAAAATATTGCCTGATAATAGTTAATAATTCTTGACCTCTCAGAAAATTTATTGGATCTTAAGAAAAACGGAATTAAATCTAACAAAGGCACTCTGTACCTTACTGATTGTAACTCAGATTGAAGTTTAGAAAGAGCAACAAAGTGCAATGTTTTCTTTTCTCTGTGTCTCTTGTAGTTTAATGCATACACAGTAAATTGGGTGTTGTTCTCGTCAAGGATTCTGGTGGACAAATTGGCCCCGAATATGGGATCAGAGAGCAATTGTTTTTGGACTTAACTGCAAAGTTCATTGAAAAGCTGACATCTTGGAATGAGGGATCAACACCCAGCAAAGGAACAAATTAAAAATAACTGGACGACAACTCTGGTTTAAGTGCGTGAGCATGAGCCAAACTTCAATAATATCTCAATGTAAGAAACTGTCTCTGCACCGATTAGTATCGGATGTCTCTTAACTGTAATCATTATTGTTTTGCAGTGCATTAATAATAATTAATCATTGTTGTAAAGCTTGTGCATACATCTGCAGTTTGGGTGTAGATGCTCGGATGTCCCTGACATGTGGTTACAGGTAGATGTGTTCACATGATTGTTCAGATTATTTGCTTGCTTCTGTCCCCTGGCCAGCGATTGGCGAAATCTGGCATTTTTTTTCTCTGGTTTGAGCAGCACTTGTCCATTGTTTAGACTCTTTCATTCTTGTATTTTTTCTTTGTTTTTAATGAAATGTTTTTGTTTATCATATACATGTGTTTGTGTGTGTGTTATATATATATATGTATATATATGTATATATATATATATATTATATATATATTATATATATATATATAACTAGCAAATTAAGTATGGGGGGGGGGGGGAGAAAAGGGGAAGCAGAGGTAGAGAGGCTGAAGAAAGGAGAGTTAGGGGGGAGGTGGGAGAGCGACATATCACCAAACGTTACGATTCACTGTTAGAGAGACAGAGACAGAGGTGTGGGAGGAGAGTGTTGCATTTTATGAGGAGGGGACAGTGAGAGAAAAGGGTGGGGGAGAGGCGGAAAAAAAATAAGAGAGGTGATGGGTGGAGGTGGAGTTAGCGAACAATATGTGATGCTTCATGACCGACCATGAAAAAAATAAAAAACGTATCAGAACAGCTGTACACACAACGACACAATAGAGTTTCTAAAGTAATCTGCTGAAACATCTACAAAAACTTTGATATGCCAGATCCAGAAAATTTGAAGGAAAATTAACCAAAAGCAATCACTGAAAACATTGAAGTACCACTCACGTACGACCTTATGATCCCATCGGGCGTGAACATCGAAAACAAAGCATTGCCACCAGATAGCACACTTAGGTGCAAAAAAGAGAAGAAGGCATTGCTTCTTCAGAGAAGAAGAAGAAGAGAAGAAGGCATATATATATATATATGTATAGATATATATATGTATATGTATTTGTATTTATATACATATATATATATATTTACATACATGAAAAAAAACTTACTGCAGCTGACCTTAACAGAAGTAAAGTGGATGTCAATGGTGAAACTGCAAAAATCCAAATCTGCAAATGTCACGGCTGTAAATCCTTCCAGAATTTCCTCATTCTGCTTTAAACTTTATCTCTCTATATTTTCATTCAAAACAGCATCATTCCAATCACAAATAAATACTATACTATTAATACAACAAAATACAATGTTACAAACAATCGTGAAGTAAACAAAGAGAAATGCCTTTCTGACGTTACTTCCGGATAGGGAGCAGCTTCATATGGATCGAAACTGAAAATCATAATTGTATTGAAGTATTTATGAAACCGCCCACCCACCTTCGGACACCGGCTGGGACCCTAAAACCATAAAACGTTACACAGAAGGTTTGGCGGGTCTCACCACAAAACTGTGGGAGTAGTTCGAGGATGGACAAACAGACAGACAGATGGACAGACACTCTTGCTTTACTAATGTACGAGTATATACACCCGGACCCCGACATTCGCGGTTCCGCGTATTCGCAGTTGATAATTTGCGACATGCTCCGACATTCATGGGAAATTGCCCCGCGTATTCGCGGATTTTTTTTTTCCACGAGCATAACACACTTCTAAAACATACCTTCCACGAGCCATGCACAATACAGCTGGATGTACATACAGTACAATACTGTACTACGCAAAAAATGTATCTTCCACAAGCCGAGGACATGACCTGCTTCCCGCACGTGTATTGTAGTTTCACGGGATAAACATAGTTTTGCAGGACGTCTCACCATTTGCACTTTAAACATATGGTGTTGTACGTACTGTATTGTAGCTTCACGGGATAAACATAGTTTTGTGGACATCTCACCATGTGCACTTCAAACACATGCTACTGTATGTACTGTATTGTAGCTTTGCGGGATAAACATAGTTTCACGGGACATCTCACTTGTGTAACACATCATTCCCCGCAACGCCATCCCCCGTGAGTTAGTTCCAGAATGAAAACACGAACAGCATCTCTCGATGTATCCAGTAATTACCAGGTCTCCACATACGGACATTACGCAATGGAAACATTCAGCGCATCTTTGTGTAAATCACCCTCTTGCTACAAACAGCACCATCTCATCTGTTACATATTCAAAATGCTCAGCATAATCTGCTTGCAGATAGGAAAGATGGTCATGTCTTGTGATTAAAGAATGCAAACTTTCAGCATCTGGCTTCACATTCTATGGCTTTTAATTTCTCTTTTTCATCTTCTTCTTTTTCTTCTTTTTCTTCTTTTTCTTCTTCTTTTTCTTTTTCTTCTTTTTCTTTTTCTTCTTTTTCTTCTTCTTCTTCTTGTTCTTGTTCTTATTCTTGTTCTTATTCTTGTTCTTCTTGTTCTTCTTCTTGTTCTTCTTCTTGTTCTTCTTCTTGTTCTTCTTCTTGTTCTTCTTCTTCTTGTTCTTGTTCTTTTTGTTATCTTTGTTATTCTTCTTCTTCTTCTTCTTTCTCCCCCTTCTTCTCCCCCTTTTTCTTCCTCCCCTTCTTCTTCTTCATAAAAAAATTGAAAGGATATATGATGATGATGGTTTTTTTCGTTTCGTGGTACAGTGTGGTATTGTTAAGGGGCTTTAAAATGCATTCTTAAAATAAATTGGAAACGGTACCTGGTGTTGTCGTTTTTTTTATTTGTAAACATCTTTCATGAAACTGTAATCGTGCATTTGTGGTCGAAAACATTTTAAACTTTAAAAACTTTCCCCTTTGAACCAGGAACCACTGCGAACCTGATCAGATCGGGAGCTGGATCTTCACCAAAAATGAATCAATTCGTCCTTGTCACACACCCCACCTGTCCACCAAGTTTCATCTAAATCCGTCCACAACTTTTTGAGATATCGTGCTATTTATCGTTTTCACCTCATATCTCAATGGTGAAGAATCACTTGAAAAATTATCAGATCCTGATCCGGATCCGGATCTTCACAAAATCTAATCAGTTCGTCGTTGTCACACACCGAACCTGTCCACAAAATTTCATCCGGATCCGTCCACAACTTTTTGAGATATCCTGCACATAGACAGACAAACAGACAGAAAAGGGTGAAAACATAACCACCTTCACCTTCGGTGGCGAAGGTAATGACGTCACAAAAATGATATTATTAGAATAAATCGTAGGATATCCCAAAAGGGTTTAACTTTGTTCAGACTCAAAGCACGGGGAATTTTCAAACATTAATGAAAACAAAACCCGAGACCCCACAAACATGTCACTTAGCTTATTTTTCTCAGGAAACACTTATCTCTCCAAATATGCACACATACACCCACTCCCTTTATTATTTCATAGAAGCCCCCGTTCCCTAACGGAACGGATGGATGAACACAGGCAGAGATGGACGGACGCAGGCAGGCATGCCGAGATCGAGCTCATTTTATATTCCATATGTTTGATGCCAAAGCAACACAGACAATTCTAGAAAGCATCTCAAAAAGAAAAGCCCATCCACATCCGCTTTGTACTCAAACTAAACTTGATGAAAACAACTATTTTTTTTTAAAAGAAGTTGAATTTATTAATCGGTGTTCTTTGTTTTCCATATTCTCATAATAATAGTTTGTTCAAATGGTTTAAAAAGTAAAAGTTATGGCCTGGACAGACAGACACAGACACACACACAAGTGATTGCAAGACCCTGTCTGTCTCCCCCTACACTGCGAATGGGCTATTTACAAGAACCACTGTACTTACCTTTTTTACAGATTTTTGATGGTTGAACTGACATCTAGTACTTGCTACTTATTTTACTTTATTGAGATGTTGAAATTTTTATTTCTATAGAAACCATCAGCAACTTGTCACCTGCACACTTCAAAAGCAGTGAAAAACTAGAGGGGGAGCACTCGATAGAGTGCAAAACCTCCGCCGCCAATACTGCTGGGTCACTTAAGTGAACCTGATATCCTATTCATTGTAGGTCAAAACGGATCAGACTCTACTGAACCACGATTGAATAAACTGAACTAGACTGACACGCATGTAGAAATGCCAAAAAAAAAAATTGAAATTTTTTTGAAAAAAAAGTTGCAAAATTTGTTTTTTTTTTTCTCTAACAAATTTTTTTTTTTTGGGTTGGAAATCACTTACAACATGTAGAAATGCAAAAAAAAAAATTCAAATATTTTTCAAATAAAATCGAAATTTTTGCCATAGCGCCATAGCGGCCATATTGGATTTTGGACCAAGTCCAAAATCTAATGGCATGATCCTTGGACTATACCTAATACCCCCACCAAGTTTCGTCGAAATCCGTCCAGGAGTTTTTCCGTAATACTGTTCACAAACAAACAAACAAACAGACAGGGGTGAAAACAGTAACCTCCGTCCATCTTCGATGGCAGAGGTTAATAACCCAGACGTGTTTTTTTTTTATCAGCAGCAATAATTATGATGTTTTTGCATGTTTGCAATGAAAAGAGCATAATGGCAAGTTTTGTTTAGTTGTTTCAGGAAGCGTTTTAACCTTTTTGTTTCTGTTTCACAGCAATGTGGAGTAATTTCAGAACACACAAAGAAGATGTGTACAAGGTAATCTTTGTGCCATCTATGGATGGAAGGTTGAAAGTCAGTCGGTTGCTTTTGTTTATTACATTTTTCCCTTTTTATTTCTGTTCTCCAAAGTTGTTTGGCATTGATGGGTTTTTCCATCACTAGAACATGGTTGATTCGTTCCAAAACAGAAACATTGTTGTGTCCATTTTTCCAAGCAAATGAAATGCTTTAACAATTTTCATCCCAGCATCAATGTGAATGTGACACATTTTTTTCTATAAACCTGGTGTCACAAAAACATTTTAAATTGGAATTTAGGTCACAATTCTGCATGAGTTGTGATTGGACGTGTCATTGGTCATTGCTGTGGATGACACTTATTTTAAAATGCGTAAATTGTGCATATTCCTTAAAACATGCATGTA
>CM068956.1:126253623-126300506 GCA_035128595.1 Eptatretus atami
ACACACACACACACACACACACACACACACGATATGAATTATATTAGTGCTTGGCCTCGGCAATTTTTCGGTAATCGGCAGATTGGAGTCGGTGTGATTACCGACTACATTGCGTACTGGACACAACCCAAAAACATTGAGAAGCTTTCACCCTTGTTTTGGGGGGAATTTCGACAAACAAATTTAAAAATCACAATATTGCATAATCGACGTTTCAAAGAGATGTGTATAAACATTATATTCTTTATAAACATGTGAAGGGTGGAAAAAAATTTGGCTCTGTAATTTAGAAAACATGTTAATACGACAAACGGCTTGGGAATTGGGCGTTATCAAAAATATTTTGCTTTGAAACTTACAAAGAGAAACCATATAACCTTTGTAAAGCACACCCAGTTCATATAAAATAATCAATTGCATTAGAAACAGTCATGAGGACAAAGGAAAACGAAATCGCTCACATGCTGCTGAGGTTAAAAGTTAAAACCTCCACCACCCATCATCATCATAAGATACGGGATAAAACTTTGCCACCATGGCACACGTAACCAAGCGTGCAGGCATGCACACACACCCACGAGGAGTCCCTTTACAGACCAAATCTACCCATATGTACCATGTCCGTATGTGCCATCTACGTACCTCTCCTTGTAGCAACTGCTGACTGTACATCCTGACCGGGACACTAACTGTACCGCTGTCAACTCTGGTAGTGTAGGGCACTTGGCAAATGGCCAATTAAATGGTTGATAAGAAATGGCGATAGCAAACTGATTGGTCATGGCACATACCCACATACACACAACCGCCAATTTCGTAACTTTTTCAGATTTTCAGACGTTTCAATCCTGGCAAATCCCACACTCTCACTATGTCTCTCTGAAAGGAACTTCTGGAAACCCCACATCTACTTTCTCAACAATCCTCTTTAAGAAGTCCTTTCATTCAAGCTTTTTGGCCTCACTATCTGCCATGATCTTACCTGGGAAAGCCACATCTCCAAGCTGACCTCCAAAGCCAGTCGCCGACTCGGTATCCTCCGTCGTGCAAAGTCCTTCCTTGACCACGTACAAACCTGAGCTCCCTACCACGTACAAAGCTTTAATTCACAGCCTGATGGAGTTCTGCTCTCCTCTCTGGCCCGGCGCTCCCACGTCTCACCTTTCTCAGCTTCACGATGTGGAAACCAAGGTATTTAGGATCATTGGTATCTCCTTCGATGAGGCTGAGTCTTTGGGTCTCTCACTCTCTCACCACAGGCAGGTGGATAGTCTTTCTGTCTTCTACCGTCTCTCTCGGCTCTCCCCTCCCCCTCCCCCCCCCCCCCCCCGCTCTGTCTGATATCTGTCCACCAATATTTCTGCAGGATGCTCAATGTCTGCCAGCAACCCCCTTCTGGTAAAACTACCAAAATCAAGAATCACTGCTCACTTTCATTCCTCTTTTTTTCCCCACCTTTGGAACAAACTCCCACACTCTCTTCATTCCCACTCTCTCCCTCCAGTCTTCAAAACAGCTGTTCACCACCATCTCTTATCTCCCCCATCTTTTCCACGATCTTTCTACCCCCATCAATCCACCCCAAACCACCCTCCTTCAAATTCCCTGCTTTCCTTCCTGAAAGTCCATGTATTGTCCATCTTGTTCACCCCATGTACCCGCCCCATCCCTCTCCCTTCCACAGATCTCCTAATGTCTCTGTTCCCCACTGTTTTGTGCTTCCCTTTCCTGCCCCTCTTGTCTCCTGCTCCCCTTGTTATATATTCTGTATTATACGAGCCATGACATTGTGTGTGTGTGTATATATGTATATATATATATTTCATTCCAAGTTTAGAGTTATTTAGTTCACATGATCCGATCTTCCAAACTCCATGAGAGTAGATCGAGGAAAATCACATCGTATAATCATAATGCATGAAATCGCTCCAAGCTCCTAATTTGTAAACTATAGCACTTACAAAAGCGATGTATACATCGATTCGTAGGTATATAGATGAGACATTCAAAGATATCAGTGAGGAAGTGAAAAAAAAAAAAAACATTTGAGCGCTTTATCGTTCATAAACCATTGCGGCCTGTTCAAACTCAGGCATTGTTGAGCAGGCCGAACAAAATGGCGAATTAAGACCCCAGTGAGGTAACCGAGGATGCACATTAAGACCCCATCGAGAGCGAGGTGTCCAAGATGCACCTGATAAATGATATAATTAAATATGGCCATTAATTATCTTCAAAGGGTTGTTTTAATTAACCCAAACACCCAATTTTCACTGACGAACTCCCTTGGAGTTCCATTAGTATTCATGAAAATTTTCAGGCTGCTAGGTTTTGGCGTTATGGAGGAAACACACACACACACACACACACACACACACACACACACACACACACACACAAAAAAAAAATACACACACACACCCACACACACACACACACACACACACATACACACACACACACTCACTTTTATAGATTGGTGGACTTCATTACACGAGTTGGATGTAGGAGTCTGGCAGAATATGTCCAGTGGGAACGGTAAGATGGAATGGGTACCATGATTCTGGGGACATTAATGATGCTTGGAGAAACCTGCTGAACTTTCCTTCTTTAAATGAAGCAACCCTCTGCAACACATGGTTCCAGAAAAAAGGACATCTGCAAACATACCTGACTACACCCCAAGTCAAAGAAATGGCATCACATCGACCTTGCCATCATTGGACAAAAGAACCGTTTGAGGTGACTCAGTGCCACAGTTAAGCCTGGTGTGGAGTGCAGCACAGACCACCAGCTGCTATGCATCATATTTTGGATGTTGGTGTGGAAGTGCTGCCGTACACCCAAGAGTATAAGTATCACCAGGTTTGATGTATCTAAACTGAATGGGAGAAGTGCAGATGACAAAGGAGGGAACATACTCAGAGGGCACTTTCAAAAATTGGTATGCTCCATTGCCAAATAGCAGTGTAAAGAGAATGGTTTAGTTGAAGAATAGCAGTCAGTGTTGTGATCCTCTCATGCTGGGTTGTCCAACATATGGCCTCAGGGCCAGAGTCCGATCTGCCAACTTTGTACGACAGAGGATGTCCAGTTGCCGACTGGCTGTGGAGGCTAATTTTGAAATGTGGTTTGCCCAAGAAAGTGAGACTGATAGTGAGACCCAGGAGTTTGAGTGACTGAACTTACTCAAGGGGATTGTTAAGAAAGTAGATGGGGGAGGTTCCCAGATGATCCTTTCGGAGAGACAGACAGAGACAGAGACATAGTTAAGGGGATCAGTTTTTGTACCTTTTTGCAATGCAGTGATGTTGGCTGATTTCCTACCAAGCATATGGAAGACGACCTCAGGGAAATGATAAGGTGGAGAGAGAGAGAGAGAGAGAGAATGAGAATGAGAATGAGAATGAATGTGAAAGAACAGCAGAGCAGGTTTTTAGGACACGTGAACTGATACTGTCCGGTCCAGTTGCAGAATCAGTCGAGGTTTGACAGAACCTTCTCAGGTGAAAAAGACAGAGTCCAGGTACGACTGGCGAGGGTGGGTACAGAGAACGAGGGGTTATCTCGCTCTTCTCTCTGCATGTGTGATTGGGACGAATTTAGAGACAAAGTACTGTTAAAATGGCAGCTTTGTTTTCCAATTCGTGTTCAAAATATATCATTCAATTTAAAACAATTTGTTCTTCAACCATAAACTGACATTTGCAGACGGATGGACAGACATGAACCAATTGCTTAACCCTACTTTCCACTTTGCATGTGTGGGGTAACAAGGTGCCACCAGGTTTTAGAGGAGGGAGACAACTTAAGGATACATGCATTCATACTGCAAGTTATCTTCTTGTTAATCTCTTCAAATCCAGACCGACTTCTCACCGAGACTCCTTGGTTCTTCTCCCCCCCCCCCCCCTTCCCCTGCTTGTTGAACCTGCATTTCTGAGCTGCATTACTTCTATTCCCTCCAAGGCTCAATTTTGCAGTGTCCCACCATCTCATGTCATCCTCTATCTCTAACCATGATCCCTTCTACTCACATTAACTCTGCCTTAGCCAAGCTCTTCACAGTTTACTATCATCCTCTACTCTCCTCTTTTCCTTCATAAATCATTTATTCACGAGCTCATTGTGTCCATCTGTTAACCCACTGTCTGTATTTTGTTTTTCTTCCCTCTGTCATTTTACCTTCCTGCTACTCCATGAGCCTAGACTTTGAATGCAATTTTTTTTTTGGTTGGATTTTAACTCAGTTGCAGGTGATCCTTTGTTTCTTTTAAGAAGGTGTCCATCCAAATACAAATACTTCTTGATCTGGATCATTATTGTTGCTGAATCAGTGTATTGACAGGAAATTTCCAGGGTACCAGCATGAAAATCCAAGTCCAGATTATAATAGTTACCTTGGGCCTTTAACCCCCACCATCCGAACTCTCGCAAATTACTCAGCTGACTGTACATGCCCTACTAAAAAAAACAGTATCATGCAACAACCCATAAAGGAGTGTGTTGTTGTGTTATAAAAAATGAGTGAGGGTGTTGGTAAAGCTGATTGTCCAGACATGCTCGTGGGTATCCCTGACCCACAATTTTTAATCTTCTCCAAGAAGAGAAGATCTGGTACAAAATATTGTTTGTGCCACAGGGCATCTGCACTGGAAACAGAGGAGGTTGATGTGGATGGTTATGATGGGGTGGAAAACACATCCTATGAGCCATCTTGTCTGTGGGATGCTGCTTCGGACACCTCTCCCACTGACTCTGTATCCTCGAAAAACAGTGAGTCACCTCCCCGGCCACCCATCACCTGTGGCTATGATGGCTGTGGAATCTCAGCGAAGGACAGTGTCTCCCATGGAGTTGCAGATGATGCTGACCCTGAAGGTAAATTTTATTTTGCAACATGTTGTGTCAGGTTTCTTTCAGTCTGCAACTTTGGAATATTGGTATTGGTTATATCACCAATAACAGCAGCAACAATGTGTGGTAGTTGTTACATCGTGCAACATTTGTGCGAAGGAGTGGAACTTCCCCCAACATCCTGTACTTGTTCTTTGCAGATAATGTCACGTCTGCGTTCATACGTCACAATTATACTCGTGTGGCCATGTGACAAAACAGACTAGATAATGATCATAGTTTGTCCCACATATCCCGTATTTCATTCACCCTATCTCCCTTGCATTACATATTCCCCCCCCCCCCCCCCCCCCACACACTTTTTACTCTTTTGTATTATTAGCCCCCGTTGGACTTGGTCTGACATGGGGCTTATGGATTTGGTCTCGATTTTCGTGTTCGTGCGTGCGCCCGCAACCATATCTCGGACATGTATAGACCGATTTTATTTGAACTTGGCAAAAAGACAAAACATGATGGCTTCCATATGCATGTCATTTTTGTTTTTCGAGATCATATCTAAGATGGCCGACTGGTGGCCATTTTAGTTGTTAAAAAACCCGATGTTGAACACGTCCTCCACCATTTCTTGGACATGCATTTACCGATGTTCAAACTTGGCTTGCAGATAAGGAATGATGGCTTACATATGCACCTCAATTTATTTTGCGATCTGATCAAAGATGGCCGACTGGTAGATTGGTGGCCATTTTAGTTGTAAAAAAAACCGATATTACAAGGAATTATAAGGAAATTATGCACAGGAGGAGGCCATTCGGCCCATCATGCCTGCGCATCACCAATACCAGATTTAATAAATGTCAATGTTGAACACGTCCTCAACCATTTCTTGGACATGCATTTACCGATATTGTTCAAACTTGACACACACATAATGAATGATGGCTTACATATGCACGTCATTTTTTTTTGAGATCGAAACAAGATGGCCGACTGGCAGCTATTTTGTTACTTAAACGTGTCCCCATCCATTTCTCAGACATACATGATCTGATTTTGTTCAAATTTGGCACAAGCACAATACATGATGGCATACACTTGCACCTAACTTTATTTTGTGATCTTATCAAAGATGGATGACTGGTATACTGGTGGCCAAATTAGTTGTAAATAAATATAGGCTTGCCCTTTAACTCTGTGCAGCAACATTAATAAAACAACAGTTGCTATGACATTTTATATCATTTTTCCTTGTTCTCTGTGGTGCCGCACCACTCTGGGTGGATAGGGGGGACTTAACTTGCCAGTCCTCTCCCACCTTCTTTACCATGACGGAGAGGTGCCAATTACATCTGTGGTGTCATGCCACACAGTCTTTAGAGAGGCACTGGAAATTTGCAGTGAGAGTCAACATTTCGGTTGAACTTGTTTGCATCGATCTGAAGAAGGTACCTGAAACTGGTACTGAAAATCATAAAGTGAATTAGGTATTCAGTCAAAACTCTTCCAAAGTGCGCTTGAGATGCATTGTGCAGTTTTCTAGTGTATGTGTGTTAACTGTCACTTATTCCCATCCCCCCCTTTTTTTTTAAACATTGATCTTAGGTTCGTGTCCCCCCTTTTTTTTTCCATGCCCAACTCAACCCGGGATGAGAACCATGCTACCCTGACTGGGTTCTCCCACTGCCCGTATTTAATCATGTCTCTGAGCTGAGTAATAAGCTGTTTTCATTTAATCTACATTTTGGATAGACGTATGCATTTGTTTAATGGCAAGCCTTAAGGCCTCGACTAGCCAACTCAGGGTCTTTAACAGAGTCTTTGATCTAAGGTGAGCTTTTAGGCCCAAGAGAAATGCTACATCTGTGAGCGATTGTAGACCTTGAATGTGTATTTGCCACCCAGCGATAAGCTCGTGTCTCCTCTTCCTAATCCAATGCAAAATCTCTTTTTGTTATGCCTATTCAGTGCTTTTAATGGGCGCCAAAAGAAAAAGGACTAATGTCAGCCAAAAATTTGGTCTTTCCTTTCGGTTTCACTCACAACTAACACATTATGCATCGGGTGATTGATTGTCACGCATAGGGTGAATTAACTGTGACCTTGGCCGTTTTACACTGAAGGGAAACCTATAGGGAGGGTATGGCGATTTCAAATATGACAGCTCCAAAGATGTCTTTGACTTTGCATAGCAGTCAGCAAGTACCAACATGGTGGTCGTAGTATAGAAATTGTGTTCGTAGTATAGAAATTGTGGGTGGAGTCAGATGAACTCTCCAACCAATGGATGGAACCCGGAAGTATGCACGGCTTCTTTTGTAGTTAAGATGTACACATCCAATTGACACCTGATTGGCTGACCTTCATCCTATCGTGCTCCATTCGCTTTAGCAAAGGGTCAGGATAAAATGTGTGTAAGCTTGCTTTTAAAAATAATCCAAACTGGCTAGATAAATTAAATTGAAATGTAGTATCATGGGCATATAGTACAACAGAAGGAATTATTAGAATGTGAGAACCATGGATTAAAAATAGAAATCTGATTTATTTTTTGAGAAGTAAATGTAAGAGTAAGAAGTAAGAAGAGTGAATAAAATAATTACAATGTGAACTAGGCATAATTTGTGATTATAGAGGTAAAATAAAATCTTAACTCATTATTATCCCACCGATTGCAAACTGGAGGGAGTTGGTAAATATAAAAATCATGAGGATAAATGACATGTGAAAGGCATAGAGTCTTTGGTCATACAAAAAATTGCCATGTCTAATATATAAAGCTCATTCTTACCACTGACTGACTCACTGACTGATATTAAAGTTCACTATAGTCCATGGGCCCAGGCATATATCGGTACCATCTGAGGAAAACCAAACTTTAGGCTACTAAGTTATTGGTAGGGACTATATGATTATTTCAATATGTGATAACCGTTCCAGAAGAGCAGCTTAGTTTATGTTTTGCATTTTTACCATTTTACCATTCTGAGATATTGACGTTTAGGGGAAAATAAAAAAAAACAAAAAAAAAACCAAGAACCACTGGGAGGAAGTGGCAGAGCTGAAGTCCACGAGGAGGAAGCAGACACCCGAATGCTTCTGCATGCTCTGCATGCAGCAGAGGCTGGGTACAATGTGGTGATCACTGCCGAAGATACAGATGTCCTCATGCTGTGTCTTGCCTTCAATAAGGACATCCCATGCCCCGTGTATCAGAAGTGTGGTACGCAAACCCGCACACGGTTCCTAGACATTGACAAGCTTGCTAGATTGATGGGAGACAGTGTCTGTGATCCCTGGTTGGACTGCACGTGTTCTCCGGTTGTGATACAGTCAGTGCCTTTGCAGCCAGGGAAAGATGGGCGCCTTGAAGCAAATGAAGTCGGATAAGACCTACCAAGAGGCCTTCAGTTAGCTCGGTCATTCATGGGAAGTATCCACCGAGCTCTTTCAGAAGCTGCAAGAGGTCACCTGCCACATTACGTGCCGTCTACAACACCACGGAAGTCAATGAACTCCGACTCAACTCTTCTGTGCCAGACGGGGAGAGATAGAGTCCAGTCAGCTTCCACCATGTGAAGACTGCCTCTTCATGCACGTCCTCCGTGCAAACTACCAGGCTGCTATTTGGAGGGCTGTCTGCAATGCCAACCCTATGTTCCAAGTCCCAAGGGTTGTGGATGGACCACTGATGATGACGGGAAGCTGGCCATCGAGTGGATGCAGGGTTCTCCAGCACCGGATGCAGTGTTGCAACTGCTTTCCTGCAAGTGGGGACGGTCGTGCAACTCCCAGACTGCACTGCCTTGCCAATAGCCTGAAGTGCACTGACATGTGCAAGTTGCAAACCTGCAGCAACCAGCCCCTGATGTCGAGGAAGAGGTTGTAGACCTCGAGGACTCTGATCTGATAACAGTGTGAAGACTAGACTACTGATCCATGGTGTGAATGTTTGGCACAATCACAAGGACATTCATGGCTACAAATATGCATGAGTAAAACATAGTACATAAACATGCCACAGTAGCGTGGTGAAATTTGGGTTATCCGTAAATTTCACATTTTGGACGCTTGTTGGAACTAGGGTAGGGGAAGGCAATTCCTTTAACTGTGGTAAAAACTTGTAAAATGTTCATAAATGTTTTCCTCATACAACATGTGCATATTGTAGGCTACTGCGGTTCAGTAGCACTACCCAGGGAACTTGTATTACAATATTATAAATTAAAATGTACTGAAAATCACTAATCAGCAACATTTTGATAGGCCCTATTGTTCGCCCCTTTCTGCCATAAAACAAATTCTGCCTTCAGGAATGACAGAAAGGATTATTCGATGGTATAAATAAAGCATTTCAGACATGTATTTGTGGTTTGCAGTTCATTCTAGCCCCATGTGGAAACAGCAATTGCATCATTAGTGAATGTTTCTGAGTTTGCCTTTTCGCTTTCATAATGCGGAGGGTGGGTACATTCCAGAGATGATAACTACCAATAAGCTGCCAGTCTGCAATGGTTATCGCATCAAAATATGATCTATATATATACACCAATTCAAAAATCATAACTAGGATTGGTTTCCTTAGATGGTACCGACAAGTGGAATTTCTGCCTGGGCCCATGGACTCTACCTTCCGGGTGACTAGAACACTGAAATTTTACTTGCTGATGGACATCGAAGCCGATACACCGGGAAAAATCCCAGAACCGTCGAAAGCATCCGTAAATGAAAATATAAATAAATGAAAAAAGAAGAAAAATAAATTTATTGAAAATCAAATGCAGGTGAGCGATCCGAGACAATCGGGAAGCAAGGTCCGTATGCTTACACAATGTGTAAGCACACCTCTTTAGTATATACAGTAGACTACGCGTAAGTTGCAGCGTGTAATTGTCACTTCGCCTAAGTCGGCAGTGTCAAAAGTCCCGAATTTATCTAATGTTAAATCCCTTTGAATAAAGTCTGTAAGTCGTCAATTGTCTAAGTCGTCAGATGTTGTCCGTTCCCGGTAATGGAAACTCAAGTAAATTAACACGCCTAACTCGTCACACGGAACTGCTGCCTCGTGAGAAGCCCGATTTCATGGAATTGTGATGCGCGCTCATTGGTGTACACCGCCAGTGATAGGCTATTTATAACTGATAGCTATTTATGCTACCATCGCGAACTGCTTCCGTTCGGTCGGGTTTCAATGCGGAAGATGCGATTGCAGCGCCCATGTAGTTGATGAGGAGAGCGATGACGACCATGGAAACCAGTTCCGCAACGTCTGGGAAAGACTCGCTGAAATCTTTGGTTCAGACGCGATGCCCTCATTGGAAAAATACATCAACGTGGACGTGATTAGGCAGCACCCAACAAATGACTGATGCAGAAATTGTGGATTCTGTGAAGAACGTCTCCGACGATACGGGTGCATGGACGATGTGGACATTGTTGATCTCGAGGACTCAGGGGAGACATACATTCAAAGCGCTCCAACTATTCAGGAGGCATTCAGCGCCCTGGATGTGATGCGCCAATATTCTTCAGTGGAGCATTGCCCAGACAACATCATGGAATACATGACCGGTTTGAGTCCTTTCTCATGCACCAGATGCCAAAGATTTGAGGCAGTCAAACATAACGGATTACTTCACGAAGGAGTAAAGGATCGATCGAGCTTAGTGTTGAAGTCCGATCATGTTTTATATTGGCTTGTTTTGTACATCACCGCACTCACTTACACATAGGCATTGAGTGGTAGTCATCACCACGATGACTGTGTGTCATGTAATTTGTCGACATACCATCGCGATGGTATATGAGTTGCTTACAGTTGTTCATTATTATCTTTACTTTTGATAAACTGATTCATGAATTCCATCTTTGCTTGATCACTTTCCAACTCACCAATGAACCCCACCTATGCCCGAGGATTGTGTTTCCCTTTTGGTACAATAGCCGGCTTAGAGATTGTTGCGCCCTCTCACACGTACGTGTCCAGGCCACGCGCGACTTCACCTTCACCCCACAGTCATCATGAATGTTCGCATACGCGCAAGTCATTACACGTCTAAGTCGTCACTTTTTTCTCGGTCCCGATGATGACGACTTACGACTAGTCTATTGTATGTATATATATATATATATATATATATATATATATATATAAATTTATATATATTATATAAATATATATATATATATATGTATACAATGCCAATAGAAAGTCTACATTCCTATTCAATATTTTCACCTTTTGTTGCCTTCTAGCCTTGAATTATATTGCATTAAATCAGACTTTTTCCAGCTTTATTTACACATCATAACCCACAACTTCGAAGTGAAAAACAAAATCTACAAATTTCAGAAAATTAATTAAAAATTCAAAAGTAGAATATCTTCGTGTCTACTAAGATAGTGTCTTGGATAAGTGTCTACCCCACTGAGTTAATACTTGGTGGAAGCACCTTTGACAGCAATTACAGCTGTGAGTCTGTTGGGATAGGTCTCTACCAACTTTACACACCTTGATTGGCAATATTTACCCATTCTTTTGTACAAAACTGTTCAAGCTCAGTCAAGTTGCATGGGGAGCGTTCTTCACATGATTGGCCAACCCAACTGAGGTCATTGCCAGCTGAAGCAGCTTCGGTAATCGGCACAACGTCGCATATTGAGTGAGTCTAATTTCGGTATTTGATTTGATCTCTTACCATTGGGTAAAATTAATTTGCAAGGTTTCACTTCAAAAAAGATCACTGTTTTGATAAATGCTTTTATAGTTGTCTTTTTGCATGTGCCCTTTTCCTTACCTGCAGGCACAACTTCCTCTGATTCTAAGAAGAATAAGAAGTCACATTTACAGTGTAGCCCTATACCTGCTGCACAGACTGGCATGATTGCATGCTCTGGAAAAAAGAAAAAGCGTCCACCAACACCAGGCTCTTCACCATGATTATGCTGTTTTCCATCCGTTACCATTTGAAAAGCTTAAATGCACTTCAAGGACAAAAATATCTTCCTCAGTAACTCTGCTTTGTGCATTCAACGTGGATCTTGTGAGAGCACTGGCCATTTGTGCTCACAGTTCTCTCTCTCTCTCTCTCTCTCTCTCTCTCTCTCTCTCTCTGTCTGTCTGTCTGTTCTTCCCTCCCTCATGAACTGTGCCAGCAACTGACGACAGCCAGAATCTAACTTTGCTGAACCGATTCTGAGTCGTATCACATATTGAATAGGAGTAGATTGTCGCAATTTTATTTATACTGTTAAGCTGAATATACACTGTCGGTTGTAATATATGGAGTTGGTTGATCAATTTCTACAATCTATGAATTGTCAAGTTACGGCTGATTAACACAGTTGATGAGTAGAACACTCATAGGGATCAGGTGATCTCTGCAACTTGACTGTGCCCATGCATCCCTCATGTACTTTTGTTGTCTATTACAAATAATCCGAAACTTGTCATTTCTAGCCCACTATTTTATGGATTTTGTCACTTTATCATTGTCATGGCCTATTACCTGCAAGTGGTATCACATAGTTTATCAATAGCCGAATATCTCTGTATATTATAATTGGTGGGTGTAACTATATAATCTCTTGGCTGAATAATTCTTAAATCGTAAGATACGATGCTTGAGTCCTATAACAGGGAATTGTACTGTTGTGGATCATCTGTCGTAGATATGGAAATTTACCTCGTGCTACAATGCTACGGGGGCCATGGATTGATTATGGATTAAATATCAATAACATGCTTATGATTCATGCATGTTTTTCATGTTCTACTTTGACATTCAACTTCTCTTCAAATTTATTATAATTTACTTCTTTCAACTAAAAATATTAAATAGTACATCTAATGTACCTTTGTCGTCCTTGTATGTCAAATTATTGTGTTACCAAGTACAAGTGTTTTTATAAGACGTAAGGGAGAAAGTGTGCTGAAACATTCACTGTGAACATTGTTATAATAAAGTTTTGGAATCCTATTGACTGTACAATATGGAAACTGAATTGCAATAAAATATGATGTGACTGATTCCATATCCATACTACGAAGATTATACCCCATTTTATGTCGGGGATGCATTCCTGAAAGGTGGGACCAATATCGAAACGAATGTAAGTCAAAGCAATTTTTCTCATAAGAATTAATGGAATGAGGGTGCATGTGTTCCAAGTGTCGTCATCTGCTTAGATGATAATGGCGTTGCATGTTTTGCACTTTCACAAATTTTTATTTTGGCATTTTTATAGATGGTACACACTGTAGTTTGAGGCAAACCTAATAACCCAGCAACATCAAATGCACATTCACCAACATCCATTCGAAAAATAAAATAGTTTCACTTCTCAGGTTACACTTTTACACTTCCTCTTTGCCACAGATACATCCTTGTTAAAGCACGCAAAGGAGGCATGAAGCTTAATGATCAAAGATATTTCACTAAACTTCACAAACCATAATTATATCGGAAAACGTAGTCTGCACGCCACAAGAGCGAACGAAACAATGAGGTATCGTGAAGCTGTGTTAATGCTCGAATCTTCATCCTAGATGTACCCACAACGTTGCATTAAATTATAAAATACTGTACTGTACAGCAATAAATTTAACACAAGTCTGAAGACGACGATGGTTCACGAGCGGTATTTGACGATGTAGATTGTTTCAGAAGTCAAGGATGAGACAATGTGATGTTTGACCAAGTTATAAAAATGATCAACATGATGTGGTACGAGTCACAGGTTATTAGCTGCAAAATGTCGAAAACCCGGTTTCGTTCAACAATTTAAAAAATTTGACCTTTGCATAACCGTTAAAGGTACAAAACAATGTTGTGGACATTAAAATAAGGAAACGGATACGTGCTATAGCTTATTGGAGTTAGTTCGTCGAAGAAGGTCGAAAACCCGGTTCGATTCCCACAACTTTGAAAATTTGACCTTGTGACCTTTAAAGGTCAAGGATTATGACTTTTGTGCAAAACTTCCTCTGGAACATTCCAGGAACAATACAACGTCATATAGGCTATAGGCATTTCGCACTCATCTGATTATCCATACTTTGATGAAATCAGCGTAAAAACAAACTTGAAGGGGCGCCACGGGCAAGGTGTTCGAGAGCAAAATGGTTTCAAGACTTTAGGTGGGGAATGACCTCAAGATTATGCATAAAAATATTGTCATCCTAGCTCTCAAAGTTTGGGCGGTCGTATGATTTTTATGTCAAAATTTGCAATTTTCTAAGTTCGTGACCTGTGACTTGACCTTGGGACGAAAATGGAAAATCGAGCTCCGTGGGGCTATGCAGGTGCCATTGGGCTAACCAAATACCGAAACCCGCCAGATTCGCCAAACCCCTAGGAGAAGATGCAAATTGAAATTGGCTACCCCTAAAAACACAATTCGCAATTTTCTAAGTTCGTGACTTGTGACCTTGACCTTGGGATGAAAATGAAAATCGAGCTCTTGTGGGGCTATGCAGGTGCCATTGGGCTAACCAAATACCGAAACCCTGCCAGATTCGACAAACCCTCGGAGAAGATTCTTCCTTTTGAAGGCCTTGATTTCCATGGCGTCATGCTGAGCAAGATTTGAGGTAAGGGAGCCAGCCCAGACGGGAAAGCAGTACTGTACTTCATTAAGCTGCAGATAAAGGCTTTATAGGTTGGATAAAAGGTCAGGTGCACCAAGGAAGGATGTGATGGAGGATGCCCAATCAGCTGCTGGCTTTGGAGGCCAACTTTTTGAAATGTGGTTTGCCCAAGAAAGATCATAGTTGACAGCGAGACCCAGGGGTTTGAATGACTGAACTTCCTCGAGAGGATTGTGAAGAAAGTAGATAGGACAGTTTGCCAGACAGACCTTACAGAGATAGAGTGTCAGATTTTTCAGGATTGAAAGACATATTCCAAGTGTTTGACCAGATTGTAAAAAAATTTTCAAGGCTTGAAGAGAGAAGAGGCTGCAGCTTGCTTGTCTGAAGGAAGAGGGATGTCAAAGCTGAGGGTGGAGTCATCAGCAAATAGATAAAGAGGATTTTCCAGTCAAGAGAGATCATTTATGAAGATCAGGAATAGGACTGGGCCCAGAAAACTGCCTTGGGACACTCCAGCTTTGACAGGGAGAAGAGATGAATGGATTCCATTGAGTGCTGCATGTTGGCTCCAAGAGTAGAGGAAGTCAGTAAGCCATGTGTGGAGTTGGCCTTGGATGCTGTGTGTTCCGAGGCAGAGAGTTTGGAGAGCAAGGCAGGATGCCAGACTGCATCAAAAGCACGAGTTATGTCCAGAGAGACGACTGATCTCATGTCTCACATTGAGGGCCTCCATCCATTGTTGGGTGAGTCGAAGCAGCATCTCCAAGGTAGCATGACCTGGTCTGAAACGAAATTGGTGATCTGAGATGAGGTTTTTGGAAAAAAGGAAGGTTTTCATATCAACTGCGATGATGTATTCCATGACTTTGCTGATGATTGGAAGTAAGCTGATTGGTCTGTAGTTAAGTGGATCAGTTTTTGCACCTTTTTTATGTAAAGCAGTGATATTGGTTGGTGGATTTCCAAGCAGATGGAAGATTATCTAGTGCAAATTGTAGAGTGAAAAGAGCAGAGAGTGTATGTGCAAGAGCAGGCTTTTATGACACATGAGCTGATGCCGTCTACTCCAGTAGCAGAGTCAGAGTCTTGGGTTGAGTTTCAACAAAGTATGGATAAGCAAAAAGATATCATTAGAAACTAAAATGAGAATGTTAAATTCCAACATAAAGTCAGTTATTGTATATGGTGCGGAGTACTCGAAGACAACCAAAAAAAAAAATAGAGGCGAACGAGGATTTCTGCAGGGATGCTTGAGGAGAATTTTAAAGGTTTCTAGCCAGAGATATTCTCAAATGAAGAAGCAAGGAGGACAGGCCGAAATAAATCGATGAAGACATTGAAGAGAGAAGGTTGAGGTGGCTCGAGTATGCAATGAGGAAAGGTGAAGACAATTTGATAAAATCTATGCTCTGGACACCAGGAGGAAAAAGACTAATAGCTTTCAATGGGATGGAAGTGAAAGAAATGGAAGCATTGGCAAGATTTTGTTGCGGCCTTATGTGTCGAAAGACACAATGAGGATAAGTAAGTAGTTAAAGAATGAGGTTTCTAAGACATCCCAAAATTTACATGTTCATGAATGGGGAAAAAGGGAAAAGCTTTTTGACAGACACCCCAAATCTCCCAAAATGTCTTCCTTTTTCTCCCTTCCCCAACTAAGCCATTAACAACTATTAAATCGTCAATAGACCAACAACTTGAGGAAGGTGAGGTGGCGTGGGAGGGTGAGGGGATGCTCTTTCACATTATTCACATCAATCCATCCATCGGGACCATACTCTGTACAGAGCGTTGGTGCTGCCGAAGCAGTCTCCTGGGCTATTGGGCACAAATTATTCACATCTGTATTTTCACAAACAGTGAACCAACGAATATTTGTTTATGTATAAATTATAACACCCATCACCATCGAGTATATTAACAAAGAATAAGTTGGAACTTGGTGCTTGGTTTAAGTATCTTTGTTGAGCAGAGATGACATGACAAACCTCTCTTAATGCTTTTGTCTGAGCATATCATTTTGTGATTGTAATAGATTATTTTTCCATTCAAGGATGTTTATTTTCTTTACATCCTTGAACTTATTTGTATAAATTTTCTTTCAATAGAGGACTATTTGATATTCCTCACATTCATTAAACTCTACCAAGGCTGTGATTTTTCTCTTTTATACCAGTAAGAAGCGATAGTAGCCCATTAAAATCAATTTATCTTCACACTTGTGTTTACTTAACATTATATATATATATATATATATATAATATATTATATATATATTATTACATACATCCATAAGGGAGGTTGTCAATTCCATTTTCTAAAATATACCTCATCATCAAAAGCCCCCAATGCATTCTTATTCGCCTTCTATGTATATAATTGATGTTTATAACTTCTTATTGTGTTCATTTTTCTATACTCTTCTTTCTTAAAGACTAAACAGTTGTAATATTGTTCAAAATTTATTGTTTCTTTGATTACATTTTCTTTACCCCCCTTTAACTTTTTATCACTCTTTGAAATTTTATTATCAATATATTTATAAGCATAAGCCTTTGCTCTCAAACCGATAAATTCACTCATTATCTTTCCACCCAATTCATCTTTAAACTTTCCAATAACCTTTTCATTATTTGTAGAGAATCATTAGTTATACGATTTATAATTGCTTGTATCATAAATATCAACATCCTGAGACATATCCTGATAAATATCTTCTGTATTCATTTTCAAAATAAAACTGTGTCCATATATAGTAGATTAACTTCATCCACACATTTCTTCTTTAAGTTGTTGTAGAAGTAGTCTTGATAATTCAAGGATTGATGTTCCTATATAAATAGGTTATCCATTTCAATACTTTCTTTGTTCAAATGAATAGCGCAAAAGTTCTCTGAAAACACCTCTGCCTTTGAAAACTTGTTGTTATTAATTAATTTGGAGCTTGTTTCCAAGATGTAGCAAGTTTATGTTTTGTCTATACATTTTCCATAGTCTTTCCAAATACAACATTGTTCATTAATTTATCAAAGTCCTCAAAATCATTTGGAGCAAGTGTTCTCTTTTCTGTGTTAAAATCAATTTACTTTTTTAACCAATGACTTTGTTTAAATTCCAAAATCCTATGAGTTTTCTTCACTCTTAACCCAGCAGATTAATATTGTCTTAAATTCCTTTGATGTAAAACATAATTTCCTTTATCATATAATGTAGTAAGTAATTTTTCTGTTGATTTGCTTTTCATAAGAAATGATTGTTGATAACTGCTAAGCCATTTCTTCTTCGGACTTTCTTTATCAGGTGTCTATGGAAGGTCTTTATGTTTTTTATGGAGTTCTTCTGGATATTTAAAATCAACCTCAAAATAATATCCAACTTTATCTTTATCTAATTCTTTTTGAGAAGAGATAATGGTGTTTTTGCTGGGGCTGTGTAATAGTGAGCAGGGTCTAATCCATAGGAATTTTTATTATAACAGACTGTTCTAAAAGTCTCAAATACATCAGCTCATAAAATAACATCAGTTTTAAGATACAAATCGTGATATTCCCCAAGGTTCTTTATATTAAACTTCTTCCAAACATTTTGTGCTTGATTTTAATCTTTATCAGTTACATGATTTTTATTTAATTCATTATAGAAACTTTCCTTTGATGGAAGTTTTTTCTTTACACCTCTCAAATGAATCCATGTAATCATATGGATATATCCCCTTTTGTGATAGGAGTCCAATCTCTTGATTTGAGAAATGTGATTGGAGAATTGGAAAGTTTTTAATATTTGACGCCAAATCAGATAATGGACTTGACATAAATTTGAATGTGTCAAGAAATCTGATGAGTTGATGTAGATGTAGGGATTGTTTTTGTGAATGAGATGTATTTTTGATTTGTGTTGAATGAGATGCAATAGCTGAAATGTTTCTACTGATTTTACTCTATTCATTTATGAAAAGATGTGTGTCATAGTGAGCGTTGTTGTGAAGAAAGACTGGGATGAAAGAGGGAACTTTAAAATTGAGATTACAACTCTGATGAGCTGTACCTCTATATTTACCAGAAAGATGACAATGGTCTCTTTTCTTTAAATCTACACTAATTTCCTCCTCACAAATATGACAGACATTAACCTTCCTAAATTTCCTTTTCTCTTCTTTTGTTAAGGACATTGGTTTATACGTTTTTCCCATTATCTTGATTAATCGAAGTCTTTTTCCAGTTGTTTCACAAACTCTTGGGAGGCATCTTCTTCTCTGTATAGTTCTAACTTCTTATATTCGTCAACAACAGCTGATTTGATATAATAACAGAAACCACAAGGAGTATGTTTTTGATATTTCTTTGTGTATGGATTATCTATCTTTTCAAAGATAATTTCAAAATCAGTGTTTTTCACCAATGGGTGTTTTATAGACTTGTTGAAATCTTTGTATGATATGTGTGAACCTACTTTTGGCAT
This sequence comes from Eptatretus atami, assembly GCA_035128595.1. Taxonomy (NCBI): domain Eukaryota; kingdom Metazoa; phylum Chordata; class Myxini; order Myxiniformes; family Myxinidae; genus Eptatretus; species Eptatretus atami. The sequence goes on from CM068956.1 coordinate 126,272,531, forward strand.
ATTAATTATGGTTGATTTATGATTGCTGCACTATCCCAAATGTTGATCTAATCGTTCGTTTGTATTAAAGAAGTTAATACATTACTTACAGGGATATTTTTTGCAATTTCTATTATATAGTTGTGATTTAGTTAATCTTGATAAATTTTTGATGAAAGCATAATGTTGTTTTCCAACATTATGCTTTCATCAAAAATTTGTGATTTTTCACATGTGTGAAAAATGTGTGATGATGTGAAAAATAAATGTGATTTTTCTTTTGAAGCAAAATAGAGAAGATCAATGTGTGTTTCATCATTTTTATAGTTGTTTGAAATTTTTAACATCTGAACTTTGTATCTGTTAATCCATGTACATTAACAGATAGATTATTCATTTTCTCAAATTTAGGAATATATCTCAATGACATTGGAAACTTTAAATCTTTAACATTTAGTGTATGCTCATATTTCTTATAATGAGATACTATTTCTGGTTTCCATTGTGGAGGATGGAGGTGAGCAACAACAGACTACAGAAAGCATTTATTATCATTTTTTTTGAAAATTAACAACTGCCTTTTTAAGCTTTATCTCTTTTGGTATATCAATATAAGAAGAAGCATTAAGAGACTGATTTCAAGATATGTATATCTAAAAAAAGTTTTTTTTAAATAACGAATACACTACCTACCACACTATTATCAGCATCCAGTTCTTGTCTTTGGAGTTCATCATAAACATCACAAACTAAATCTTGGAATGATCTGATAAAGTGAGGGTTTGTTCCCATAAAGGGAGTTTCTTCATCACCTTTTCTTGTCATATTCAATTTTACTCCCATATAAAACTTTAAAAGTATTGATTTTTCTCAATGTGTTTTTAATTAGAATTTCAATGCTTGGTTTAACCATATCAATTGCTTCAATGATTGATGTTGGTGTTGATTCTTTAAAGCGAAACAATCTTATTTTCATATATCCTTTAAATGCTTCATCAGTATTTTCAATAGAGTATCCAAGTATCCCCTCTTTATTCTTCTTGTGTTTGCGTGATTGAAGGTGTTTCTTATAATATTTATATTCATGATTACAAACATTACAATGTGTTGTATTCACCATATTTATATAGTACTAGACGACCCGTGAAACCCGTTGGGTTCCTGTTGTGACAGCGGTTGATAAAAAAAAAAGACACAAAATTTAATATTATTTAGTAGTCAAACTTTAACTTGAAGAAAATTTGAGCATTTACCTCAGAGTCATCGTTCAATGAAACACGCGTTAATGACAGCATTCTTGGTTCATCTCCCATCCTTCAGCAATAACTTTAACATTTCCTTCACCTTTCCTTTGAACGAAACTTGATATTACGCGTCACTGTGAAAAAAAAAAACGGAGAAAAGAAAGTCAAAGAAATTATGGGCGTAATCTTGTAATCACAATTTTATTTATTAATAAACACGGAAGTATTAGATCAAAATGGTGATGTTTATTTATGCTTAAAAATAAATTGTTCTTTGTCGATACTAAATGTTTGAGATTTTTAATTAAATCATTTCAAGAAAAAAAAGATAGCTCCACAAACTATACCGCTGAGGTTGTTTGCATTGATCAAATTCGCCCGAAGAGTACTTGACTGAATCGGGAATTGATTTTTTTATAATTTTTTTTGTTGCCCGATTTGAAAAAAACTTGATACTGCACACCGCAAGAGAATGGTGAGTAAGGTGGCCCTAAAATTTTGTGCTATCGTGTACCGTTTTGGCTGTATTTCGGGAACATACATACATATTATATATATTTTACGGTTGTGGAAATTCACAGGACACCATATAGGTCCTTAGATCAGTTATGTCGATAAGTCTGTGTTCAGTTAATTTCCCCACCGATGTTTAAAGGGAATTATTCGTGTAACCGGGCTGTGATCTTTGAGTAGTTTTTCTTTCGCTATCTTTATTTTGGCACACCAAAACCGCCTTCAACCACCACAACCACCTTCTCCACAACCGCCTTCCACAAACCACCTTCTCCACAACCACCTTCACCACAACGACATCTCCTCGCCATCTCCTAAACCACATCTCAAAAACGAACAACATCGCCTCACCTTCATCTCCGCAAACGCCGCCATCTTTGCGCCAGCCACGGCGAATTCCCACGACAAAACATCTCTGCCACCAGACGCGGGACTCCTTCATTGGGCGAGGGTCGATGATTTCACCCACGTCCCGCTCTCTCCGAGCTTCGCGACAATTCGGATCAAAAGATAAAAAGGGGCGGAGCAGCGGGGGGTCAGAGGTGAAGATCGGAGATCAAAACCTCGCCTCACAGATCCAATATAAAGGCGCGCAGAGACGCCAAGCGCGCAGTTGTGTGGAGCCGCGTTGGGAGCTGGGTCAGTCTGGAGTCTGCAGTCGGTGAGGAGCTGGAGAGAGAGCGGAGGAGACGGGAGCCTGGAGCGCAGCCTGCCATGCCTTGCCGAACTGTGGGTCGCTGGAGCGCAGCCGGCGAGGAGTCGCCAACCAGCGGCAAACGGTCCGAGGTGATCGGGCCCCGGACAGTCCAAACGACGCTGAGAAACGGGCGGGCTCTTAAGAGAGCATCAACTCTGAAAGAGCAAAGGCCCGTTCGTTCCTCTGAGGCGTTGTCGACTAGGCCCGATCACCGGACCGCATGACGAGGCCTGGGCCGCGCCGCGGGTCACGCCAGCTGCCGTGTGGACGGGACGTCGAGGAGCGCCCAGCGCCAGTCGCCACGAAGCGTAGGTAACAGCGCGGTCTTCGGAGCTTTTGCGGTCTCCACAGCTCCGTGACTTATAAAGACCCACGAGGTCCAGTTCTGCCCCCTTGCCTTTTCTGGGTTTTTATTTGCTGATGAATGATGTGGCGCCAAGTCCGTTAAGTAGAACTGTTAAGTGCATGTGTGTACATAATAAATAGACGTTGTAGTTCTTTTTCTTGCTTGTGTTTTGTCCCATACGTGCATTGGTTGCTATACATGACTGCATGATTGCATACGTGCATTGGTTGCATACATGACTGCTTACGGGTGTGAAATAAATGTGTTATTTAAATGTTCACCCGTTCGTTGCGTCCTTTCCCTCATTGAACTGCCATAATTGAGTTCGGAATATAGCTGGCTTTTTAATAGCCGATAAAAGAATCGGGTCCAACGCGGGCTTGGCGATATACACCGCTCGGCAAATCGCAAACGGAGCGAGCTGCTTAGCGGCTCGTTTCCAAGCAGGCCCCGTTGAGGTACAGTCTCTCGGTAGTCTGCCCGCGCGATTAATTAGTAAATCGACCATTCGGCGATCGGACCCTGTACGGCGGTAGAGTATTGACAAGGCTGTGGGTGTGATTAAAGATACACCCTAGCTGGATTTCGGCGTTGATCCGAAAGCTGCGACTGGTTTGTCCGTTCGGTGGCGAGAGCGGCCGCCATTGGCTAGAAGCAGTCGCCCGCACGCGACGGGCGGGAAGCCACAACTATATATTATATATATTGTTGCGAATTCGCGCCCGTCGGCGTGCGATCGGCCACGTGACTCGAATCGCGACCGCCTCGCCCACCGGACGGACAATTCTGTCGTGACCCTCCCGGCTAACGCCGGGATCCAGTCACGGGTGACCTTGGCGGCTCACCACAACCCACGTCGCAATTCTACCCGCGCGGAATAGGGTGAATCGCCGAAATTCGATTATACCTAAGTACCCGCGCGGTAACTACCGAGCGGATTGTACCTCGCCACAGGCCGACTTCGGACACGATCCGCTAAGCGGCTCGTTCCGGCTAACGGATAACCGAGCGTGTTATCGTCGGCCTTGACGGTTCAGATTAATTATCGGGCGGACCCGCGCCCACGACGAACCCTTTACGTGAAACAAGATGGAGACCCAACGAAGAAAGGACGCAGCGACACGGGGAAAGATTCAACAGACAAGCATTTATTTTACAACCGACAACGAATAGCACACATAAAGCAAAGCATGTATTTACAATCACAATGGCAAATGCACATATCAAATAGAAAACAAAAGAAGCAGAGCTACTACCGACTAACGCGACACACGGACCACTTACACAATTCTACTTCACGGACTTGGCGCCGACACACACACACACGTTCACACAAAACCCCAAAAGAAATGGAAGTCGCGACTTCGCTTAGGTGCTGTCCTTGGCGCCCGCCCGCGGTCGTGACTCCCCTCGAGCGCGCGCCCAAGGCCTCTCCGGCGCGCCTGCCCGTACCGGCCTCTCGACCCTTGGACGAGCTCCGACCGACAGGGAGAGCACACGCCGAACCGGAGCAGTAGGACGAGCGAGCGCCGAACCAGAGAAGCCAGCAGAGCAGAAAGAACCTCCAAGCAGAAGACGAGATCAACAAGAAGAGAGCAGAAGCATCACGACGAGAGGAGAAAAGGGCAGCCTCAGCCGCCTCGCCTCTTATACGCCCGGCGCCCGCCCCGTTCTCGGCTCCACCTTCCTTCGAGGCGCTTCGAGAAGAGGGGGCGTCCCTCTCGTTCCCCCCACTGCGTCTTGTGGGGGCGAGGCGAAGCCGTTCGACGGCCTTCAACGCGCAACCGTCGTACATGACCGCTGAGGATGGCGTTCGTTGGTGTATAGCGCTGGTGAGATGTCGGTGTGTGAGGTGGCGGGCTGGGCGTTTAAGTGTGGCGTCGGTTAGCGTTGTTGTGTTGGTTGGCGTTTGACGTTGAAGTGTGGTTGGTTCGAAATAAAGCAAACAAAAAACGCCTAACTCAAAGGATCGCAGCCCGAATGAATCACATTAATTCCCTCTATACAACGGTTTGGGCTAACTACACATGTACTTCAGAAATATATCTCACCTTGCGGACCCTTTATGATGTTGCGAATTTCCACAGCCGTAACAGATATATATAATATATATATATATATATATATATATATATATATATATACGTATATATATATACGTATATACATATATACATATATATATATATACATACGTACATACATACATATATACAGATGAGAGTTTTAGTAATATATACATAACCTTACTTCAAATATATTTTCTTGATGAAAATCTTGTGGTAATTTATAGATACTTTTCTGTTTTTAAAATAAATTTTTCTTGATTTATCTCTTGGAAGGAGGTTATTTAGGTTAAAGACCTTATTTTTCATTTTTTCCCCCTTTGTTGATGAAATTTAATCTATTAGTTGGTGGGGGGAGTAATTTTTATTTTAAGCAATATCTCGCGGAGGGAGCGGGGATATTGTAATCGTCCGGTTGTTGTCTGTTTGTTTGTCTGTCTGTCTGTTAGCAACTTTACGGCAAAACGGCTTTAGCAAACACTATCAAATTTAATCCACAGGTGGGCAATGAACCTTGGACGACCCCATTAACTTTTGGGTCCAATTGGATCAAAGGTCAAGGTCAAGGTCACGAAAAGATCAAAATCGTTTTTCGCTCATAACTTCGTCAAAAATGATCTGATTTACTTCAAACTAAGCTTATAGTGAACCTTATTCTATTTGCACTTATAATCCTACCCATTCCTATAGTGAAAAAATGCATATTTGTGAAGATCGGTAGGGTCCGAAGTTTGGGGGTCATGCCATCGGTCAAAATTCAAATTTCCATTTAAACTAAAACATGTTACGAAAATACAACTTTATGAGAAAACGGCGTGGCTAAACACTATCATTGTATCCACAGGTGGTAATGAACCTCGGACGACCCCATTAACTTTTGGGTCCAATTAGGTCAAAGGTCAAGTCAGGTCACGAAAAGGTCAAAATTTTTTCGCTCATAACTTCGTCAAAAATGGTTTAATTGACTTCAAACTAAGACTAAAATATTCCTTATTCTATTCCTTATAATCAACATTAAGGTTAAGGATATATCTAATTTAAATGTATCCCCAAAATAACTTTATGCCTTAAATGGGCGGATTTGTTGTGTGCACCACTTGTTACTAAAGAAATTGAGAAAATGTATAAAGATATTAAAACTTATGAAAAAACAAAAGATGATAACTCAACAATTTCCTTTGTGGAAAGCTTCTTTGTTTTCTCCAAAAACATCACTTAATTATTCTCCTTCATCACAAATAATCTTAACAAAAGTTTCTCCTCTTCTTTTAGAAATATAATAATCCAAAACTGGAGAAGGCAATGAAACATTCAAATGAGAGGATCAAAATCTCTTATGAATGAAACATTGGAAAGAGAAGATACAACTCTTAGGAATAATCAAGATGGAATTTGTTTTTATATTAATAATCGAAAATATGGAGAATATTGGGTGAGTAATCCTGTAGGAAATTCATTTAAAGGTAATCTTAATGAAATTGAGATAGGGGAATTAAATGATGTTATTATATCAGGAGAAATGGTTTTTCATTCAATCGTTGTCAAAAATCATTTAAAAATAACCTTTATTGTTAAAAAAAAATAATAGCTGATTCTGTAAGCTCAAAGAAATATATAGATATACTGTAGATGGTGTTTCAAGAAATTATGCATCAATATTTTTTTCCTTAATAAATGAGTCATTATACAGCCAAAGATTTTGAAGATTATGATAGTGATGATAGTATTTCTGTTGGAACAGAAGACAGTTATGATACTGAGAGTTTGTGTTCAAGTGATAGTTATGAAAGAAGTTTGAGAGATGATATTATTATGAAAGCACTGATTATAGGAAAGATGAAATTTATTTTAAGTGAAAACATACTTTATAAATATGCTGAATCCAAACAATATACCAGAAAATGAACCTCTTGAATTCCCTGATACTCCATATGATAAATTTTAGAATTGTCCTGTGTGTGATAGAGTGAGATTAAACACAGTCAAAAAGTTTATAAACAATGTATATTTTGTAATTATCTTCTAATTAATGATGATTAAAAATATGAAAAGGAACATAACTGTTTCAAAATCATACCAAATATGAATAACTTTTTTTTGGTATACATTGTCGAGGCTCGTACGAGAGCTAACACACAACGCACAGCAAGGGGAGCATGATACAAGAGGGGCGGGAAGATTAATACTTTGGAAGATTAATAAGAGAAATGAATGTCAAGTATGATGGTGGTACTGATGCGAATCTGGAAGCCATGAGCACACAACATTCAGGACCTATAGCTCAGTTATTTCGATAAGTGAATGTGGATAGATAGCTCCCCTTTCCCTAGTCTAATGGGTGAATTAAATTGTAAATGTGCTGTGAGTTACTTTGATAGTCAGGGTTTTCATTTATTTTACACCACCAACGATAACAACAAACACCAACGATAACAAACATCACCAACGATAACAACACCAACGATAAACAAACACAACGATAACAAACAACACCAACGATAAACAACAGCACCAACGATAACAACAACACCAACGATGAGAACAAACACCAACGTGAGAAACAACACCAACGATGACAACAACACCAACGATGGACAACAACACCAACGATGACAACAACACCAACGATGACAACAACACCAACGATGACAACAAACACAAGGATGACAACAACACCAACGATGACAACAACACCAACGATGACAACAACACCAACGATGACTACAACACCAACGAAAACCCTCTGCTCCCGGCATTCCCGCGCGCTCGCTGAAGTGCGGGTGTGTTCAGAATGCATCTGCGAACTGAATTCCATTCCCTAATATGGACACGAATCGAATCGCTTGGCTGCCCCAAGAAATGGAATGCGACAGCCCCCACCCAACGATGAGCGAACTGAATTCCATTCCCTAATATGGACATGAATCGGCTCACTTAGGCACTCCAAAAATGGGATGCGACAGCCCCCACCCAACGATGAGCGAACTGAATTCCATTCCCCTAATATGGACATGAATCGGCTCGCTTGGGGACTCCAGAAATGCGATGGACAGCCCCCACAGATGGCGAATGAGTCATGCGGAAGCGAGCCGCGCCCGAGAGGGATAAGAAGGGAACGGAGAGACAGAAGTGGGCTCTTCTGGTTCTTGTTCTTGGTTGGTGGCTGTTCGGAGAGCACGGAAGGTGGTTGGTGGTTCTTCGGTTGAATCGACTCAGTGGATTGTGAAGGATCGGCGCCTCGTCTTCACCAGCGCGTGTTCTGAAGCGCGAAAGGATCCGCCAGAGCTCGGGAGGCTGATCATGGCTCGCGCGTGTCTGGATTCGGCTCGCCTCTCGCTGGTGCCCGGTGCGAATCAGCTCGAAGACCACACGAGGTGGACAGGTCCGAGGCAGGTTCTGGTATGCAGCTCGCTTCTCCATCCAAGCTGGAGGCCTAATAAGACCGCTTTTGGTCCGATTCTTTGGCTTGTGTGCGTATGTGTGTTTGTGGCGCCAGTCTGCTAAGTAATGAATTGTTAAGTGCCTTGCTGTACATACGTGCTTATCAATATTCGGATAACTCTGCCCTTATGTGCTCCCTCATTTCCCTATTGTTATTAAATATCCCCATTTGTGAAACATATCAGCTCGTTCGTATCCTTTCCTCTATTGGCTTAGCATGCTGCGTGTTGGAAATTAGCAAGCCGTTGTGCCGCCGTAAGGGGACATTTGGACCGACGGATCTCGGTGACCATCCGCTCGGGTCGCACACGGTTCGAGTATGCTCGCGGCTCGTTCCGTACGGGTGCCGTCGAGGGTGTGGAGACTCGGTAAATCGCCACGTGTATATCTAGGTATTTTGAAAATTGGCAAATAACCCTGTACCATGTGGTAGAAATATTGACGCTTCACAGTCCGATAAGGGACCCGTACTTTTCGGAGTTTTCCGAAAAGATACGATATAACTTCCGGGTGATCGGCAGAGCCGACTCTACTGCTCCACCTGGCGTTGTGCTCGTCGCCGACGCCCGGCCCGCAACAGTACTACACCTTTTCTTACAATAGAAAAGATTGATCAAATTAGGGTAATGTTTAATGGATTTATGTTATTTATTATTCACGATTGTCATTTTCAGGGAAATATCAACACAATATATTGTACAAATAAAATAATGGATCATCTTGAAGTTAAACCTGAACTCAGGATAAAACATAGTTTCTATTAAAGCCAATAAAAATTAAAATAATTTATTATATAAATATATAAATGAATGATTTACCCATTTGGGAAAATAAAATAAAATTTAACAACCATAAAAATCTTTCAAATTCATTAAGATGTCTCATAGTTGGTTCAAGCAGATGTGGAAAAACCTGCTTGCTTTTAAAGATGCTCCTTACTCCAAACTTTTAAGATTATGATTATTTAATAATTTTCACAAAGTCAAGTTTTCAACCTGAGCATTAACTACTCTCACAAGGTTTTAATGTGGGTCTTCAAAAAGAAGACCTCATTGGTTAATGTAAACTTCAAAACAAACTACATTATTACAACATTGAAGATATAATACAACTATTTTGTGAAACATAAAAATGTAAAATGAAATCAAGACCTATAACTAGTATTCGTAGTGATAATACGGATGAAATACCTTCACTCGAAGATTTAGTTACATCAAAGAAGAATCTCGTCATCTTTGATGATCGTTTTAATGAGAGAAACCAAATGGTTATGATAGCTACTACACAAGAGGGAGACATTCTTCTTGTAATTGTATTTATCTTTGTCAATCATACTTTCAACTCCCTCATCACTCAATACGAAACAATGCCAATACTTTTATTTTATTTAAGTTAAATTTAATAGATATAAATAATTTTTGGAGCGACAATTGTTCTATGTTATGTAGTAAAAAGGAATTTGAGGAGTATTTGAAACACACAACTGGAAGATATAAATCTGTTGTTGTGAAACAAGATGAGATACTAAATTATATTTTTCAATATATAAGTGGATGCGAAAAAACAAGTAAGAAGATTTCAGGGACATCAAGAGTTGGTTTCAAAAGTGGTAAAGCAACAGGAAGACATAAAGAAGAAACGGAGACAGAAACTAATGGGTGAAGAAGCGTTTGAAAGAAAACGAGAGAAAAATTTTAAACCACTTTTAAAAACTCCTCAACAAATATCTACATTTCCCATGATAGAATATGCTCTTTTAAAACTTCAAATGATAAAAGGTTTTAGTCAAATGATGGAGGAAGAACTAGAGAATATGGGAAAATTAGAATATGATTATGAAGAATTATTCCAACAAGTGGAAGAGATAAATTGACCTCCTGATTATGTTGTGAAGGCTCTTCAAAACAATGAATATTCAGCAGATTCAAAAATCATAGCGGGTCTCATTCCTACAGAAGAACCAGCAATGTTCTATCTTGTTAAAGAAAAGGTATTGATATTTAATGATGAATTGAGGTTTTTGTGTTCTACCCGACCACCTGTTAAATTAAACCCCCAGATTGATGTTTCTTCTCACCAAAGATGGAAAACGAGCAACATGTATGAGGATTGATTCAAGTTATTTTATTAAACCGTTGAATTTGAAAAATGAGGACAATGAAGTATACATTGATTTACTAAACTCAATTATAGAGTTTATATTGCTGATAAAAGCAGGAAAAATGAAAAAAAGGAACATCATATACATGCGTTAAGTAAGCTTGGTTCAGGTATATCTTCGCAACATGTTAGCTTTCTTCCAAACGGCCCATCACAATTGGTTAATAGACTTATTGCTGTTAAGTAGTAAGAAGGCTGGAAACAACAATTGTTTAAATGAGCATCAGCCATTTTAGACCAGTTAATGAACATGAAAATAATTAATGAATGTCAATACAAAGATATTTTATCCCATGTTAAATGAGTTTAATTCTCTCTCACGATGAAAATGAAAAAAATTTCATCCATTGTAGATGCTACTGAGAGTTTTTTTTGTTGCTGAAAGATGACAAAGAAGTATTTATATTTATATATAATATAATGATGGAGTTATTACCACAAAGTGTTAGAAGGAAAATTATTTGTGTTATCTTTTTTTCAAGATTATTTAACAAGTGTAGTGTTTCAGAGAGAAAAAAAAAGAGATTTATAATAATTACAAGCCGGTAGGCGACATGGGTGGTCGCGACATAATTGCATGCTAGTCATACAGTTTTTGACGATCGGGCATGAATTTTTTGACAAAGAGGTTGATTATAGTACGCATAAAAGCCTGGAAGGCCATTTTTGATTTTCGAAAAAATACATTTTTTATGATTTTTTCAAACATTTCAAAGTCCCGTTGCTAGCCAACGGTGGTGTCCATAGCAACGGTGCTCAAAAGCATAGAACTAGATCCTGGTATGAACCTACCTGTCAAGTTTCATCAAAATGGTTGACTCCTCTGGCCTCCAGAGCTGTCCATTACATACAAACAAACAAACAAAAAAATGACGGTAAATAGACACCCATTTTTTGAAGGACTACCATTTGAAAAATAAAACCTAAATCAAAATCGGCTCGAGTAAAATTTTCTAAATATCTCGAAGTGTTTAATTCCGAAGTCTCGTTTCTCCACATTCAAAACTGTAGGACAAGTATTGAAAATACCGTACGCGGTTTTCGGCCGCTGCATAGCAACGGGTGGTGTTGCTTAGCAACGAACTCAAACGCGCACACTCCCAGCCCATATGGCACCTGTCGCCAAGTTTCATCGAAATCGGTTTGCTGGTTTGTGCTGTAGAGCTCACGTTGCAGACACACACACACACACACCACACACACACCACACACACGGAAAGCCTGACAATAAGGGTACTCTAGGATAAAATTAATTTGGGGGTGGAGTCGTACCATCTCTGTCTTTTGTTACAATATGGCAAATAATGCATTGGTCTCTGTCCCTTTTTGTTATTTACAGATCATGGCAAATGACGCCCCCGTTTGTATAATTTGCAAAGAAAGAGGAGAAAGAAACATGCCCTGAAGTGTTTCAATTCCAGCAACTGGGAAACAGCCAAAAATGCTGCTAGACGGCGAAAGGCAATTCAAAGTGACAAGTTTTGAACACCTCGGAAGAGATCAGAACAGCTGAGGGCCCAGAAGGCAAATATTACCACTCAGTTTGCCTCAATCGATTCTGTGCTGTTAAGAGAGGAGCACCTCCAAGCACAGAACCATCTGAACCACCTCAGAAGACCACTCGTTCAAGTTCCGATCATCCTACCAGCACGAGAGGCGTCCTTGGACAGGAATGTCTTTTTTTGTGGACAGAAGAGGAAGTTGCCGAAAAATGAACCCTCAGCCAATGTTTGACCACAGACGGGAGCAAGGCAATCTTTCTTGCTGCTAAGAAAAAGTGTGATACCAGGATCATTGGACTAGGGGAAGATCTTATTGCAAAGGAAGCCAAATACCATAACACTTGTCGTCGTGATTATGTAAGACTGGATGTGATGGATGAAGAGCAAGTCGAATCGGAAGATGCACGTTGAAGCCTTCAAAAACTTGTCGATGTTCCTCGAAAATTGTGAATCATCAAAAACAAAACTCCCATGTTGGCGTCAGTAATTTTCAATTTGTACAAAGAAGAGTTTCTTGCTGTTGGAGGAACACAGGATGACATTGATAGGGACACCACACAAAGTCTGATATCGAAGATAAAGGAACGATTCCTGGAAATCCTCCTTGACAAACGAGCAAACACATCTGGAAACCTTGTATTCCACTCATCACTGACGTCTGCTGAGGCATTTGCTATGCTGACTGATTCCATTGAAAAGATGGGAAGAAAATCAGGTGTCTGCATGGCATTGTAGACAGAAAATTCTTAGCAATCCCATCACAAGATCCCCATCACCCACTCAGTTTCACACCCTGAAGGAAAATTCCCAGTATCCCGGATGCTGACTCTCCTGTTCTTCTATGTACTCTCATGTGGATTTCAATCAAATTGGTTGTAAATAACTCCAAATAGGGATGGTGATCGATGAGAAAGCAGATTAGCTGGTGCATGGATGCTGAGTTCAACGTGTGCCAGAGGAAGAGTTAGGCCCTTGCTAGCATGCAAGCCCTTGGCTCGGGTTGGGAAAACTGACAGGATCGAAACAGTGTTTGACCACCTGAACCGCTTTGGTCATGTATCAGCTACGATAAAGGAAGCGGCTCGAGACTGAATGGCTACACCTGCTCTGACTTGAACAGGAAACTCCTGCGGTCTCCATTGCGGATGATTGGGACCAGGTATAATAATTAATAATAATCATAGTAATAATAATAATAGCAATAATAATACCAAATACACGTTTGTGGTGAATAATGTTGTGTTATTCCCTTTTTGTATTTTTCAGCATTAGCCTGGGATAACTACGATGTTAACACGGTGGGATACGAAAATGGCAAGGACCTCTTTTTATAATATTAAATAATTACGAATTTTTATTAATTAGAATATTAATGGTAGATAGAATAAAAATATGGTAGATGATGATGATGGATGATGATGTAAAAACAAATGGACCGTTTTACAGCCTTTTTCCCTGCTTGTCAGGGGTGGGCTTTTTCTTGAGGCAATGTTTTTAAATGGCCGGATGCCCTTCTGACGGCCAGCCTGGTGCCTCTTACGACACACAGGGATATGGTACACCTATTCTAACCGGGGCATACACTGGACAGTACACTGGTAACTACATTTCGCGACCTCGGAAGGATGACAAGGTGCGCTCAACCACCGGTGGTTAATTCAGCAGCCAACGGGGCTTGACTCAGGACCCTGGGATCCAGCCGTCAACCCTAACCACTAGCATACACCAGGCTTGATGATAATGATAATGATGATATTTATTCTTCTTTTTTCAGCATTAGCCTGGGATAACTAACGAATGTATAACACAGAGACACCAGATGGCAGAATACTCTGCATTCAACAAGTAGGGATATGTTACAAAATCAACTTCCATCTGAGCACTACCAGAAAGAACAGACTGGTATCACTGAAGCACTAATCGGCCTTCATGCTTTGACTGTTGTGATTTCACATCGTGGTTTTCTACATGAAAGGGCAAGTGAATCCGCTTCCAACACGGATTGAGTCAGATGCAGCTCATGTGATGGCATTGCGATCCTAACAGGTGAGGAGGTAGTGTACCAAGCTGTTACATCCTTGACTGCGGTGCTGTATGGCTTCAAAACCTCTAACATTAATGAAGCCAGTTACAAGCGTTCATGGAAGGGTGGTGGTGAGCGAAAAGGACCCCTTGCCAGAATAGAAGAAGATAAACTGTGCTGTCTTCCCCTGCACCAAACACTTGGTAATCATATGAAAGGGCGCACTATGTCGCAAGAATTGAAGAGAGCTTGATCAGACAGATCCAACTAGTGGGGCGAGTCCGACAGACTATGGATGCGAAGTTGTCCTCAAAACCTGCTTTGAACAGACTGGTATCCAGGAAGTTCAGTTCCAGAGTCCTCACAGGCCCACATGAGGATGTGGGATGTGCGTGGAAGATATTCAGTCGATGAGGGATAGAGTCAGATAATACTTGGAGTGAGGACAGTGGATGAGAGTGACGAAAGTGATAGAGAAGACTTGTAATCCAAGAGGAATCAAGTTTAATTATGGGAACTGCACATTTGGCAAGTTTTCCATATATCGGTGTTGGGATAATGGCGTCGGCTTTTAATGAGCGGGTGGGCTACACATTTATCATGGTAAACTTACACCTTTCCCAGTAATACCACAGTGTCCCCGGGTCATGATTGACTATAAAATATCGGTATAGACACCTTATTTTGATATCCATACAGTTTTTCAGATAGTGAGGTTTCGTTAATGGCGTCGGCTAATTTAGTGGATGAACATGCAAATTTCGTGGTAAACTATACATTTTCTAGCATAATGCATAGCATCAGGGTAATGATTGGACCAAAAAACAAGGTATGGACACCTTATCGTGATATTATCATGCATAGTTTGCTAGATATTATAGGACATTAAGGTTTATTCGGTGATGGCGTCACTAATTGAGTGATTTTGGGGGGAAATCCAAGGTCAGACCCGGCAGCAATCGCATTTTTGTGATGTTGGTGGATGACGCCATCAGCCATGAGGTAAACATTCCGGCGCTTTTCACTTGAAATAAACCTTCTGGGCTCCTGGACTATTTGACCTCAAAAAATAATTGGTGTTTTGAAATTAGTGACCTGATATGCAAATGTTAATTGCTAATTTCAGAGACAATCGGATGAAATTTACAATTTTAGAAATATGGCCCTAAATTGACGTTTTGGCCAATGTTGACCACAAAAATAGTTGGTGGTTGAAGTGTGAGCCGTTATGCAAATCCTGTTTCAAATTTCAAGTCAATCGGATGAAATTGAGGATTTCAGAAATTTGGCCGATGCTGACCCAAAGAGTGACCACTGTATCATATGGTCATGTAACATGGTGGTAAAGTTTTCAATTTCCTCGCTGAAACAAGTTTTTTATGTATTGTCCGCTCTTAACAAAATGCGACCGTATGACTGACGTACGATGTTGTACTTCAGAATTTTCTGAAAGTACGTACTACAACGATGCTTAAACCCCATTTTTTGCTTGTGAGCACAAGGTAAAATACTTCTGTCTTTCTGCTTAAGAAAGGACACATCTGTCATTTCCCTTACCTGGCATAATCCAAATTCCATTCCTTAATTCCCAGCAACTCTTCTTTCGCATCTCATTTCCACTCTTTCCCTAAACCTTGAACACTTGCTCGTCAGCCTGATACGGTGGAATTCTAACACCCCATGAACGTCGCTTTTAATCTTAACGTAGCACAAAGTAATTCTCCTGTCAATCCTTTGGTATTCTTCCACTCTAACAAACAAACTGTCAATGCAATTCACTCCTGCATCTCAGCAACCATTATATATTCCGAACTGCCACCCTGATGGTCCACAGGCTTCCCCTTACTTAGGTTTTCCTAGAACTGCCACATACCTCTTCTCACTTTTATGCACTTATGCCCTTACACCTTGCTGGACCTCTTCCTAATGACAATCCCTCTCAGTCTCTACATTTTGCAGTTTCTCCAAATATTCTTCCATCTACCAAGAATGTCTTTTTCACAAGATTCTCCCTTTTCTCCTCTTTACTCCTTCATGCCCAGTATCTTGATATCCCTTCTCTATCTTCGGCCACCTAAAATAATATTTTCACCCTCTTTCAAGTCGAGACTGTACGCCTCCTGACTTGCCTTTTTCAACTGCTTTATTTTGGCTCGTTATTCTTCTTCTCCCATACCTTTGCCTTGCTATCCTACCTGTTAACTCTGTCATTGCATCTAAATACATTTCCCTTTGTCCGATTGCTTCTTGACCCTCTGAATCCACCGCTTCAGTTCCTCCCTTCTTTCTCTCTTGTTTTAGCATTAACCAAAACACGCTTAGCTGCTGCTCCCAGCAAGGCTAACATGTTCCTGCAATTCTTCTCCAATTCCTCAGCTGGGAAACTTGCACATCAAATTTCCTAATAAAGTGAGCCAAAGTTCATTTTTGTATTTACGGGCTGATCTGAATGATCCTGAGTGCAACAAAGAACTGTTCTTGGTTAATTCCCTGAATTTTAGCCAAGGCTGCATAGCTGTTTTTTTCTCTCACATCTACTTTTAATCCTACATACATTATTCCCTAATCCAAGCAATAATTGCGATACATTTTTTTCCTTCAACTTACATAATAATAAAACATGAAGTACAGTTTATCCAGCCCTTCCACATGTTATACATCACTTCTCCTTATTTGGTGTGAAGTAAGAAATTCATTGACAAATATTTGGCCACTTGGACGAATATTTTCCATTGATCTTGATTTTCCAACTAACATCTATTTCTGACAAATGCATGAAAACGTAGATGCTATTACCTTGTTCTGTGTGGAAACTTTCACTCAAGCTTCAATGGTATTCTTGAGTGCAGACAGAGTTTGATAAATAATGATGAACTAGCAAATTTTAATTACTTACTCCAACAGATAGGTCGCCTAACAGTCAGATTCTTTGTGGCATACCCAACCACAATCACCTACCTGGAGCTCAAAGTAAATGTTACCCTTCCCAGTTTGGACAAAATAAGGTTTAAGAATGGCTAGGTTTATTAGCTGAAAGCCCAAGGAACCAGGGTTTGATTGAGTGTGAAGTCCTCGGCAGGTAGCAGCAAAGGCATGATGTTTCCTCTGAGGAATACGCATTCATTTTACGTGATTTCTGAATTTCCATTTAAATTGGTGTAAGAACAGTTCCTCTGAAACCTTGCTTTTGAGACAATAGAAAAGAAAAGACCCAGGGACAAACATTAGTATGGTCAGTTTATATTTACCCACATAATCTGTTCACGCCATCTCAACTCTGCGTGGCAAATTTAGTTAATGTGGGACAGAACTGCAATTGTTGTTTTGTCTTGGAAAATAAGTAAAGTTTTAAAGTTTGGATTGGAAAAGCAAACATTTTGATTATCACACCATTCTCTGTATATTTTTGTCCATGGTCCTTGGTTTTGCATAAGTACGTACTTATGAATTTCTCTGGCCTTTTTAATTAATGTGTATAATTTGGTGACAATCCAGCTTCATAGGAAATTAATTGCAATTTTAAAAGTATTTGATCCTGATGAATGTGATAAGGATGTGAAGGTTGAAGCAATTTTTGGCCAGTTATCTAAATATTGTATTACGGTAATGTCAAATAACTCCATTTATAATTACCTCCACCACCGAAGCTGAGCGGAGGTTATGTTTTCACCGCACGTCTCTTTGTCTGTTTGGTTTACTTTTGAAAATCGAACGTTTCGCAAGTATATTCATTGGGCTGGGTCTGTGATTTTGCTTTGTCTGTCTGATCTGTCCTGATCTGTCTGTCTGTTTGTTTTGTGATGTCAATCGTCTAGAGGTCACATTTTTACTCCAATCTTCCCAAAACGTTCAACCACCTGGTAGGGCTAGTGACCAGCTGGAAGCCTGTTATTTTTTGGGTAAAAGGTCAAGTCCATAAAGCATCAGCTTTCAACCAAAAAAACCTAGGGACAAACATTAACCCTGGCATATCTATGTGTATCTAGCTTAATTATAATTTCAACGGCAACCAGTGTTTGTGGTGTTTGTTTACTTGCAAAATTAGTGATTACCAAAGTGTATTGGTTGTCTAGTCTGTGGATTCTGTCTGTCTGTTTGTTTGTTTGGTATATCAACACTACAGGTACTTTTCAAAAACCGATCTTCACAAACTTCACAAAATGGTAGAGTTGGTCATCAAGCCATAAGCCTTATTGGTTTTTGAGACATAAAAGGTCAACAGCCTTTTGCATATTTCTAAAATCATCAATATGCTCTGATTACTTGAAATTTGAAGACGGATTTTTACATCCGGTCAGTGAATTCAACCACACATTATTTGTTGAGGTCAACATAGGTCAAAGGTTAACAGCTTTCGGCAGTATTTCTAAATCTTCAAAACATTTCCATCCAATTGACTTGAAATTTGAAGAGACTTTGCATATCAGTCACTGAATTCAATCACTCATAATTTTTGAAGTCAAAAGGTCAACATAGGCCTAATTCTAATATCGTCAATTTTCATCCAATTGACTTGAAATTTGAAGATTAGCATATTTGGTCATTGATTGAACCACCGTTATTTTAAGGACAAATTTGTTTTAAGGTTTCACAAGTACATGGCTCATGCCAACTTACTTTCTTGTTACTCTCGTAAATGGAATTCACAAGCCTTGTATATTGTTTGGGCTGGTCTGTGATTTCTGTTGTTTGTCTGTTTGGCTGTATGTCAATTCGCCTACACGGTCACATTTTAAACAATTTCATGAAGCTTCACGTACATGGTAGAATTTGTCATAACGAAGAGCCTATTGTTTTTGAGGTCAAAAGGTCAACGTCAACATAGGCCAAAGGTCAACAATCTTAGGTGAGATTTCTAAATTCTCAATTTACATCCGGATTGGCTTGAAATTTGAAAGAGGATTTTATATTTCAGAATACTGAATGAAAATCGGTGCATTATTTTTGAGGTCAACATCGACCAAAAGGTCAACATAGGCCAAGGTCAAAATAAGGTGGTGTTTCTAAAAATCCTCATTTTCATCAAATTGACTTGAATTCCCAAAAGAGGATTTTACATATCAGGTCATGAATTCAACCCCCAATTATTTTTTGAGATCACCATCGACCAAAAAGGTCAACATAGGCGCCAAGGTCAACACTAAGGTGGTGTTTTCTAAAATCTCTATTTCATAGATTGATTGAAATTTGAGAGGATTTACAAATCAGGTCACTGAATTCAACCCCAATGATTTTTGAGGTCAAATTTGGTTTATGGATTTCACAAGTATCGTGCTATGCATGACGTCTTTTCTTGTTTGTTTGTTTCACAGAACGTGAAGGTGTTTGTTTTTTCCTCTGCAACTGCTTGTCGGAATTGACAATTTTATTCTTTTACAGTTGGAGCAACCTGCTCATGTATAATGTTTTAGTGATAATGATTGAGTCATAGATCACGTGGTGCGGCAGCCAATGTTAAAAAAAAAGGAAAACTTTTGGACCTCTGTATCTCCGAAACACATGAACGAAAAAATTGAAAACTTGCACATGGCAAGTAACTTCAACATGGTGGAATAGTTGGTTTTCCTTTATGAATGTCAAAGGGTGGCCTTTGTTTATGACATCATAATTGCATACATGGAATGTAATTAAATCAGGATGAACATTTTTTGAGGGTCATCTCGGGATAAATTGGTCCAAAGAAATAATTGACGTCAATCGGTCCAACGTGGGTTCGGCAAGCCATTTTAAAAAACAAACAAACAAAAAAAACCTTCCTAAAATCTTCTTCTCTGAAATGGCTGAACAGATTGAGGCAAAACTTTACAGCTATTACTCTCTATCCATGAGGAACAACAACATTCACGACTATGATGTCATTTAAGGTCACATTTTGGCAGCCATAATCGATTTTACCTAAAAACTATAAAAAAAATCTTCTCCAGAGAGGTTTGACCGATGAGGGAACCTTCACACACATGTTCCCCAGCGTTGAGATACCAGGGTGTTTCAACTGAATCAATTGATAGTCACATGGTTGACAGCCATGTTAGGCATGAGCGAAAATCTTGAAAAAAATTTTCTCTTGAACCGCTTTGTCAATCGACATGAAAATTACAATTATGGATCTAGTAGTGATGGGGAATATCGGTTTTATATTCAAACTGAAATGGGAAGAGCCATGGTCTGGAAGCAGAATTATTTAATTTTTGATCTGGGTTTCTTGATTTTTGTTTAAAAAAAAAAAATTCTAACATTGGTGCACCAAGTTCTGGTGTTGGCTTTGTAGCTTCGGGTTTGGCTTGGGATCATATTGTCCTGAGTTTGAGCCCTGGTTGGTGCTGATTAACACCAGATGGGGTTTGACAGCCTGTTCATCCTGAGTCGGTGAAATGAGTACCAGTGTACTGTGTAGAAGGGCAAACAGCATCAGTGGCACAGTGGTGCCTTCCAAGAAATGATAGCTAACCCACTGCAGCCAAGCTGCTTAATGAAGAAACAGAACTGGCTGAACCTGGATGGGCTTGAGGGTAGAGGAGTAGCAGCTGAAACCTGAATACTATTCTGGTTCCTCTTGTGACACCAATCTTTGCTTTTTGCTTGTTCGGGTTCCTTCTGATGACTCCCAATGCAGTACTGTAACCTCATTTTTGGTCTTCCATTTGATTTGAATTCAACTTTATTTTTAATCCCATTCTGAATTCAATTGATTAACAATAAACGTCATGGGTCGGTCAGTGGCCTGATCAAAGTGAGAAGTCCTGGTATTCCGGTCATCAACTGCCAGCAGTTATAAAGTGGCAGTTCTAGTTATGTCTATGATAATTACGTAACACACCAGTACACAAACATCAACATAAAATAACTTGAAATGTCTGCAATCTTTTGATTGCTTTTTTTTCTTGTTCATGTGGTGCTGTGATTTTGGTGGAACTTCCAAGCAGATGGAAAGATGACCTCGTGGCAAATTATAGAATGAAAAAGGGCAGAGAGAGGTTTGTGCAAGAGCGGCAGAGAGGTTTTTTAGGAATGTAGCTGATGCCATCCGGACCAGAGCAGAGTCCGGTGTCCAAGGGTTGAAAGAGCATTCTCCCTTCTCAGGTGCAAAATACCATTGAGCACAACCAGAATTGATCCAGGGCAATTGGTACAACAGGGAAGGCTGGGTCGAGAGGAAGGGGGGTGGGGACACAATATTTTGGAAAGCAAGACACAGAATTGAGGTCATTTGGCTTCTCATGAAGCAAGGTTTGCCTGTGGTCAATTTGAAGAGAGGGAAAGGATGGAAGGGGAGCATAAACAGGGACAGTCCTTAACAAGGCCCAACCAGGTTTTAACAAGATAGAGACAATTTTTAACAGTTCATTTCTTGAAGGTTGGAAAGACATTGTTTCTGGCTGTCTTGAGAGGTGGAACACTTGTTGCAGACTTTTTGGAAGCACTAAGATTGCCTTTTGTCGGATATGCCATACAGCAAGAGAGGGCAAGTTGTTTAAGAGCAATACTTCACCACAGGATTCAGTGGTATCATGGGTAGGAAGGTAGATAATTAACAGATGACAATGGGATTGAATCTGTGCATGTAACAAGAGCAGGTTTCTGTGGAAGAATTTTCAGGCTAAGTTAACATATGGGCAGTGGATATAGAGTCCAGTCCTGAAGAGAGATGGCTGCTGTAGTCCCTGCCAATATGCCTGAGTGAACTGCAGCCCGCGGTGTTAAGGCAGCCCTCTGAAAATAGCCAGAGAAATTTTGACTTTCACATTGATATGATCATTGCAAGCAATTAGAGAGCAGAGGAAGAGCAGGAGCCATTTGCTTGGAAGTTTATCACACCAAGTCCAGAAGAGAGAGTTTCATTTGGACAAATCAGGTTGGAAAGTCACACATTGAGTCCAGTCCCATGAGTCACAGAAGTCTTTGCTGAAGTGTCTGGCTGGTGAGGAGAGGTACTAACACCCAGCATCTATATATGAAGAGCTTTGGTCCTTCGGCGTGCGTCGTCCTTCTTCCATCCCTCCGTCCGTCCAATCTGTCCAGCCGTGTGAGCTATGTCCTATTATTTAAGTAGATTTTTGAAATGTACCTTTCGACCTTTTGACTGCTGAGACCCTTGACATTTGAAGACCCTTTAAATACCCAAAAAGACCCAACACCCAAAAGACCCTGAAGAACAAAAGACCCCAAACAGCCAAAAAGACCACAAAACACCTCGAAGAACCAAAGACCCGAAAGAACACAACAACCCAAAAATATCCTAAAAACCCAACATACCTGAAAACCCCAAGGAATCCAACAGACCCAAAGACCTAAAAAGACCCCAAAGACCCAAAATACCCAAAGAGTAAAATACCCAAAATAACATATCCAAAAACCAAATGATCCTAAAGCCCAAAATAACCCAAATACCCAAAGCTCATTCGGTCACATGGTCAAAATGGCCAACTTTAAGAATTCATCTTCAAAATCTTGTTCTCCAGATCACCAGTCAGAATGCCACCAAATTGGTTGCAAACATTAGGCCAGGGTTAGGAGGCATGATAAATTGCAGAGGTC
This sequence comes from Eptatretus atami, assembly GCA_035128595.1. Classification (NCBI taxonomy): domain Eukaryota; kingdom Metazoa; phylum Chordata; class Myxini; order Myxiniformes; family Myxinidae; genus Eptatretus; species Eptatretus atami. Next base: position 126,295,037 of record CM068956.1, read on the forward strand.
ATGCTGATCATGTGCCTGGAAGTGTGTCAAAGATGCCAACCAGTCAATTTTTGGGAAAAAATGGCATAAATTCCTTCAAAAATCTTCTTCTCCATACCACCCAGGTCAGAATAATACAACCAAATTTTGGGTCACAACATTAAGCCAGGGTGCTGGATGTTAAATTGGTGGAGGCCATGCTGAGCACGTGACCAGAAGTGTGTCAAAATGACCGACTTACCTCAACTTTTGGGAAAATGCTTATTAATTCCTTTAAAAATTTCTTCTCCAAACCCACAGTCAGATGAATACTAAATTTGGTTTTCAAAATTCGGGACAAGGTGGATGGTAAATTTGCCGGAGGACATGCCGATAACATGACAAGATGTATGTCAAAATGGCCGAATAGTAATTTTGGGAAAATACGTGTAAATTCCTTGAAAATTTCTTCCTCTCCAGACCCACCAGTCAGAATGCTACCCAATTTGCTGAACAATATTATATTCCGGGGCCAAATAAGCTACAGATACAGTGGTCTATTTTTATGTTATTTTACCTCTTGTTTCACCTTTCCACTTTTAATTGAATATTTAATTTTATCATATTTTTGTCCATTTTCTTTTTTTACCTTTTCACACATTATGCCATGATGGAGTACAGTGCTTCTTTTTCCACAGCATCCACAGCCGAAAACTGAAGCATTAATGTTTTTGACTTGTCCTGGCAGTAATCGGTTTTTGTTAGCACTATAACTTGTGAAATCTTAAACGGGATTTCAACCAAAACTGCTTGGCACAATTATGGACTGTATGTAAAGACGAATAGAATAATTTTCCTGGGTTCAACAGGTCAAAAGTCATGTGCCCTTGTTGAAAAATCATTTTTCAGACCATAACTCGAGTAAGAATCATGACCTTTAATTTTTCATGTGAATTTTTATCTGAGATCAATCGTCGAATGCAAAGTGGAGCATATCCATTGACGCATTTAATATTTCCACTAGTAATTGGTGGTGTAACGGTAATGAGTCGCTCTGAGTCTGGGAGATCAACTGGTTGGAATCCCAGTCAGTTTGTACAAAGACTTCAAAAATAGTATGTGGCTGCTTCTTGCTTGATTGCCCAGCATTTAAAAAGGATAGAGCATGGACCAAAAAACCAAATATTGGCAGTCATATATTCCCTGCCCAATGACCGTTGTTGCTGGATCCCCTGTCTCACACTTGCTCAGATTGATGACGTGGAAACCCAAGGGCCTTCAAGATTATTGAATCTTCTTGCAATTAACCTGAGTCTTATGATCATTCAAAACACCATTGCAGACCAGGTCCGTGGTTCTTGTCTTCTAACGCCTCCTTTTTGTATCTTGCACCATTCTACTCTTTCTGTGCTTGTCCTCCCCATTTTTTCTGCAGGGCACACACGGTCCATCATCAACCTCTTCTCGTTAACTACCCTAAATCCAGGATTACTGCTCCCACTACCACTGATTTACTCCTATATTTTCCACCTTGGAATTATCATTCCACATTATCTTAAACTAGACGACCATTGAATCCCATTGGGTCCGCCATGTGACAGCGTGATGAAAAAAATCATTTCGAAAAAAACAAAAGAAGCTTCAGCGAACTATAACCGCTGAGTTGTTTGCATTGATCAAAAATACTCCCAAAGAAGTACTTGACTGATTGGGCCATTCATTTTTTCATAATTTTTTTTCGTTGCCCCGATTTGAACGAAACTTGATACTGCACACCGCAGGCGAATGGATATGTGAGGTGGGCCCTACATTTTTTCCACTATGTGTCCCGATTTGGCTTGTATTTCGGGAACATACATATATTATTCCACTATATATAATATATATAATATATACATATTAGACATCCATACAGGGATGAGAAGTTTGTAGTAATATATAGAATGTTCGTTCTAACCCTCAGGTTTCAAGGCAGCTTTTCACCACCATCTAGATCGTCCCCATTCCAAAACTATGATCTTCCTACCTTGTTAACCACTCCGCCTCCCCAACGCCAATCCCTCCTCCTTCCAAAATTTCCAGTTTCCCTCCTGAGAGTTTCCTTTGTTTGCCTAAGTCTGCATCTGTAAATGGCCTTCCAACACTGTGTTGGTGTTTCCCTATCCTCTACAGTTTCCCCTTTTGTCCTGTTTGTCCTGATCCTTCAGTGCACTAATTCTAGCTCATCATGAGAATCGCGATGGATAAAATTAATAAAAATCATGCACAGGCTTTGATGGGCGCTCATGGTTTATGTTGTTTTTCAAGTTCCTTGTAAGGGGAATCATATTATTTTAAGGCAGCCAATCTTGGAAAATGGCCACATTCTTCTACTTTACAACAAACATCAGGTAAGGTCATACCTTGGCTGTGTCAAGTTCATGCTTTTTTTACATCAAAAACCTATTATTTTTGTCCTCCAGCGGTCCGAACATATTGCAGTGTCCTGATTGAGCTCATTCCAGATTGGTTTTTTGTGAGCTTTCAACAGTCAATTTTGCTTTTCCTGTTATTTCTCCTTGATATACTGTGAAAGATTAAGAAATTCCGGCCAAGGTGGACTGGGTTAATTCCCTGTGACTGGAGTGGGGGGGGGGTGGAAAGCGTGAATTAGGGGCAGTTGGGGTGGGGGGGTGATGAATGCATTGCATTGATGGATAAATGTCTTGATTCAAAATAAATAGTTGTTTTTTGAAGTAGAAAACATTTCTCATTCACATTTAACCCAACATGCCCCGTTTTGCTTAATCTTTACTCTATAATTTGAATATTCTTGCCCATTTCTCACTGCCGTTGCTGAATGTCTTCCCCTTTTGCTGCCTTTTTTTTTTTAAACCCTCAAAGATGAGCTCCTTTAATTGAAATTGAAAGTGTGCCATCTCCCAATGAATTTCTTCTGCAACAAAAGTATAGTCAAAGAATTTTTACTTTAAGAATTTTAATTCAGTGCATGGCAATGGACTGTGGTAATCTGCAAGGGAATCTTTTTTTTTGCAGGATTTTGGTTTTATTAATAATGTTCAAACAGTCTGCAAAGTTTTGGAGTTAAAGTATCATTGAATGTATTTTAAAACATTTTGCAATGCATGGTCATGGAGAATGCAGGTATGTAATAGGAAGTACGGGCCGATGCTCCATGATATGAAATTTAAGCTGGTTTAGATCAAAAACAGCCTTATTAGAGTGAAATGCTAAGTTATCATTTCCTTTATAATGTATCAATCTCGAAACAAAAGTACATGCCCACTAGTTGTATGATTCCAAATAATTGCATCCCGTAATATAAAAACGATAACATTTTGCAAATGATAGTTTTGCTTGCATCAAAAAGCTCGATGCAGAAGAGGATAAATTTCTAATTACAATTGTTTCGTATATTTTCGTATATTTCTAGTAAACAGGCTGCAATCGCCTCTTCATTTCTCTTGATTATTTAGAGTAAAGATTTAACAGCATATATCAACAAACAACTGTGGTTTGCATTGTAGTTGTCCTCATTGTTTTCATGTTTGTGGTTTTTTTTTAAACTAAGACTACAATTCGCATGAAAATCCTAGTTATAATATTATGAAGAATGTGGGGTTTTTTTGGTAATAAGATATGAGGTCACCAAACATCGATTAATTCACTACAACATGGTTCAGATTATTATCTTCCAGCAGGTTTTTAAATAAATATTGTACTCATCTAGTTTGTTGTATTTCGAGTCCTGTTATTTTATGATATAGTCGCATGCATCACCAAAACCTTTGTGTGGCATGATGCAATTCCACCACGTTTTTGAGCCCTTTAGACTTGAGCCACGCCAACTGTCAATTATGCAAATTTGGTACGCTCCTTTATGCATCTGCAATGGCTTTATGCCATATGCTAATGCATATATAATGAGTAACCCATATGTATCCGTGTTTATCAATATCGTGTTTTATGTGTATAGAAGGGCACTTCCAAGGTTTCTGACACCTCCGCTTGTAACCTTTTAAGTAAAAGGTCAAGGTGATTTGAAAATTAAGCGTAGTTCCTCCGCAATGAAGGTGGACGGAGGTTATGTTTTCCACCACTGCCTCTCCGTGCCTGTTTGTCTGTCTGTCCTGTCTGTCTGTATGTCCAATTGCTACACGGTCCCATTTTTATCCCGATCTTCACGATCTTCCACGCTACCTGGTAGAGGTTAGTCGACAAGCTGGAACGCCATTTTTGTTTTTGAAGATCAATAAGGTCAAAAAGTCAAGGTCACATAAATCGTCAATTTTCACCAATTCACTTGATTCTACAACTAACTGTATTACGACTGAAAAACACAGGTTAGACTGTGAACCCTGTTGAGGTGAATATTGGTTTGACCCCTGTAGTATGTCAATTGGTGGTACTGTTTGAACCGTTTGTTGGATGTGAGTACATCTATTAATTACTTTTATTGACCCTGACTAATGTCTATTAAGTACCTTTTTTTGGAACAATACTTTTATACATGTACACCTGAAGCCCTTACACCTTTTTAGACCCCTTAGAATCTCTTAGATTCACCCGAAGACCTTTTTAGAAGGCCCCATCAAGAACCTTTAAGACCTTTTAATGACGTTATGGCCCAGATTAACCTCGTCGCCATTAGTTTGTGACCTTGTCATTTCCCTGTGGCTGGTCAGTGCTCTTCACTGACAGCAAATTAGCACCGAAGGTCACATGATACCATACCAATCTAGAGTGTTCACAGGAAGGTGGAGAACGAATAGTAGTGCAAGGTATGGTGTTTCTCTCTGTCCCTACAAGGGGTACATAAAGATGGGGTAATGACTGTTTCGCGCCAGCATGGGAGCTCAGGCCAAAGCTTCTGAATCCACCATTTTCAGATTTGTAGCTGGTGGTGATTGCTTGTGGTGGAAGCGGTAACATACCATGGTGGCGTAAAATTGTGTCAATGAGATGAATCAGCCAGTTTCCGCAGCAATGGTAGTGCCAAGCTTTGGTGGTTTTCTGCAAGTGTCCCATGGGGACGTGTGGCGGTAAATGTTGCAAGAACAACCCAAAAGGAGTGACCTGGTTGAAGGTGGCAATGGCGGTCACTGAGGAGCTCCTGGGTGTATGACCAGTTGTTTGTGGGAGTTTCGATCTCCTAAATCCTCACCGAGAAGTTGTTGAATGCAGTGGTGCTCGGGGGAGTCATAAGCTTCAGGAGCATGGTTTCAAAGTATGGAGCATTCATTGGAGGTTGTTGTTAAATATCTTTACCTCCATCACAACTCTGTTGACTAAGGACGCAAACAATGTGTTTTAATCAATGTCCACTTTGATTTGTTCGGCTTTGTTTGTGCACTGTTGGGTTTCATGTTTCGGTTTCTTGAATTGGGTTTCAAATTCCTTAAACCACAGTGTCGGTCATTAAAGCCAAAATGGCGCAGCTTTAATCGAAACCGCTGTCACCAATGAAGCTGGGAAGGGCAAGGCCAGTTGGTCGTTCCGGTGAATGGTTGCC
>CM068956.1:126301020-126328774 GCA_035128595.1 Eptatretus atami
TTTTTGTATTTTTCAGCATTAGCCTGGGATAACTACGATGTTAACACGGTGATACGAAATGGCAAGGACTCTTTTTATTCAATATTAATAATTACGAATTATTAATTAGAATATTAATGGTAGATAGAATAAAAATGTTAGATTTGATATGATGAATGATGAAGATGATGATAAAAAAATGACCGTTTTTACAGCCATTTTTCCCTGCTGTGCAGGGGTGGGCTTTTTCTTGAGGCAATGTTTTATGGCCGGATGCCCTTCCTGACGCCAACCCTGGTCCCTCTTCGACACACAGGGATATGGTACACCTATTCTAACCGGGGCATACACTGGACCAGTACACTGGTACTCATTTCGCCGACCTCGGAAGGATGACAGGCTGCGTCAACCCCCTGGTGTTAATTCAGCAGCCAACGGGCTTGAACTCAGGACCCTGGGATCCCAAGCCGTCACCCTAACCACAAGCCAACACCAGGCTTGATGATAATGATAATGATGATATTTATTCTTCTTTTTCAGCATTAGCCTGGGATAACTACGATGTAAACACAGAGACACCAGATGGCAAGAATACTCTGCATTCAACAGTAGGGATATGTTCCAAAATCAACTTCCATCTGAGCCACTACCAGAAGAAACAGACTGGTATCACTGAAGCACTAATCGGCCTTCATGCTTGACTGGTTGTGATTTCACATCGTGTTTCTACAGAAAGGGCAAAGTGAATCCCTTCCAACGGATGGAGTCAGATGCAGCTCATGTGATGGCATTGCGATCTCTAACAGGTGAGGAGGTAGTCGTCCAAGCTGTTACATCCTTTGACTGCGTGCTGTATGGCTTCAAAACCTCTAACATTAATGAACCAGTACAAGGCGTTCATGCGAATGGGTGGTGGTGACGAAAAGGAGCCCTTGCCAGAATAAAGAAGATAAACTGTGCCTCTCTTCCCCCTGCACCAAGACACTTGGTAATCATATGAAAAGGGCGCACTATGTCGCAAGAATCTGGAAGAGAGCTGATCAGACAGATCCAACTGTGGGGGAGTCCGACAGACTATGGATGGAAGTTGTCTCAAAACTGCTTTGAACCAGACTGGTATCCAGGAAGTTCAGTTCCAGAGTCCCTCACAGGCCCACATGAGGATGATGGGGATGGCGTGGAAGATAATTCAGTGATGAGGAAGAGTCAGATAATCTTGGAGTGAGGACAGTGATGAGAGTGACGAAAGTGATAGAGAAGACTTGTAATGCCAAGAGGACATCAGTTAATTATGGGAACTGCACATTTGCAAGTTTTCCATATATCGGTGTTGGTAATGGCGTCGCTTAATGAGCGGGTGGGCTACACATTTACATGGTAAACTACACATTTCGCAGTAATACACACAGTGTCAGGGTAATGATTGACATAAAAATATCGGTATAGACACCTTATTTGTGATATCACATACAGTTTTTCAGATAGTGAGGTTTCGTTAATGGCGTCGCTAATTTAGTGGATGAACCATGCATTTCGTGGTAAACTATACATTTCTAGCAATATGCATAGCATCAGGGTAATGATTGACCATAAAAACATAGGTATGGACACCTTATTCGTGATATTATCATGCATAGTTTGCTAGATATTAGGAAATTAGGTTTTTCGGTGATGGCGTCACTAATTGAGTGATTTTTGGGGGAAACCACGGTCAGACCCGGCAGCAATGCATTTTTGTGATTTGGTGGATGACCCCATCAGCCCATGAGGTCAAACATTCCGGCGCTTTTCACTTGAATAAACCTTCTGGGCTCCTGGACTATTTGACCTCAAAAATAATTGGTGTTTGAATTAAGTGACCTGATATGCAAATGTTATTCTAATTTCAAGACAATCGGATGAAAATTTACAATTTTAGAAATATGGCCTAAATTGACGTTTTGGCCAATGTTGACCACAAAAATAGTTGGTGGTTGAAGTCGGTGAGCCGTTATGCAAATCCTGTTCAAATTTCAAGTCAATCGGATGAAAATTGAGGATTTCAGAAATTTGGCCGATGCTGACCCCAAAAGAGTGACCACTGTATCATATGGTCATGTAACATGTGGTAAAGTTTCAATTTCCTTCGCTGAACAGTTTTTTATGTATTGTCCGCTCTTAACAAAATGCAGACACGTATGATGTACGTACGATGTATGTACTTTCAGAAAATTTTCTGAAAGTACGTACACAACCGATCGCTTAACCCCATTTTTTGCTTTGTGAGCACAAGGTAAATATCTTCTGTCTCTGCTTAAGAAAAAGGACAACATCTGTCATTCCCTTACCTGGCATAATCCCAAATTCCATTCCTTAAATTCCCAGCAACTCTCTTCGCATATCATTTCCCACTCTTTCCCCTAAACCTTGAACACTTGCTCGATCAGCCTGATACAGGTGGAATTCTAACACCCCATGACGTCGCTTTTAATCTTATACGTAGCCACAAAGTAATTCTCCTGTCAATCCTTTGGTATTCTTCCACTCTTAACAAACAACTGTCAATGCCAATTCACTCCTGCATCTCCCAACCCCTTAATCATTTCCACTGCCACCCCTGATGGTCCACAGGCTTCCCCTTACTTAGTTTTCCCTAGAACTGCCACAACCTCTTCTCACTTTATGCCACTTACTGGCCCTTACACCTTGCTGACCTCTCCTAATACATCCCTCTCAGTCTCTACATTTTGCAGTTTCTCCAAATATTCCTTCCATCTACCAAGAATGTCCTTTTCAAGATTCTCCCCTTTTCTCCTCTTTATCTCCTTCATGCCCCCAGTATCCTTGATATCCCTTCTCTACTCTTCGCCACCTAAAAATAATATTTTCACCCTCTTTCAAGTCGAACTGTACGCCTCCTGACTTGCCTTTTTCACTGCTTTATTTTGGCTCGTTATTCTTCTTCTCCCCATACCTTTTCTTGCTATCCTACCTGTTAACTTGTCATTCATTAAATACATTATCCCTTTGTCCGATTGCTTCTTGAACCTCTGAATCCCACCGCTTCAGTTCCTCCCTTCTTTTCCTCTCTTGTTTAGCTTAACCACACACCTTAGCTGCTGCTCCCAGCAAGGCCTCCATGTTCCTGCAATTCTTCTCCAATTCCTCAGCTGGGAAACTTGCACATCAAATTCCATAAATAGTGAGCAAAGGTTCATTTTTGATATTACGGCTGAATCTGATGATCCTGAGTGCAACAAAAGACTGTTCATGGTTAATTCCCCTGCAATTTTAGCCAAGGCCTGCATAGCTGTTTTATTCTCTCACATCTACTTTTATCCTACATACATTATTCCCTAATCCAAGCATAATTCGATACATTTTTTTCTTCACTTACATAATAATGGAAAACATGAAGTACAGTTTATCCAGCCCTTCCACATGTTATACAAATCCCTTCTCCTTATTTGGTGTGAAGTAAGAATCTCATTGACAAATATTTGGCCCACTTGGACAGAATATTTTCCATTGATCTTGATTTTCCAACTAACATCTATTTTGACACAAATGCATGAAAACGTAGATGCTATTACCTGTCTGTGTGGAAACTTTCACTCAAGCTTCAATGGTTTCCTTGAGTGCAGACAGAGTTGATAAATAATGATGACTACAATTTAATTACTCCAACAGAATAGGTCGACCTACAGTCAGATTCTTTGTGGCATACCAACCACATCACAACCTGGAGCTCAAAGTAAATGTTACCTTCCCAGTTTGGATCAAAATAAGGTTTAAGAAATGGCACTAGGTTATTACTGAAAGCCCAAGGAACCAGGTTGATTGAGTGTGAAGTCCTCGCAGGTAGCAGCAAAGGCATGACTGTCTTCCTCCTGAGGATACCATTCATTTTACGTGATTCTGAATTTCCATTTAAATTGGTGAAAGAAACAGTTCACTCTGAAACCTTGCTTTGAGACAATAAAAAGAAAAGACCCAGGGACAAACATTAGATATGGTCAGTTTATATTTACCACACCATCTGTTCACCCATGCTCAACTCTGCGTGGCATTTAGTTATGTGGGACAGAACTGCAATTGTTGTTTGTCTTGGAAAAAATAAGTAAAGTTTAAAGTTGGATTGAAAGCAAACATTTGATATCACACCATTCTCTGTATATTTTTGTCCATGGTCCTTGGTTTGCATAAGTACGTACTTTATGAATTTCTTCTGCCTTTTTTAATTAAGTGTCATAATTGGTGACATCCCAGCTTCCATAGGAATTATTGCAATTTTAAAAGTATTTGATCCTGATGAATGTGAATAAGGAATGTGAAGGTTGAAGCAATTTTGGCCAGTTATCTAAATATTGTACTGTACGGTAATGTCAAATCAACTCCATTATAATTACCTCCACCACCGAAGCTGAGCGGAGGTTATGTTTTCACCCACGTCTCTTTGTCTGTTTGTTACTTTTGAAATCGAACGTTCGCAAGTATATTCATTGGGCTGGTCTGTGATTTTGCTTGTCTGTCTGATCTGTCTGATCTGTCTGTCTGTTTGTTTGTATGTCAATCGTCTACAGGTCACATTTTTACTCCAATCTTCACAAAACTTCACCACCTGGTAGGGCTAGTGACCAGCTGGAAGCCTGTTATTTTTGAGGTCAAAAGGTCAAAGTCACATAAAGCATCAGCTTTCAACCAAAAAAAACCTAGGGACAAACATTACCCTGGCATATCTATGTGTATCTAGCCTTATTATAATTCACGCACCAGTGTTTGTGTGTTTGTTACTTGCAAAATCAGTGATTCACAAGTGTATTGGTTGGTCTAGTCTGTGATTCTGTCTGTCTGTTTGTTTGTTTGTATATCAATCACCTACAGGTCACATTTTCAAACCGATCTTCACAAAACTTCACAAAATGGTAGAGTTGGTCATAAGCCATAAGCCTATTGGTTTTGACATCAAAAGGTCAACAGCTTTGGCATATTTCTAAAATCATCAATATGCATCTGATTGACTTGAAATTTGAAGAGGATTTTTACATCCGGTCAGTGAATTCAACCACAAATTATTTTTGAGGTCAACATAGGTCAAAAGGTTAACAGCTTTGGCAGTATTTCTAAAATCTTCAAATTTCATCCAATTGACTTGAAATTTGAAGAGGACTTGCATATCAGGTCACTGAATTCAATCACTCATAATTTTTGAAGTCAAAAGGTCAACATAGGCCTAATTTCTAAAGTCGTCAATTTTCATCCAATTGACTTGAAATTTGAAGATTAGCATATTTGGTCATTGAATTGAACCACCGTTATTTTTAAGGACAAATTTGTTTTAAGGATTTCACAAGTACCATGCTCTGCACAACTACTTTCTTGTTACTTCGTAAATGGAAGATTCACAAGCTTGTATATTGTTTGGGCTGGTCTGTGATTCTGTTGGTTTGTCTGTTTGGCTGTATGTCAATCGCCTACAGGTCACAATTTTAAACCAATCTTCATGAAGCTTCACTACATGGTAGAATTTGTCATAACGAAGAAGCCTATTGTTTTTGAGGTCAAAAGGTCAAAACGTCAACATAGGCCAAAGGTCAACAACTTAGGTGAGATTTCTAAAATTCTCAATTTACATCCGATTGACTTGAAATTTGAAGAGGATTTATATTTCAGATAACTGAATGAAACTCGTCAATTATTTTTGAGGTCAACATCGACCAAAAGGTCAACATAGGCCCAAGGTCAACAACTAAGGTGGTGTTTCTAAAATCCTCAATTTTCATCAGATTGACTTGAAATTCGAAGAGGATTTACATATCAGGTCACTGAATTCAACCCCCAATTATTTTTGAGATCACATCGACCAAAAGGTCAACATAGGCCCAAGGTCAACAACTAAGGTGGTGTTTCTAAAATCCTCAATTTTCATCAGATTGATTGAAATTGAAGAGGATTTACAAATCAGGTCACTGAATTCAACCCCAATATTTTTGAGGTCAAATTTGTTTTATGGATTTCACAAGTATCGTGCTATGCATGACTCTTTCTTGTTGTTTGTCCGCACAGAACGTGAGTGTTTGTTTTTTCTCTGCAACTGCTTGTCGGATGACAATTTTTTTTTACCGTTGGAGCAACTGCTCATGTATAATGTTTTAGTGATAATGATGACGTCATAGATCACGTGGTGCGGCAGCCATGTTAAAAAAAAAGGAAAACTTTGGACCTCTGTATCTCCGAAACCACATGAACGAAAAAATTGAAACTTGGCACATGGCAAGTACTTCACATGTGGAATAAGTGTGGTTTTCCTTATGATGTCAAAGGTGCCTTTGTTATGACATCATAATTGCATACATGGAATGCTACATTAAATCAGGATGAACATTTTTGAGGGTCATCTCGGGATAAATTGGTCCAAAGAAAATAATTGACGTCATCGGTCACGTGGTTCGGCAGCCATATTTAAAAAACAAACAAACAAAAAAAACCTTCTAAAATCTTCTTCTCTGAAATGGCTGAACAGATTGAGGCAAAACTTTACAGCTATTACTCTCTATCCATGAGGAACACAACATTCACACCTATGATGTCATAGGTCACATGGTTTGGCAGCCATAATCGATTTACCCTAAAACCTATAAAAAAAAATCTTCTCCAGAGAGGTTTGACCGATCGAGGGGAACCTTCACACACATGTTCCCCAAGCGTTGAGGATACCAGGGTGTTCACGAATCATTGATAGGTCACATGGTCTGACAGCCATGTTAGGATGAGCGAAAATCTTGAAAAAAATATTTCTCTTGAACCGCTTTGTCAATCGACATGAAACTTCACAATTATGATCTAGTAGTGATGGGGAATATCGGTTTTATATTTCAAACTGATGGGAATGCATGGTCTGGAAGCCAGAATTATTTAATTTTTTGATCTGGGTTCTTGATTTTTGGTTTAAAAAAAAAAAATTCTAACTTGGTTGCACCAAGTCTGGTGTTGGCTTTGTAGCTCGGGTTCTGGCTTGGGATCATATTGTCCTGAGTTTGAGCCCTGTTGGCTGCTGAATTAACACCAGATGGGGTTGACAGCCTGTCATCCTGAGGTCGGTGAAATGAGTACCAGTGTACTGGTAGAAGGGCACAGCATCAGTGGCACAGCTGTGCTTCCAAGAAATGATAGCTACCCAGCTGCAGCCAAGCTGCCTTATGCAAGAACAGAACTTGGCTGAACCTGGATGGGCTTGAGGGTAGAGGAGTAGCAGCTGAAACCTGAATACTATTCTGGTTCCTCCTTGTGACACCATCTTTGCTTTTTGCTTGTTCGGGTTCCTTCTGATAACTCCAATGCAGTACTGTACCTATTTGGTCTTCCATTTGATTTGAATTCAATTTATTTTAATCCCATTCTGCATTCAATTGATTAACAATAAACGTCATGGGTCAGGGTCAAGTGCCTGATCAAAGTGAGAAGTCTTGGTATCCGGTCATCACTGCCAGCAGTTATAAAGTGGCAGTTCTAGTTATGTCTATGAATAATTACGTAACACACCAGTACACAAACATCACATAAAATACTTGAATGTCTGCAATCTTTGATTGCTTTTTTTCTTGTTCATGTGGTGCTGTGATTTTGGTGGACTTCCAAGCAGATGGAAGATGACCTCGTGCAAATTATAGAATGAAAAGGGCAGAGAGAGGTTGTGCAAGAGCGGCAGAGCAGGTTTTTAGGACATGTATGCTGATGCCATCCGGACCAGTAGCAGAGTCGGTGTCAAGGGTTGAAAGAGCCTTCTCCACCTTCTCAGGTGCAAAATACACATTGAGCACAACCAGAATTGAGTCCAGGAGCAATTGGGTACAACAGGGAAGGCTGGGTACCGAGAGGAAGGGGGGTGGGGACACAATATTTGGAAGCAAACACAGAATTGAGGCATTTGGCCTTCTCATGAGCAGAGTTTGCTGTGGTGCCATTTGAAGAGAGGGAAAGGATGGAAGGGGAGCATAAACCAGGGACAGTCTTAACAAGGCACCACCAGGTTTTACAAGATAGAGACAATTTTAACAGTTCATTCTTGAGGTTGGAAAGACATTGTTTTCTGGCTGTCTTGAGAGTGGACACACTTGTTGCAGACTTTTTGGAATGCACTAAGATTGCCTTTGGTCGGATATGCCATACAGCAAGAGAGGGCAAGTTGTTTCAGAGCAACTACTTCACCACAGGATTCAGTGTATCATGGGTAGGAAGGGTAAGATAATTAAAGATGACATGGGATGAATCTGTGCATGTAACAGAGCAGGTTTCTGTGGAAGAATTTCCAGGCTAAGTTAACATCATGGGCAGTAGATATAGGAGTCCAGTCCTGAAGAGAGATGGCTGCTTGTAGTCCCTGCCAATATGCCTGAGTGAACTGCCAGACCCGCCGGTGTTAAGGCAGCTCTCTGAAAATAGCCAGAGAAATTTTGACTTTCACATTGATATGATCAGTTGAAGCAATTAGAGCAGAGGAAGAGCAGGAGCCATTTGTGGGAAGTTAGTCATCACCAAGTCCAGAAGAGAGAGTTTCCATTTGGACAAATCCAGGTTGGAAAGTCAACACATTGAGTCAGTCCCATTGAGTCACAGAAGTCCTTTGCTGAAGTGTCATGGCTGGTGAGAGAGGTACTAACACCCAGCATCTATATATGAAAAGAGCTTGGTCTCGGCGTGCGTCCGTCCTTCCTTCCATCCCTCCGTCCGTCCATCTGTCCAGCCGTGTGACTATGTCTATTATTTAAGTACTTTTGAAATGTACCTTTCGACCCTTTTGACTGCTGAGACACCTTAGACATTTGAAGACCCTTAAATACCCAAAAGACCCCAAACACCCAAAAGACCCTGAAGAACCAAAAGACCCCAAACACCAAAAAGACCACAAAACACCTCGAAGAACCAAAAGACCCCGAAGAACCAAACAACCCAAAATATCCTAAAAACCCAAAATACCCTGAAAACCCCAAGGATCCAACAGACCCCAAAGACCTAAAAGACCCCAAAGACCCAAAATACCCCAAAGACCTAAAATACCCAAATACATACTCCAAAAACCTAAATGATCCTAAAGACCCAAAATAACCCAAATACCCCAAAGCTCATTCCGGTCACATGGTCAAAATGGCCAACTTAGTAATTTTCTTCAAAAATCTTGTTCTCCAGACTCACCAGTCAGAATGCCACCAAATTTGGGTTGCAACATTAGGCCAGGGTAGGCATGATAAATTGCAGAGGTCATGCTGATCATGTGCCTGGAAGTGTGTCAAAATGGCCAACAGTCAATTTTTGGGAAAAATGGCATAAATTCCTTCAAAAATCTTCTTCTCCATACCCACCCAGTCAGAATACAACCAAATTTGGGTCACAACATTAAGCCAGGGTGCTGATGTTAAATTGTGGAGGCCATGCTGAGCACGTGACCAGAAGTGTGTCAAAATGACCGACTTACTCAACTTTTGGGAAAAATGCATTAATTCCTTTAAAAATCTTCTTCTCCAAACCCACCAGTCAGAATGATACTAAATTTGGGTTTCAACATTCGGACAAGGTTGGATGGTAAATTGCGGAGGACATGCCGATCACATGACAAGATGTATGTCAAAATGGCCGAATTAGTAAATTTTGGGGAAAATCGTGTAAATTCCTTGAAAATTCTTCCTCTCCAGACCCACCAGTCAGAATGCTACCCAATTTGCTGAACAATATTATACCGGGGCCCAAATAAGCTACAGATACAGTGGTCCTATTTTTATTGTTAATTTTACCTCTTGTTTCACCTTTCCACTTTTATTGATTTTAATTTTATCATATTTTTGTCCATTTTCTTTTTTTACCTTTTCACACATTATGCCATGATGGAGTACAGTGCTTCTTTTCACGCCCCCACAGCCGAAAACCTGAAGCATTATGTTTTTGGCTTGTCCTGGGAGTATCGGTTTTTTGTTAGCACTATAACTTGTGAATCATTGAAGGGATTTCAACCAAACTTGGCACAATTATGGACTGTAATGTAAAGACGAATAGAATAATTTCTGGGTTCAACAGGTCAAAAGTCATGTGCCCTTTGAAAATCATTTTGCAGACCATAACTCGAGTAAGAATCATGACCTTTAATTTTTCATGTGAATTTTATCTGAGATCAATCGTCGAATGCAAGTGGAGGCATATCCATTGACGCATTTATATTTCCACTAGAATTGGTGGTGTAACGGTTAATGAGTCCGCTCTGAGTCTGGGAGATCACTGGTTGGAATCCCAGTCGAGTTGTACCAAAGACTTAAAAAATAGTATGTGCTGCTTCTTTGCTTGATGCCCAGCATTTAAAAAGGATAGAGCATGGACAAACAACCAAATATTGGCAGTCATATATTCCCTGCCCCAATGACCGTTGTTGCTGGCTCCCCTGTCTCACACCTTGCTCAGATTGATGACGTGGAAACCAAGGCCTTCAAGATTATTGGAATCTCTTGCAATTAACCTGAGTCTATTGATCTATCACAACACCATTGCAGACAGGTCCGTGGTCTCTGTCTTCTACCGCCTCCTTTTTGATCTTGCACCTTCTACTCTTTCTGTGCTTTGTCCCCTCCCCATTTTTCTGCAGGGCACACACGGTCCATCATCAACCTCCTTCTCGTTAAACTACCTAAATCCAGGATTACTGCTCCCCTCCACTGATTTACTCCTATATTTTCCCACCTGTGGAATTAATCAACTTCCACATTATCTTAAACTAGACGACCATTGAACCCATTGGGTTCCCATTGTGACAGCGTGATGAAAAAAATCATTTCAAGAAAAAAAACAAAAGATAGCTCCAGCGAACTATACCGCTGAGGTTGTTTGCATTGATCAAATACTCCCAAAGAGTACTTGACTGATTCGGGAATTCATTTTTTCATAATTTTTTTCGTTGCCCGATTTGAACGAAACTTGATACTGCACACCGCAGGCGAATGGTTAGTGAGGTGGCCCTACATTTTTTCCACTATCGTGTCCCGATTTGGCTGTATTTCGGGAACATATATATATATATATATATATATATATATATACATATAGACATCCATACAGGATGAGAGTTGTAGTAATATATAGATGTCGTTCTACCCTCCAGGTCTTCAAGGCAGCTTTTCACCACCATCTTAGATCGTCCCCAATCCAAAACTATGATCTTCTCTACCCTTGTTAACCACTCCGCCTCCCCCAACCCAATCCCTCCTCCTTCCAAATTTCCAGTTTCCCTCCTGAGAGTTTCCTTTGTTTGCCTAAGTCTGCATCTGTAATGGCCTTCAACACTGCTGTTGGTGTTTCCCCTATCTCTCTACAGTTCCTTTTGTCCTGTTGTGTCCTGATCCATTCAGTGCACTAATTCTAGCTCATCCATGAGCCTCGACGATGGATACAAATAATAAAATCATAGCACAGGCTTTGATGGGCCTCATGGTTTATGTCTGTTTTCAAGTTCCTTGTAAGGGAACTCATATTATTATTAAGGCAGCCATCTTGGAAAATGGCCACATTCTTCTACCTTTACAACAAACAATAGGTAAGTCCATACCTTGGCTGTGTCAAGTTCATGCTTTTACATCAAAAAACCCATTATTTTTGTCCCTCCAGCGGTCAGAACATATCTGCAAGTTGTCCTGATTGAGCCTCATTCAGATTGTTTTTTGTGAGCTTCAACAGTATTTGCTTTTCCTGTTATTTCTCCTTGATATACTGTGAAAGATTAAGAATTCCGGCAAGGTTGGACATGGGTTATTCCCTGTGACTGGAGGGGGGGGTGTGGAAAGGGTGAATTAGGGCAGTTGGGTGGGGGGGGGTGATGAATGCATTGCATTGATGGATAATGTCTTGATTCAAAATAAATAGAGTTGTTTTTTTGAAGTAGAACACATTTCTCATTCACATTTAACCCCAACATGCCGTTTGCTTAATCTTTACTCTATACTTTGATCTTCTTGCCCATTTCTCACTGCCGTTGCCGAATGTCTTCCCTTTTGCTGCCCTTTTTTATTTTTTTTAAACCCTCAAAGATGAGCATCCTTTAATTGAAATTGAAAGTGTGCCATCTCCCAATGAATTTCTGCACAAAAGTATACGTCAAAGAATTTTACTTTAAAGAATTTAATCTCAGTGCATGGGCAATGGAATGTTGGTATCTGCAAGGGAATCTTTTTTTGCAGGATTTTGGTTTTATAATAATGTTCACAGTCTGCAAAGTTTTGGAGTTAAAGTATCATTGATGTCATTTTAAACAATTTGCAATGCATGGTCATGGAGAATGAGGTATGTAATAGGAATGTATCGGGCGATGCTCCATGATATGAAATGTTATAGCTGGTTTAGATCAAACAGCTTATTAGAGTGAAATGCTAGTTATCATTCCTTTATAATGTATCAACTCGAAACAAAAGTACATGCCCCCACTAGTTGTATGAATTCCAAATAATTGCATCCCGGTAATATAAAAACGATAACATTTTGCAAATGATAGTTTTGCTTGCATCATAAAGCTCGATGCAGAAGAGGATAAATTTCTAATTACCATTGTTCGTATATTTCGTATATTTCTAGTACAGGACTGCAATCGGCCTCTTCCATTTCATCTTGCATTATTTAGAGTAAAGATTACAGCATATCAAACAAACAACTGTGTTTGCATTGTAGTTGTCCTCATTGTTTTCATGTTTGTGGTTTTTTTTAAACTAAGATACAATTCGCATGAAAATCTGAGTTAATAATATTATGAAGATGTGGGTTTTTTTGGTAATAAGATATGAGGTCACCAACATCGATTAATTCACTACAACATGGTTCAGATTATTATCTTCCAGCAGGTTTTTAAATAAATATTGTACTCAATCTAGTTTGTTGTATTTCGAGTCCTGTTATTTTATGATATAGTCGCATGCATCACCAACTTTGTGTGGCATGATGCAATTCACACCCTCTTTTGAGCCCTTTAAGACTTGAGCCACGCCCAACTGTCAATTTGCAAATTTGGTCACGCCTCCTTTATGCATCTGCAATGGATTTATGCCATATGCTATGCATATATAATGAGTAACCCATATGTATCGTGTTTATTCAATATCGTGTTTATGTGTATAGAAGGCACCTTCCAAAAGTTCTGACACCTCCGCTTGTAACCTTTTAAGTAAAAGGTCAAGGTGATTTGAAAATTAAGCGTAGTTCCCTCCGGCAATGAAGGTGGACGGAGGTTATGTTTTCACCACTGCCTCTCCGTCTGTTTGTCTGTCTGTCTGTCTGTCTGTATGTCAATTGCCTACAGGTCCCATTTTTACTCCGATCTTCACGAATCTCCACCGACTAACTGGTAGAGGTAGTGACAAGCTGGAAGCCATTTGTTTTTGAGATCAATAGGTCAAAAAGTCAAGGTCACATAAATCGTCAATTTTCAACCAATTCACTTGATATCTACAACTATACTGTATATAACACTGAAAAACACAGGTAGACTGTGAACCCTCGTTGAGGTGAAGTATTGGTTGACCCCTGTGAGTATGTCAATTGTGTACTGTTTGAACGTTTGTTGGATTGTGAGTACATCTATTAATTACTTATTATTGGACCCTGACTATGTCTATTAAGTACCTTTTTTGGAACATACCTTTTATACATGTACACCTTTGGAGCCCTTACACCTTTTAGACCCCTTAGACTCTTAAGATCCCGAAGACCTTTTAGAACCATAAGAACCTTTAAGACCCTTTAATGACGTATGGCCCAGATTAACTCGTCGCCATTAGTTGTGGACCTTGTCATTTCCCTGTGGCTGGTCAGTGCTCTTCACTGACGAGCATTAGCACCGAAGGTCACATGATACCAATACCAATCTAGAGTGTTCACGGAAGGTGGAGACGAATAGTAGTGCAAGGTATGGTGTTTCTCTCTGTCCCTACAAGGGGTACATAAAGATGGGTATGACTGTTGCGCAGCATGGAGCTCCAGGCCAAGCTTCTGAAGGTCCACCATTTCAGATTGTAGCTGTGTGATCTGCTGTGGTGGAGCGGTAACATTAACCATGGTCGGTGTAATTGTGTCAATGAGATGATCAGCCAGTTCCGCAGCAATGGGTAGTGCCAGCTTTGTGTTTTCTGCAAGTGTCATGGGGACGTGTGGCGGTAAATGTTGCAAGAACAACCCACAAAGGAGTGACTGGTTGAAGGTGGCATGGCGGTCACTGAGAAGCTGCTGTGTATGACGCAGTTGTTGTGGGAGTCTTCGATCTCCTAAATCCTCAACCGTAAGAAGTTGTTGAATGCAGTGGTGCTCAGGGGGAGTCATAAGCTTCAGGAGCATGGTTTTCAAAGTATGGAGCATTCATTGGAGGTTGTTGTAAAATATCTCTTACCTCCATCACATACTCTGTTGACAAGGAGCAAACAATGTGTTTTAATCATGTCCACTTTGATTGTTCGGTTGTTGTGCACTGTTGGTTTCATGTTTCGGTTCTTGAATTGGGTTTCAAATTCCTTAAACCACAGCTGTCGGTCATTAAGCCAAAATGGCGGCAGCTTTATCGAAACCGCTGTCACCAATGAAGCTGGGAAGGGCACGGCAGGTTGGTCGTTACCGGTGAATGGTTGCATACTTGTAACTCCTTGTCTGTCCATTTGGATCACGTCGGGGTCACTAATTTAATGTAAGAGAACAGACTTCCGAGATGTTTGGATTCTGAGTCGATTGTTTTATTAAGCCGCAATTATAAAAACTTTCAAAACCCCTGCCGTGAAACCCCATTAAACTAAGGTTAAGGCCTATTCACATATTACGAAACCAAAGGCAAAATGATGCTGTGACACATGTATCTGTGAATACCCTTTACTCAAGTTGATCAAAGCAAAATACTTATCCCCTTGAGCTTCTGAACAGGTCACCACCCATCACCATTGGCTCCAGATAAAATACAGTGGTTTTATGAAGCTTTTGGTAGTCGACACACATGTGGTTTGGTCCCTCCTTTTTACAAACTATCACCACTGGTGATGTCTCTGGCGAATTAGATGACTAAATTATCTCCATCTTCAACATCACTTGTACGTCCTGACTAAGTCACTCCCTGATGCTGCACAGTATTAGGTATGGTTTTGATCAAACAGGCTCACTTGTTAACGTGATGACAGATTAAGCTCGTGGTTCATGGAAAATCGGGAAACACGGCTTGATATTGAATGACTACAGACTTCACCTCCACGCTTTGTGCACAGGTGAGATGTACATGATAGTGTACATATGCACATCATTTTGTTTCGCGATTCCATTAATGATGGCAACTGGCGGCAATTTTAGTTGAGAAAACCCGATGCTGAACATGTCCTCAACCATTTCTCGGACATGCATTTACCGATCTTGTTCAAACGTGGCAGAGAGATAATGAATTATGGCTTACATAGGCAAGTATGTCATTTGTTTTCAAGATCAGATCCAACATGACTGACCGGTTGCCATTTTGTTACTTCAACGTGTCCCCAACCATTTGTCGGACATGCTTGGTCCGATTTTGTTCAAACTTGTCACAAGCACAGCACGTGATGACATAGACGTGCACCTCACTTTATTTTGCGATCTGATCAAAGATGGCCAACTGGTAGACTGGCAGTCATTTTAGTTGCAAATAAATATGGGCAAGCCCTTTAACTTCGTACAGCAAAATTACTAAAACAACGGGAGCTATGACATTTTATGTCGTTTTCTCCTTGTTTATTTTACAAAGATACTATATGCAAAATATTCCATATGTAATGGAACCACAAGATAAAATTATAACACCCCTCCCATCCATTCCCGACACAAACAACCACTCAAGAAGATACAGGCACGGTTTCAAGGATATGCCAGCATGAATATGGCCTGTGACCACAGCAGAACACATGGTAAGCGGGAGAAAACTATTACAGGCTTAAGGTAGCAGGCAGGAGAGAACACAGTGAAATTAAAGGGCTGTAGATTTAGAAGGATGCATAAATGACAGGGTCAAACCAAATCGCAGAAGAGAAACGCATCACCGGAGGGAAATACAGCCATCACCATCACTGCCGGATCATTCTTCCCTTCTCAAACAATCGAGGAGTAGGGTTATTTTTTCAAAATTCCACCTCCTTTCTTTCCACCAATCTCTCCTTCCACCAATATTGACCCTATGTCCCTCAACAAACCTCTGCCTGCATACTTTGTCAGCGGCTGGGAGTAGTTAACTTCATCTGCTTGTGGAGATTGGGGGCAACGTGGCGTGTTCTCCCCCTTTGATCTTTGAGCTGGAATCATCACTACCTGGGTGTACACAGTAGAACATTCGATGAGTTACCTTAACTAGCTATCTCTAAAAGCACATCTTGTCTTCCTTGTGGAAAACAATTTATCATAATTTCTTAACTTAAACAAACAGTTAATGCAGCATCATAAGTGCTAAAACTAGTTGCGAACATACATGACATCTCGAGTCTTAATCGAACTATTGCCCCCTCTCCCACAAACATAACAATATTATTACATTGGACACAGAAAGCTGATTTGGAATAACAATATTTCTCTGCTGTACTAAACTTTCTTGGCCCCTTGCTTCTTGTTTTCTTCATTATGGGTTGGCATTATAATTCAGAGATAGCATGCTTGTCGTTGAGTTGTTCGTCTGGGTGAGATTCCTGACCCGACATAAAACTGTCACCCTGCTTTTTCACAGGAAAGGAATTGGACATTACAAATACAAAATGCAGATGTAACATTCACCAAAACATTACTATGCCATCCACAAAGGTTTGTGTTCACTCTCAGGGTAGCCAGAAAACAACATCCGTCCAACCTCAACAATAAACTTTCAAACTTACCTCCCTCCTCCAAACCTGGTGGTGCCTTGTTAAGTCTGTCTCTGGTGTATGCTCCCCTTCCATTCCTTCACCCTTTACAAATGGCACCTCAGATAGAGGGGTATAGGTATATTAGCAGGACTTTTAGGTAGCTTGAGTATCGATGCGTGATTGTGTGCCTCTGTGTGGAGTGTGGGGTCTTGTCAAGGGGTGGCGTGTGGTTGATGTTGTGTGGTTCTCACCTAAGAACTGCCTTCACCCTAACGGAAAGGAAAAAAAAACTCCCCACAAAAACCCCCCACAAAACAACAAAAACTAAAAGGACACTCTTCGACATCGGGACATCACAAGATATGCCTCCACTCACATTATTACATCATTATACATACGTGGACCAAGTTTGATTTAAATCCCTGAACCCAGATTCAACATGTTAAATAATTCTAGCTGCCAGACCTTGCGTCCGATCAGGTTGAAATTTAAAACATATATTCCACATGACCACTAGATCATAGCTGTATCGTTTCGCATCGATTGATGAAGTGGTTCAAGAGTTTTTTTTTTTAAAAGATTTTCATTCAAACCAAAATGGCTGCCAGACCATGTGACATATTAATTATTTGTGAACACCCTGGTATCCCCAAGGCTTGGGGAACATGTAAGTGAAGTTTCCCTCGATCTGTGAAGCTGTTCTGGAGAAAAAGATTTTAAAATGTTTATTCTTCAAAAAAAATCACAGCTACCAAACCATGTGATCTGTGTTATCATAGGTGGAGAACTTTTTGTTCCTCATGGAAAGGCAATCATATCTGTAAATTTTTGCCTCGATCTGTTAAACCGTTTTGGAGAAGGTTTTTGAAGGTTTTTATAATTACAAAAAATATTGCTGCCAAACCACATGGCCGATGACGTCATCAATCCCCTCCCCCCCCCACCCACCCAATACAATTTATCTCGAGATGAGCCTCAAAAGTTTTCATCCTGATCGGATAAAGTGTTTGACGTATGCAATTATGACATCAAAACAAAGCCACCTATGACATCATCCCTGAATCCATATTCAAAATATTAAATAATTCTGGCTGCCAGACCATGCATGCGATCAAATTGAAATTTAAAACATATATTCCCCATGATGACTAGATCATAATTGTGAGGTTTCATGTCGACTGATGAAACGGTTCAAGAGAAAGAAGTTTTTGAAGATTTTCATTCAATCCGATATGGCTACCAGACCATGTAACCTATTAATTAGTCGTGAACACCCTGGTATCCCCAAGGATTGGGGAACATGTGGGTGAAGTTTCCCCTTGATTTGTCCAGCTATTCTGGAGAAGGTGATTTTTAAAGGTTTAAAAGTAAATCCAATATGGCTGCCAAACCATGTGACCTATGACATCATAATTGGAGAATTTTTTTTGTTCCTCATTGATAGGCAATCATACCTGTAAGTTTCGCATCAATCTATTCAGCCATTTTGGAGAAGATTTTTAATGTTAAAAACAATATGGCTGCTGAACCATGTGACCGATGCTTTCATAAATATTTTTGACAATTACAATTTAGCCCTAGATGACCCTCAAAAATTTTCAAACTGATCAGATAAAACATTTGACATGCAATTATGATGCCATAATGAGGCCACATATGACATCATCAAAAAAAATCACCCTTGTTTCCAATGAGGTGTACGTCACATGTGCCAAGTTTCAATTTTTCCCATGGAGCGGTTTAGGAGATACAGTGGTCCAAAGTTTTTCCTTTTTTCTAACGTGACTGCAACACCACATGACCTATGACGTCATAATTATCATTAAAACATTCTACATGAGTAGTCGCATCTATGGTAAAAATTTCTTGAAATTTCTATGGTGAAAAACAAAACCAAAAACCATGCCGCCACGCTTCAATACAACCCTGCTAGTGGGGTGGCTGAGGGTGATAATCGTTTACAGGGCGACAAAAGCGCCAAACTTTGTATATGGCTTCTTTTGGCCATAGGAAACAAATTTAGAAGGGAGCCCTGATGAAATATTCACGGTATGCGATATACGCAGCAAAATCCAAGATGGCCACCAGGAAAATGAAAAATCCCATATCTGTGGCTACAGAAGTGCTATTGATATGAATTTGGTGTCAAAATAGGAGTTTTCAGGTCCAGGAATTTGATTTTGTGCATTTCAAGCAAAAACAATTTTTTTTTAATATTTTTATGAATTTTTTTACAAAAATATTGATTATCTTAATGCATATTGTCAGAAATAATGAGGATAAGCTATCAACTAGGATTATGATCTAAATTATCAAGAGCTCCAACAGTGAAGCACCCTTTCCCTAAACAAGTGGGAAAAACAACTCCATCTTCCTCAAAGTGTTTACAAGCTGAAAGATGCCATCTGATCCTCAAGGTCTATAACCCTTTCATTGGATATACAGATTCCCATATGATAAAGCTGCTGGATCAGGTTTTTGCTTCTTGTTAGAGCATGAATGTTCAATCCAATGTAGACTGGAAGTGGGGCTCACGCTCTCAGTGTGCCGCGTGTGTGCATCTGGCTTGGATGTTTCTTCTTGGTGTTGAAGTATATGGCTTGACCAATTGAGAGAGAGCTGCCTGAGATTCATGATGATCTTGATTCTTTAAGTTTAGTCCATTCAAGACCAAAGAGATCAAAGATTTGAGACTGGAAGGTATGGAGTTTTCTTGACATTTGGATGGAAAGCTTCCACAAAATCTAAAGCTATCATGATTGAAAATGTCCTTTCTAATAATCATCGCTGCTTTAGCCAATATGGCAGTATCTTCTGAAAAATCAGGGACCTTGAGAGCTTCACTCAACATGCTTCTCATCCCTTCTTTGAAAACAATTATGGTGTACTTTCCATTTTGCTGCTCTTGGGATTCAGGGAAGTGCTGTAACAATTTATCTTTTAACCTGGTCTTGTTTTTACACCCTTGTTATGCCCATATCTTCAAGACGATGAACATAGAGGGAGTGGAGCTCAGATAACTTAAAGATAGCAATTCCAGATTCCACGGACTTTTCAATATAGTTTATTAATTCCAAAAACACTCTGCATTCATCCATTTTTTCATCAGTATTCACTGACATTTTGTTCTTTTTTCTAATGTGGCTGCAGTATCGATTTCTTAAATTTGTCAAACATTGCAGATGGTACTTTGCCTCAATTTCCATTAAGTCCCCTCCAGCAATCCTGGCTTGCAATTTAGTGTCCTGCAATTCGGTCACAATAGTCCTCAGATTATTGTCAGAATTAAATGCGGAGTACTGATGCAGGTCACCTTCTTCATCCCCGGCTTCACAGAATATACACTTTTGCACACTTAATGGCTCCGTTTACAGGTACGTTTTGTTGTTTCAGTGTCCTCTGTAGTGCTATGTCTCTTTTTAGCTTTTGCCAACTTTGAATTGTTGAACTTTAAGTGACATGATTTATGCCATGAAGCAGAA
Source organism: Eptatretus atami (assembly GCA_035128595.1). Taxonomy (NCBI): domain Eukaryota; kingdom Metazoa; phylum Chordata; class Myxini; order Myxiniformes; family Myxinidae; genus Eptatretus; species Eptatretus atami. The sequence continues at coordinate 126,321,308 of CM068956.1, forward strand.
TTAGTTACAAAGTCTTCAACATTGCATGCAAACTGCAGTTTGACAGGGAGGGCACCAATTGCCTGAAACTGTGCAACATTTGACAGAAATGATGAATATGCATCTGCCTTGTCACACCTTTGGATCATGAGTGTTCAGAGGGCATTTAAGGATTCTGTTGTCTTTTCCTGGCATATTACACAGAGGTTCCAATCAAACTCCATCATGAAACATGGGAGAACCCTGGAGAGATTTAAATAACATGTTAGCCAATATTATATTTAACCATACCTTCACAATGACTATTTTCTAAAACTGAAATGTGTGATAGATGGATATTCTTCTTACTTTAACATCAGGGATAGCCCTTTCAATATTCATTACCAATAATTAACTGAACCAATTCACCAATTAATTAAAACCTTACTTCTCCAGGAACACTTAATTGTGAGCCACAATTACCAGGATCATAACCCCCCACTCACAATATACAATTAGATGTGATGATCAGTATTATTTATATTACAGTAGTTGTTGATATGCAGTCTAAATGTATTATATTTTACAAAATCACTTGTTTTTATAATAGTTTCAGCTTACTTACAATTCATGTTGGTCAACCCATCCTTGCATGTGTCAACTGTAACTTCATCTTGGGTGTGGAGAGAAGTAGGTCACATGGGGTGCCACGAAATGTTATCACACAAACAAAAAGGTTAAAGACACTCCTGGCATTGAAGCTGTATGTTGAATAGCATTACTCATGTTTGTTTCTAATGTCCATCAGTTGTAAATTTGCTCATTTGTATTAATATTTCAAACTAGTGTTAATGGTATGCAAATTTTTTGCTTGAAATGCACAAAATCAAATTCCTGGACCCTGAAAACCCCTATTTTCACACCAAATTCATATCAATAGCACTTCTGTAGCCACAGATATGGGATTTTTCATTTTCCTGGTGGCCATCTAGGATTTTGCTGCGTATATCGCATACCGTGAATATTTTACTGGGGCTCCCCTTCTAAATTTGTTTCCCATGGCCAATAGAAGCCTCATGCAAAATTTGGCGCTTTTGTCCGCCCTGTAACGATTGTCTTGAAAATTTACCCTAAGCCACCCCACTATGCTGCAATCTGACACCTGACCCTCGATGTCCTCTTTATCAAATCAAATTCAGAATGGGTGGCCAATCACGTCTTTGGAGTTTTGTGTTGATTGGATAACGTTTTTTTTGTCCAACATAGCTGTGAGACCATGTGACCGATGACATTGAAATTTTCAACGCGTATTTCCCATGCCGAGTCGATCATATTAAAATAAATTTTTCTCTGAAACCACTTCGCCTTTCGATGCGAGACATTGCAGTGATGATCCACGACTGTTGCTGCAAATATTTCATTTAACAATGTCCTCATCAGTCACATAATGTGGCAGCCACATTGGTTTTAAGGAAATAATTAAACAATTATTTCTCTGAAACCCTTTAACCGATCAACACTGGACTTTGCAGTTTTGATCCACGACCCTTGCTGCATACAATTGACTTAACAATGATGTCATCAGTCACATGGTGTGGCAGTCCCATTGGTTTCAAGGAAAATATTTTAAAAAATTGTTTCAGAAACTGCTGAGGTGATCGATGTGAGGCTGCACAGTTGTGATCCAATGCCCCTTGCTCCATGTAATGCAACATGTTTCACATCGATCCATTAGGTGGTTTTTGAGTAAAAGGTTTTTTAATTTTTGGTTTTCAAACTAACATGGCTGCCAAGCCACGTGACCGATGACATCATAAAAAAAATCTCTGTCGATCAATTTATCCCTCGATGAACCTCACAAATGTTCATACTGATCGGATGCAGCATTCTATGTGTTGAATTTTGACCAGGATACCACTAAACTGATGGCGTCAAAGTCAAATCGCCCTTATTCCCCATGCAGAGTAGTTGTCAGGTGTCAAGTTACAATTTTTTCCAATGTATGGTTTAGGTTTAGAAGATACAGAAGTCCAATTTTTTTTCCATTTTTCCAACATGACTGCCACCCCAGGTGACCAATGACATAATTATTATTTTAAAATTCTGCACGAGTAGTTGCATCAATGGTGAAAATTTTGTGTCAATTGGATCAGTGGTTGCAGAGAAAACCGAGAAAACTAGCATGGACGGATGGATGTATGGACAGACTGACAACACGAAAACATAACGACACCGGCGACTTTGTCACCGGAGGCATAAAAATCATTTTCCATTTTTCTTTTTAGGTCATCTCATCTCGATTCTCGAAGAGATGAACTTATAAAATGGGTCCAGATGTCTGTCCGTCCCCAAAGGTCGTCTGTTACCTTTTTGCTCTTTTTATTATTCCTGCCTTATCACCTGGCTGATTGTTCTGAAACTTGACACATGAATACAAGACAGTAGCCCACACAATTGATTGGGCTTCGATTTTTCGATTTCGGATTGGAGGGGGCTCCAAGGTGGGAGAGGGTTATCCCCAAAAACTTCGGATCCCTACTCGTTCCTTATTTACCAACCGATTGCTCTGAAACTTGACACAGCCCTCATACTCGATGGTCCGCAGGATCGCTCAGTCTTAGATTTTTCGATTTCAGATCATGGTGGCTCCCAAGGGGGATTACCACCTGAAACATCAGATCCCTATCCCTACTTGTAACTAATTCACCAACCGATTACGCTGAGGATCACAAGGTCTTCGGTTTTACGATTTTGGATCAGGGAAATTCCCAGGGGGGTTCCTGCAAATTTTGCCCTGTAACCTTTGGTACCAGAACATCGAGTCAGCATGAGTTCGAATCTCGTTTTATATAAATTGGTTTGGAGTTGATGTGGCGCAGTCATGATCAGCCGAATGGCCTCCTCTGCATCTAATTTCCTTGTGTGTACCGCCTTGATAGCGATGCCCAGATCTCATGATGCAGATAAATAATAAGACCTCAGTTTTCAACAATAACAGCTTTTTATATTTGTATGCTGAGACATGAAAATACTGATCAATCTCCATGTAAGAGTGATCAGGGACAGGGAAGAGTGCAAATCCGATAAATATAAATCGTTTTCTTTGATAAGACCATATCCATAATGAATAATCTTAATTACATTTTGCAATATAGTGACATATTATTTGTATGAACGTTTCAGATGTTTATACTTTCTCCTCTCCTGTACTCTACAACAGATGTATCACATACACTGGGAATATAATTTACAATGCTCAGCTCAAGTGCCTCAGGATTACACATCAAAGAACATGGAACACGGATCATCTTTTGTACCATCTCTAAAGTTCTTCAGGCTGGTTTTGTCGTCCGTTGTTCCATGTGTGCTGCCAGATGTCCTCGACTTAATGACATACAGGTCTCATGAGGTCACAAGATGATGTAGGACATTATGCAAAAAGCCGTGTTCAAATCAAGGCCTGCACGTCCCAGGTGGCTCATTAACTAATAAATACCTCTCCAGCTACAAATACGGTACTCTGCAGCATGTGGCCTGGTGCGGATTTTGTTTCTGCAAGTCCTCTCTTGCCGTCACACCCCACCTCCACGCTGCATCCTAATTGAGTTCCAAGCAACTGCCATCCATCTGATTAGGCACATGGATATGAATTTTGCCAGCAAAATGTCATTAACGCATGCAACTAAGTTACATTCAATTAGCTTCGACAAACATGTTAATTGCTGGCACTGATGCTCATTAGAATGGAGAAAACACAACAGCCTTACTGTTTCCTGCTTGTTTCAAAGCTCCTAGACATACATCTTCTTATTCCAAACGTAACTTTGCTATAATGCCATCCCTTCATACACAGTATATCAGGAAGTTGTTGTTAATGGGTGACAAGAAAAATATTAATTGAAATGGCAGAAAAATACAAATAATTATTGACTGAAACGATCATTGTGATAAATAAATCCAATTACAGCTTGAATGTCACCCTCTTGTTTGGTATGGATACACAACTGATTGTTTTCTCTCATTCACACAATCATCAGAAATGATTGGGTTTTATAAAGGCCATTTCTAAGTCTTGGAGTTTAGAAATATTCGAATTATCACCAAAAATGAAATGAGTGATGAAGATACTTTTTTTATGGTCTTTTGAGAGAAGTTGATAATTGGGTTGAAAATTTGATTTTTGTGAAAATGATTAAATTCTCATTCGGCAAAGAGTTCATTCTAATTAGGATTTTTGGAAGGGGATGCCATTCCATCACTAATCCATCCAACTATCAAACACCTGAATGAATTTGGCATGTTTGAATGATTATTAAATTTTATCTCGGTTGTCGATGTGGGTAGAATATCATCAATTTATTTCCTCTACGAGTGAAGGTGGACAGAGGCTATGTTTTCACCCATGTCTGTCTGTCTGTCTCTTTGTCTGTCTGTAAACAGGATATCTCAAAAAGTTGTGGACGAATTTAGATGGAATTTGTTGGACACGTTGGGTGTGTGACAAGGATGAAATGATTCCATTTTTGTGAAGATCGAGATCCAGATACAAGAACGTTTTGACTTTTTAAGTGATTCGTAACCTTTGAGAGATAGGGCCAAAAACGATATAGGACTGCATAGCATGATATTGTTACGGTTGTGGAAATTCACAAACCACCATTAAGGGCCCGTAGGTGAGATATCTCTAAGTACATGTGTAGTTAGCCCTAAAACCCATTGCCTTATTAGAGAATTATGTGATCCTATTCGGGGTGCTTCCGACACTTTGAGTTAGGCGTTTTTCTGTTCTATCTTTATTTTGAACCAACCACGTCTCAACCACCATCACAAAAACAACCACGCCACCGCCACCATCTACGCTCCCACATCATCGCATCACCGCCACTCCCAAACGGCACCCATACCCATCAACCCTCACCACCGAAAACCCTCCATCACCTTCACCTCTCTCCTTCTACCGCCATTCCCGCACCACCTGTGAACACTGAGCGTCGGGCTGTCTCGGGCCCGTTCGGCGATTGGTGCCGAACGCACCAAGCCGCGAGCGCAAATAGCGGCCTTTCCGAGGGAAAAATCGGATCAAGAACGCTACACGCCCACTTTTGCTCCATCCAATTAGCAAGCGCGGGGCGGCTTGGCCCGCCTCCAGGCGCGTCTGTGTGAAATCGATATATGCAAATTCTAGGATCAGGGGAGATTCACGCCCCCTTTCCTCCGACCAATGGGCGAGCGTGGCTCCGCCCCGAGGTCATCCTGATCCGAATATTTGCATATTAGCCACTCCTGCCGGCCTATAAGAAGGCGAGCGCAAGGCGAATGAAGTAAGTGGAGTCGGGTGGCGAAGTCATCGGTGTGTCAAAGAGTTGGGTTCTGGAGTCGGCTGAGAAGAGTTGCGGGAAGAGGCAAAGGAGCTCGGGTCCGAGGCGAGAAGGACGGCGGTCGGCGACGAGGTCGCGGTGTGAGATCGCTCGTCGCGGGACCCAAGCCAGCCAGCCATTCTCCTCCCCCAGAGCATCAACAATCTCCCTTAACCCCGCGCTGAGATAGTGCAAAAGGCCCCCCCCCCACCCCACACGTGGTGCCAACGAAACCCATCAAGGACACGGAATCGGGGCACAGCCGCGCGGCTACATCTGCGGCTCGTCCGCCAACGTGTCACGAGGATGCGGGTAGGACCCCCCCCCCCGGTCTCGCGCGGCCTGGTCGCTCCTCTAGGTCCCGCGCACATTTGGCCTACAGGCCTGTCTGCCCCCTTGTCTTTGAGGGTGGCTTCTTTCCTTTGCTTTTGTGTAAATGTGTGTTGGCGCCGTCTGTAAAGTAGAACTGTATAAGTGTTGCGTGTGTGCGCGTAGTCGGTAGTAACTCTGCGTCGTTGTTGCTTTTGTTTGGGTTGCTATATGTGCATTTTGACTGTATGGCTGTATATGTGTGCTTCCCGTGTGCCGGGAAGTAAATGTGCATTGTGTGAACTGTTTTCCCGTTTCGCTTTGTCTCCTTCCTTTTAATTGACCCTCCATCTTGCTTCACGTCAAGGGTTCGTAGTGGGTGCAACGCCGGTAAATAATCTGAACCGTCGAGGTCGACGATAACACCGCTCGGTTATCCCGATGTACGGAACGGGCCGCCCAAGCGGCTCGTGTCCGGAGTCGACCTGCGGCGGAGTACGATCGCCCGGTTTACCATCCGTGTGGGTACTTAGGTAGGTCGAGTTTGGCGAACAACCCTATCCTACGCGGGTGGCCGATTGGCACGATTGTGGTGAGGTCGAAAGGCCCACCCGTGACTGGCTCCGGGCGATAGTTCCCGGAGGGTCACGACGGAATTGTCCGTTCGGTGGGCGACGTGCCGCGATCCGAGTTACGTGGCCGTCCGCACGCCGGCGGGCGCGAATTCGCAACAATATTTTAAAAACATATTGGGCCCGGTAGGTTCTCGTGGACCAGGCATTACGTGGTGGAGGTATGCGCTCCACCGAGTCCCCTTCTAGTTACTTTTGAAATGTCTTTCAAAAATAGTGCCAAATTTTCTTCCCTTTGTTTTATAAATTCTTGGTTAAGATATCAGTATTGATGTAGTCTCGAAAAATATATGATCATATTTACCTCCGCGACCGAAGGTGAAGGAGGTTATGTTTTCACCCGTTTCTGTGTGTTTGTTACTTGCAAAATTGAAGATTTTTCAAGAATATTGGTCAGTCGATTTTGTGATTCTGTCTGTTTGTCTGTCTCTTTGTCGCCTATAGGTCACAATTTTAAACCAATCTTCACGAACCTTCACTACATGATAGAGTTTGTCATAAGGAAGAAGCTTATTGTTTTTGAGGTCAAAAGGTCAAAATAGGCCAAAGGTCAACAACTGAGATGACAATTTTTAAAATCCTCATTTTTCATCTGATTGACTTCAAATTTGATGAGGATTTATATTTCAGGTCAATGAATTCAAGTAGCCAATTATTTTTGAGGTCAACATAGACCAAAATGTCAACAACTTCGGTGGTATTTCTAAAATCCTAAATGTTCATCTGATTGACTTGACATTTGAAGAGGATATATATTCCAGGTCACTGAATTCAACCAGCCAATTGTTTTTGGGGTCAACATGGACCAAAAGGTCAACAACTAAGGTGTTTTTTCTAAAATCCTCAATTTTCATCCCACTGACTTGAAATTTGAAGAGGAGTTGCATATATGGTCATTTAATTCAACCAGCAATTATTTTTGAGGTCAAATTTGTTTTATGGATCTTGTAAGTATCGTGCTCTGCACGACATCTTCTTCTTGTTTGATTGTTTGTTTGTCTGTCTGTGTGCAGGATATCTCAAAAAGTTGTGGATGGATCCGGATGAAACTCAGTGGACAGGTTGGTGTGCCACAAGGACGAACTTATTAGAATTTGGTGAAGATACGGATACAAGAATTTAGTAATTTTAAAAGTAATTCTTCACCATCGAGAGATAGGGACAAAAACGATATAGTGCTGTACAGCACGATATTTCAAAAATGTATTGGG
>CM068956.1:126334588-126348159 GCA_035128595.1 Eptatretus atami
TGTGTGTGTGTGTGTTTGTGTGTGTGTTTGTGTGTTATCCACTTCCTCTGCTTGTTTATATTAACAGGAAATGGTAGAAACTCGACACCTCTCATCCTCAGATATTTCTCGTATCTCCCATATCTTTGTGAGCCCGATTTGCATCCAGGAACACAATTATGGTTAACCATTTTGGAATTGCCACTCCTTTGTTTAAAAGCTGAAAATAATGTTAAAAGGACGATCTGATTTATAGATGTCATGGTAGAAATGGAGATTATAAGTGCCTGCATTCGAAGAAGCAAGTCACTGAAAATGCACACATAGCGCATGTGGAAAGGCCTCATTAGCAGTCATATGTCATTTTTAAAGTCCTGCATTGGGGATATGGAATTGAACATTTGGCATAGGAGCTCTTGGAGAATTAATATAGCAGGAAGCTGTGTGAATTTGAGGGTTTGTAATGGACAGCGGTGGCAAGTCCATTCTCTTTGAATGTGACAAATTCTCAAATTCCCTTTACCGATTGAATTGCATTTGTGTGTGTTTGAAAAATATATCTGTATATACACACGTGTATGTGTGTATGTATGTATAGCACTGTATATAATGTCCACAGCCTAGCTGAGTGGTAGAGAATCAAATGGAAATCAAATTGAGAGTAACTGAAGCAAAAACGATAACAAGAACAATGCATTAAATTTGTATGGCATGTGGTAATATTTGGGTGCACATTTCTGTCTACGCTGTCACTGATGACTCACCAATAAGTGATGAACCCAGTCCGGTCGATGATGGGGGCAGGTAGCATGAGGATTCTCAGGTATGTGCTACGTGTAAATGTTTGCAGCTGTTGAGGAACCCATGTAGGGTTTGAAACGACAAAGGGCTTACCTTGTGTTGCTTTTCTTGATTACTTTATGCAGCTTTATTTGGCTGGAAGAGCAGCCAGTAATTATAGAAATCCTAGCTGCAGCTCTGGACAATTGATTAGGTGAAAGCTGATTGGTTGTGCCCTCCAATTATGGATGATAGGTGTGATTTGTCCCTGATTTGGTTAGTTTGAGCCCCATTTGGTTATTGATGGTGATTTTTCTGCTTATGTAGGTAAAGTGAGTCAATAGCAGCTGGGAGGTCTGGTGGTGTGGTTGGGTGCCTCCTGTCTATCAGGGAGCTGCCAGAGTGAATGTGAAACACCGGTGGGGTTGTCTGACCCCAGACGAGGCGGGGGGGTGAGACCTCCAGGGGACTGAGGTGGTCCCTTTCAGGTACTTGTAAGGGTGCAACATGAGAACCACTTGAGAGAGGTGTTGCGGGGCAGTGCCTTTGTGGTGGCACCAAGTGCCAATGAGAGACTGAGGAGGTGACCACCCAGGAATGCAGACTCACACCCTCTTCATCAGGCTGCAAGACAGCCAGTATGTGGAGACCTGTCAAACCGCATGGAACAGGTATGAGTCCCGCCACCGGATAACCAACCGAAGCATTTGTGAAAAGTTTTGTTGTTAAATTGAAAGCATGATTGGGAAAAGCCCAGAGAGGCCCACATAACCTTCCACAGACAGTCCGGCATGATTTAGTGGACTCGGTTTAGGAAGAGCCCTGGGTTTAATTGGCATGTTTGAATTGAGAAGAATGGCTGCAGCGACCAGCGCTGGTCTTAAACAACCTACCCGGTGATAGTTAAAAAAGCTAAATTTACGTTTGTAGTGGCTCATTAATTTTTCTCTACTCATTAATTCATTAATTATTTTTAATTTTGTGAATATTTGTCATAAAGCAAACATGTCAACTCTAGTAGCCAATCAGTTGCATCCTTCCAGAGAGCCAATCAAGGCAGGGGGTGCTGGAAGGCCAGGGCAAACAAGAGCTCATCATCACGACATGTTAGAAGCTCACACTCCTTTACTTACAAGCATCTTCTCGTCCCTATTCACGAGTCACTCAACACGTCAATATTTAATAGTGATTTTTGTTCGACATTACCAAGACTGTTGAGCGAAGCGGATTTCGTTTGTTTGGCTAAACGACTACAACGAACGAGTCTCTTCTGCTTGCCATCTTTGACGCCATTTTAAAGCTGCAGCGGCTCAACACCAATAAATCCTTCCTTCTTCACCAACCGCTGGAGAGACGACGACGACGGAGTAATCAGCCGAACTTCATTTACAGCACATCATTGCATTTTAAATGTGAGTGAGATTTCCTTTGTTTTGGTTTAAGCATCATCATCATAACCAGCACACTGAAAGGAATAATCACCACACCTTTCTGCATTGGCACAACTCGCCCTACTTTGCTTTAGGGGTACACGGGTGAGTTGGGGAATTGGTATGGGTGATGGGCAGGAGTGACCATGAGGGCAAGCACGGGGACCGAGTGTAAAGGGGTAAAGCGTTATTACTGTAGTTTTGTGTGAAATAAAGAATTCCATCATGGATTGTGATTTTTTGGTTGTGGTGATCTCAGGTGTGTGCAGGCCATCGCAGGTTGGAACGCATCATTTGTCATGTACTGCAGGTGTAGAAAGGATGAATGTCATCTGGGGAGGCCTCATTGTGTAAATAAAGGTGGGAAAAAGTCTGATTTAATGCAATTTAATTCCAGGTTATATGGCAACAAACGGTGATAAAAAATTTTTTACGTGGGTGTAGACTTTCCATAGGGACTATATATTGGTTTTAGCCCGATTACTCAATGGTGAAGAATCACTTTAAAAGTTCTCGGATCCGGATATGGATTTCATTGAAATTTAATCATTTCATCTTTGTCACACACCCAATGTCTCCACCAAATTTCATCCGAATCCGTCAACAACTTTTTGAGATATCCTGTTCACAGACAAAGAGACAGACGGACAGGAATGAAAACATAACCTCCGCCCACTTTCGGTGGCAGAGGTAAAAAGGTAAGGGTGAAGGAATTCAGTAATAACTGAAAGAACAATTGAAAGAGTGAGAGAAGCAGTCCTACAGAGCCCAAATAAGTCAGCAAGGAAGAAGTCTCAAGAGCGAGCCATTAACGGGGATACGATGCGTACAATTGTGAAAAAGGATCTTCGTCTATATCCCAACAAAATCAAAGTGTCACAGCAGTTGAAACCAACAATCCACGATGAGAGTCGTGGATTGTTGGTGACAAACCAAGACAATCCACGATGAAATAAGTCACTTTTTTTTTCTGTAACACCAGCACGTAATGGAAAACTTATTTTTCCGCTGCCGTGAATTCCTGCATTTCAACGGAAGTTATCTGACATCACATCAATCATTTTCAAGACATGAAGAAGTGTGAATGTCACCAATATTTCCATACTATGTCCTTTTAAATATCTGTATCCCTAATTTATTCTGTTTAAATAAAACAATTTATCAACCAAACAAATGTGTTCATGAATTAATTGTCACCATGTATATTAATAACTTGAAATATAATGTATTAATATATACAGTGACTTTAGAAAGTCGCCATCCTCTTTCAAAATTTTCACCTTTTGTTGCCTTATAGCCTGGAAATAAATTGCATTATATGAGACTTTTTCCACCTTTATTTTCACGTTGTGACCCACAACATCCAAATGAAAAACAAATTCTACAAATTTCAGAAAATTAATTAAAAATACAAAACTAGAATATCTTGGTTGGATGCATATGATTACAATAGCAATTGTAAATGAGCTCAGGTGTAACTAATCACCTTCAAAATCACATACCCAGTTAGTTGGCCTCCACCTGTGTTAAATTGTAGTGATTCTGATTATTCCAGAATAAAATCAGCTGTTCCTGTGGGTTTCCTCTGCTGGGAAGTGCATTTCACAGCAAAGACTCAACCATGAGAACCAAGGAGCTATCAAAAGACCTCCGGAATAAAGTTGTGGAAAGGCACAGATCAAGGGATGAGTATAGAAATATTCCAAAGGCCTTCAATATCACTTGGAGCACAGTCAAGATAATCATCAAGAAGCGGAAGGTGTATGGTACCACCAAAACCCTGCCGAGATCAGGCCGTCCCTCCAAACCGGATGACCAAGCAAGGAATAGACTGATCAGAAAGGCCACCAAGAGGCCAATGGCAACTTTAAAAGACAGGCCTTTATGGCAAAGACTGGTCACTGTGTGCATGTGACAATATCCCAAGCACTGCCACAAATCTAGCCCGTGCGGTGGAGTGGCAAGAAGGAAGCCATTACTCAAAAAAGCCCAACTTGAGTCCCATTTGAGGTATGCAAAAAAACACTCCAGAGATTCTGAAGCCATGTGGCAAAACGTTTTGTGCTCTGATGAAACAAAGATGGAACTTTTTGGCCTAAATGCAAAACATTACATTTGGCACAAACTAAACACAGCACATCACTCAAAGAACACCATCTCTACTATGAAGCATGGTGGTGGCAGCATCATGTTATGGGGATGTTTCTCATCAGCAAGGGGGGTGACTTGAAAGGGGGTAGTGACTTTCTAGAGGCACTGTATATATTTATTAAGTCTGAAAGTAGATTTCTGGCCTACATATTGAGAGATGTTGGTTTAGCTGGCTTAGTTGTCTAGGATTTTAGACAGGTTACCAGATAGGTGAACACATTTTGGTGGGGGAACCAGAACTCCCCCTTTCCTTCTTCTTTCAACTCTCAGAGCCCTACACACAATTCTCAATGGGGGAGGGGGGGATTGGGGTGTGTGTAGCTTCGAAAAGTTGGACTGCTGAGAGCATGATGGCACCGCACACCATGCTTGTTTGTGGGATGGGATGCAACGCCACATTGTTTTACTGCGGAAAGTGAAAGTGTCGAAAATACAATGCATAATGGGTTATCATTTTGGGGTGTTTTCAGGCCATATGTTGGTATGGCGATGAGTTATCATGGCAACAATTAAAATACTATTTCTCTTATTGAAATCGTCGAATACCGATCAAAGTTTGAGTTTAAGTTCAATTGACCAGTTAATTTGTGACAGGAAACACGTCAGAAAAGGAATCATAATACGAATTCACAGATTTTCATAAATGTACTTTTTCTTTTTATAATATTACAAGTAAGTTCATCATTGAGGTTGAAAAGAAAATGAATTTAATTACCAAAAATCAATTCATTAACTGTTTGACAAGTTTATTTGCGATGTGCAATGACTTTTCCTTCCTCTCACAGTTCATACATGCACGTGTAATTGTACTCACTGGCACAATCTATTACAGCACACATGTGTAGACTACATGCATGTAGGCCTGCCTACATGTAGCCTATATGAACATTGGCTTGTTTTATACGACGTTCTACATGGTGAATGGGCTCTTCCTAGTTTAAAAGACCACATAATGATACTGGTACCTAACCATTCCTTCATCTCCAAGTGTTATGGGAAAACCTTCATATTCTCTATTTTATTTGAACTTACCTTTTAGTGGGGCAACTTAGCTAAATATAGCATAACAATTGTGCATTTTGTGAGGAATGCACCAAATTTGGCACACTAGTAGCCTATCATATTATGAACCGATTTGGATATTGGGCCATCTCAATTTTTGATGGCAGTGGAAAATGGCTGCCACAACCATCAGCGGCTGAATTTGAGATGGCCCAATATCCAAATCTGTTCATAATATGATAGGCTACTAGTGTGCCAAATTTGGTGCTTTCCTCACAAAATGCACAATTGTTATGCTAAGTTGCCCCACTATTTGAATTGCCCACCGCCAGAACTTGCAGAGTAGATTAGAATATAAGGTGAAGCACACGCTGCTATTTAGTTTCATGAAAATCCTAGCCTGCATAAGGCCAGCCAGGCCTGACCTGCGCTGCGTGCGCGTGCGTACAGGTAACACACGTCATGTGTGATTCATTCCACATGCACTTAGACTGGTATCATCAGATATCATGCATGCCCACAACAAAAAAGTTGAATGAGATTAGCTTTTATGTGAGCGGTGCATTAACACAAGCATTCAGTGAAATACAGTAACCAAGAAGGAGACAGGGTCAAGTTGTAACATGATTACATAGACTCTGCAAGTTACAAGGCAGACGTGATTAAGGAAGGCCTACTTTCGTGGTTATTTATTTTCTTTGTTGTTATTTTGTGAATTTCACCTGACTAAAAAATAATGCTTCTGCAAAATGTGGACCTTTCTGATTTTTTTTTGGGGGGGGGGGGGGGGGGGTTGCAGATGCGATCATTAAGGGGGTCTACGGGAGATAGTTTTGACCCCAAAAATAGATATTTACTCTCTTCTCCAAAACTATACACACAATTTCAAAGAAACTTGACCACAACCTTCATCACCCATGATGTACCAAAGTTTGTTCACGGCATTAAAAAAAAAACATAGGGTCTTGGGGGGTTTGATTGACTGTTGCTCCTGATCCAGGTGAGCTTCAGGACAGGTGGTCCTATTTTTCATATATAATTTAACGATGCAAATAATAAACAACTTTACTTATATTTGAGCAAAATCTCAAAATGTGTTCAATAGAAATAAAGACAAAAAAAATGACCCAGTTGCATTTCTGAGTGATGAGTCGAAAATTAGAATAATCTTTAAGACTAAATCAAAATACCTTCAAATTAATTTTTAAAATTCAAAAGCAAAATAAATTAAATTTGGGAGCAAATTATTTGCTTTCAAACACCCAACGAAAATGATTATCCAAATGAGATGTGATTAGACTCAGCATATGTTGAATCAATGTTGAACTTTAAAATTCAATCTTTGCAGACATCTCCACTTTTGATACTGCTATAGTTTACAAGTTCACAACAATACCCTCTCCTCTAGCGAGGGTAATAATCTGTCTGATTTCACATCCTGAGATAATGTTGGAGCATGTAAAATCCAATGTTAAATCAAGTGTTAATAATCTAATGCAGAAGGAGTACAAGTGGTTAATTACTTTTCTTGAACTTATCGTTATAGAGCATAATCAGTGAAAGTTTCTTTATGAGTTAAGAGATTTGTATTAGTCTTGTTGGCAGACTTGCTTCTCATGATCACTCACTGTTATTAAGGTGACAAAAATATCATCGCAGAGAGTAAGGCATTCCATTATTATGATCATGCGGTGTGCACTCCTGAGTGATGGGTCCAAAACTGGAAAACAAGCTGGCAGTACGAGAGCATTGGGGAAGAGCTGTGCACTACCAGTCTGAATGATGTTCCGCATAACACAGAGTGATTGTGGCGACAATCATGACAAATGAGCACTGGGTGTAATAGGAAGATAATAGTGGAAAGCTCTGTGAAATGGCAGACATCTTTTCGGAAACATCACCACTTTCCTTAAAAGAATTAATTTGTGTCCCCTTTTCCTCGGACAAAATGCTGTCATAATGAGATGCAGCAAAAGTTCCGCAATATTATACATACCTTTGGAAATATTTTCTGAGAAGGAAATTTATTAAAAAGTGGGATTCACAATCTTAAATGATAGAAAAGAAAAAATACAACTGCAATTATTTGAATAGCCTTTTTGTTTGCATAATATTTATTACTGGCCTGTTGCAAGCTATCTTTTGAAAGAAAAGAACAAATAAATTTGATGAAAAAGATAGAAACTGTATATCAAATAATGTAAAACAGAATTGGATATAAAGAAGCTGGTCTTATTTCTGTTGTGGCCTGACTGACAAAGACTAAAATGTTATTTATTTATTTTTACAATAGGAGGAGAAGATTGGAACCATACTCTATGCAGAGTGTTGGTGCTGCCTCAGCAGTCTCCTTGGCTATCGGGCACAATCCAGGACGGGTCACCACCCTGACACAGTATACCAGCATGCTGGCACTCATTTTTCCGACCTCAGAAGGAATGACAGGCCGAGTTAACCCCACCTGGTATTCCACAGCTGAGCAGGATTTGAACTCAGGACCTGAGGATCCAAAGCCCACCACCCTAACCATTAAGCCAACATCAGGCATAGATTCTTCTTTCATAACCATTTACAATAGCTTTTACCTTTTGCAGTAATGCAATCAAGAAATTGAGGATATTGGGATGTGGTTTCAGTGAATGTGAGGTTTTCTTTATCAAGTAATGCAATACTTAATTATTCTTTATCAATGCTTCGTCCTTGGTCAGCCCCTGAGTCAGTTTTCTGTCAGCTTGCAAGAGTGTTAATTCACCACTTTGTTTGGCCTGCTCAACAATGCCTCGACTTGAAACAGGCCACAATGGTTTCTTCATGATAAAGCGCTCAAAAATGTTTTTTTTTCACTTTCCTCACTCATATCATCAAATGTCGCATCTTCATACCTACAAATTGCTTGATACTTCACAATGCTTATACACGCCAGGAGACGTCGGTGTTCACCCGATACATTTCCGCATATGTGATAAGCCCGAGAATCTCTTACCTGAGTCGAATTTCAAGAGTTAAACATCTTAATTGACCTCAGCAGCAGTTCCAACGGCTAAAAAAACGTGTTAATTTGTCCAATTTGGACGTTGTTGGAAAAAGGGAAAAGGGGGAAGGAAGGGGGAGGGAGAGGGAGAGAAAGAGAGAGAAAAGGGGGAGCAAGGAGGGCAGAGGTGTGGAGCAAAGAGGGAGTGAGGAAGGGCAGAGCAAAGAAGGGGGGAAGAGCAAGGAAGGGGGTGGGAGAGAACACCTCACCAAATGTCGCTATGCACTCTGGGAGAGGGGGTAGGAGTGACAATCATGTGGAGAGATAAGGAGGGGAGTGGGGTTTGGGAGGGGGTAAGCGTGAGGGCAGGGGTTCTCAACTTGTGTTTAGTAGTGGTACTTGAGGAGAAAAGGGGGGGGGGGTGCAGAACAGGACTGGAATGAAATGGGGTATGTTAAACAGCATGTTAATCCAGCAGGTGGAGACTGTCAAGAGACGTCCCTGGGGAGTGAAGAGAGGAAAGGGTTTGGGAGGAGGTAAGCATGATGGGAAGGGGGGTGGAGGCAGCATGATGGGAAGGGAAGGCAGCATGAGGGGGGGAGGCAGCATGATGGGAGGGGGGAGGCAGCATGATGGAGGGGGAGAGGCAGCATGATGGGAGGGGGGAGGCAGCATGATGGAGGGGGGGAGGAGCATGTCATGGAGGGGAGGGAAGGCAGCATGAGAGGAAGGGAAGACAGCAAAGGGAAGGCAGCATGAGGAGAGGGGAAGGGTCGGTGATAAAACGTGCCCAAACAGCAATATTTTATTTTTAACCGCCGGGTTCTATATAAAATCGGGCGGAAACATTTAAAACCCACGGTATCTACCTGGCAAAGGCCTGTCTGCATGCAAGTATGCATGCTCACATGCAACGACTTTTGCACCCCTCCAGTCAGCTCACTCCGAATCTGATTCGTGTATGTTACACTATGGGGAAGCAATTTTATATTCAAAACTAATCCGTCAGTGTTTAACAGTCCCCTTAACAGAGGGGGAGGGATGGGAGAGAGAGGGAAATGAGTGGGAGAGAGAGGAAGGGAGAATAAAGGGGGGAGAGGGGAGGGGAGATTGCAGAGCAGGGAGAGGGAATGGGGAGAGGGGAGGGGGGATTCTGGTAGATTTGATGTCCAGTTTAATTTCTGTCTGAGAGATAGCACATACATCAATGACTCTCCCCGCCTGTGAAATATCAGGATGACAGTTTATAGCTGGGTCGGGATTCAAACCCAGGCTAGACAGCTTGGAGCAAGTGTGCGTACCTCTCGGCTATCCTGCTGTGATGTGGCGATTCATTGCTTTGTAACAACTGAAAACATTTTTTACTTATTGTAATCATCTAATATATTTTGCCTTCCTAACTCTGGAAATGTCTCCATGGAGAACCACTCCGTGGTATCGGCATCGAAGCTTGAAGAGTGCTCACCAAGTGGCTTATACACTCAAGCATGCATTTCAATGAAACTGTTGAAGAAACTTTGGAAAACAAAATGTTTAATTTTTATATGTATCTATTTATGCTGAAGTGACGGGTCATATAATGAAAGAAGATCGTACAAAAAGGGGAAATGTGGTGTAAAATAAAATTGGACATTTTCAGCGAGCCAGTCACTGCCAGTGTGTTCGACAACACGGGGCCAAACGCAGGCGAGTGGGCCCTGAAATTTGTTGAAGTTGATCAGTATATTCAGTGACTGCGAATATTGTAGAGAGCTTACCAAGTGGTTTAAACACTCAAGCACTCCAATGAAATGGTTAATAAGGAACGGTGAGCTTAGCAAATGATTTATGATCGCTGATCGGTCATATAAATACCATGCACCCGGAGATGCCCAAAATGTCAGGCAATGTCCGAATTTAACAAATGAACATTTTTTTTGAGCAGTTGGAACTGCTGCTGAAGTCAAGAAAGAAGTTTAAATTTTGAACTTCGGCTGAGAATAAGAGATTCTAGAGCTTATGGCATGTGCGGAAATGACAAAGCCATGAACGCTGGTGTCTCCTGGCGTGAATAAGCATTACAATGTACCCAGCGAGTCATCACTATGATGAACAGGCATATGAGTGCAGAAAGTGAATGCAGTGTGTGAATAATATGAGTGCGGAAAGTGGAAAAAAAACTTTCTCATGAAGAAACTGTTGTGGCCTGTTCCAAGTCAAGGCATTGTTGAGCAGGCCAAAAACAAAATGGCGAATTAAGACCCCAGTGGGGAACAGCAAGGTGACCAAGGATGAGCCTTGATAAAACATAACTAAATAAGATCGTTAATTATCTTCAAAAGGGGTGTTTCAATTAACCCAATCACCCAATTTTCACTCATGCACTTCCTTCGAGTTCCCTTCGTGTGCTATATTCCCACCATATACTATTTTTTGATAAGCAAGAGATACAGAGACAAAAGGTTGATTGCACATGGAACAAATGAAGCAAGTCAACAGACTCAAATATGGATATGGGGACACACAAACTTATGCACAAGGAAAGAAAAAAAACCTAACCCCCTAATGATGCCAAAAATAATACCAGAATCCACATGAGGTACAAAAGGGTGGGCAAGAGCTTGTATAAGCACGAGCTGGTTGTGGTCCCACGCCGGCGAAGAGACTGGAGCAACTAGGCACGCGAAGGCGAGAAGCGGTGAAGGCAAGGACGATTTAAGCGAGGTGTGATGAAGGCGAGGAGCGATAAAGAGACGAGCAATATAAGTAAGGATGAAAGAGACACAATATGGCGCAGATTTAACAGCAATCATCCCCAGAGGTCAGGGCTGACTCATCTCCTCTCCTGCGCAGTGCCGATCACACTCTCTGTGTCTGTGTTCCACCTCCGTCCCATCACCCCGGCGTTTGTGACCACCTCTCTAAGTCATGGGTCCTGTCATTGGCTGCACGCTGGTGTGGGCAGCACCTTGCTATCTCCTCACAGCCCGTGGGGCGTGATCATAAATGGTGTTCTTTCCATTCTTCTATTCTACATCTCGCTACCATTGCCTACGCACACATGCTGACAGTTTGTAATTGTCAAAGTGCTTTCTTCATGCCGTTGTTTCACAAATCATCCACCTTGCCTTGTCTTTCAAACAGGAAGTTTTACGCTACACCACCGTACCCTGACTACACTGCCTATAAATTACATATGCTTCCTTCTCAAACGTCACATGTAACAACACTACATACTCTGACATTTTCCCTGTTTACAAGAGTAAATCTACGCTACGTGAATCCCACAGACCATGTTGCACTTACCACAGTCGAGCTATGGATCACCCCCACCCCTCCCATTCCCCTTCCACGCAACAATATCATTGGATTTGATTAACAAAATTGGAATGATGGACCAAATCCCCAAATTGAAAAACTGTAGTAAGGACAACATTCATCAGTCCATATCACAGTGATATCAATAAAGCTTTTGAAACAATCTCATCCTGTGTTGTCATAAACTGTAGCTGGTATTTGTACATGAAAGTAACATATAAATAGGACTTTTGAAGTGAAATTTGTTGACAATACTGTTCAGGGTTCACCTCCGGTAGGTCGCGCGAGGGGAGTTCTCAGATTCACTTCCCGGCTAACGACCCTGAAGCTGGCACATTGCAGAACTCTGCTGTGTGGCAGATTGCTAAGAAACCACAGACATCTGTCTGAGACATTTAATTTATGTAAGGTCCAGCGTCTGAATCCTAACTTTGCTTCTGGCAAATTAAACCCTCCAGATAGGAGCTGTGCTTCCTGACGTTCCACCTTGATTAATATAAGGCCGAGTGTTACCGTAGGTGGACACACCGGCTAATAACTACCCATGACGGAATGGCTGGACCGAACTCCCTATTACAACGCACTATGCCCAACCAATAGAAATTGACACTTGAGCAGTTTGAAAGCTTTTACAATGATTTACCAAAGAGCATGTATATCTAAGCTGTGTCACAATTGAGAAATCCTCATACTATGCACATAAGGCCCCTTCAAGTTAGTCACTTGGTCACAAATATGAGCAGGCACCACAGTCATTCCAGGAAACAAGAGGAGAAAGAGGGATAGAGAGAGAAGAGAAGAAGACGGGGTGTATTTGCGGAGCCTTGCTCACCCGCACGTAAGCCGGCTGACTCATGTGGGTCCAAAATTGGGGGGGGGGGGGGTGCAGAAGGTGTAATGTAAGCATATCTTGAAAGGTGTTAAGGTGAATGCATGTGGCATTACATTAAATGGCATGAAATGTGACATCAGTGAGTCCTGAAAAGGACAGTTGGCACTTTGTGTTGATTGCTCATGCATCAAAGAGAAAACGAGGTAGAATACAGACAGAAGAGAAAGATCACAGAAGTCAGTTTGTTTGGATGACATGCCCGGGAACACTCTACTGGATCTGCCCTTCTGCCTGGCAATCCAGCTCACGTGCCCTCGCTTGTTCTCCAAGCACAGCTTGTTCTCCAGCCACCAGATGGTTCTCTCTTTGTTCCCAGGTGAGCTCCGTTCTGGACTCTGGTTTAGACTTTTAAAAGCCCCGTTCTGCTCTCCACCATGTTCAGAGCTCGCATAATCCAATGACTGCCCATTGGACAGCTGTATCTCCTGGTAATGACCATTGGCTCCTTAAAGCCTGGGAGCACGGCGGACGGGTTTCTGTGTTGGGCGAGTGCCAAAGGATGGATGGTGCCTATTTCGGCAGTGTTATTTCTTCACGTGCTGCTTGACATCTCTTCGGTCCCCTGCAATGTTGCTGCTGGGGCCAGTAAGGCTTCCTCAGCCCTTCCTGCACTGTCTGGAGCACCATGTCTCATTAATCCTTTGATGAAAGTGGCTTTATGTTTGTGGTGTGAGGTTGTGCGAAGCATGTTGTAAGTGGATGCACTGTATAGATGTGGAGAGAGAAAGAGAGAAGGGGGGGGAGAGAAAGAGAGACAGAGACAGGAGAGATAGAAGAGGGGGGGGAAGAGAGAGAGAGAGAGAGAGAGAGGAGAGAGAGAGAGAGAGAGAGAGAGAGAGAGAGAGAGAGAGAGAGAGTCAGAGAGAGAGAGAGAGAGTCAGAGAGAGAGAGAGAGAGTCAAGAGAGAGAGGAGAGAGAGAGACTGAGACTGAGACTGACTTTAATGTCCTTTTATTACAAAAGTATAAAAAACAATTTGTAAAGGAGAACCATTTTTCATAAGGACACAAAAGTTACATGTTTAAGAATACAAGGTAACATCATGATAGCAAAAGTGATCAGTCTGTAA
>CM068956.1:126348169-126362057 GCA_035128595.1 Eptatretus atami
CCAAAATCACTTCCAGTGGATGTGTTTTGGATTTAAAGCCAAAAATAACAACTTTTAAAAATGCACATTTTGTTTATGAAGGTGTAAAAAAGAAAATTCCATTTTAATACGGGCAAAAACGATTCCTTTAAACAAAGCCAAAGGTTATCAGCACACCCACACCTGATATATTTTCAAATTTTGCTTTCTTGTGCGATAAATTGACTTCTGCTTCTTGCAGTGGCAATGAGAAAATTGGCCAAAATCACTTCCAGTGGATGTGTTTTTGGATTTAAAGCCAAAAATAACAACTTTTAAAGTGAACTAACTTCAAAAGAAAGCTTGGAGCACAATTCACAAAGCAAAACCAACAAAGGGATCAGCGTGCACATTCAACATAAGCAGTGACAATGTCTCGAGAGTTCCACAGAAGGGACATTGTCAGTATGTTGTAAAAAAAACTGCAGGAGTTTATTGGTCGGTAATACCCAATGTGCCAGCCTACAAGACAGGTCAGCAGTTTTCTATTTGGGATGAGACCATGGTAAAAGGCTTTCCAGTTAGGTTGGAAGGGGTATTCTGGAGGCAAGTAGTTGTCCACTTCCTTGACTGCCAAGTTCCTAAAGAGTTCGAATTGCTTTCACACAGGCTGGTAAATGTGACGTTCCTCAGACCTACTTGTGTGTGATTCCAAAATGTATTTCTGGTAAATGTTTTAACAATTGAACCGGAAATCATGACAGTGGAGTGAGTACGAGATTTGGGAGAGAGGATTTGATTTCGCGAACAGTTGAGCCATCGCCAGTGCGAGGAGATCTCTCCCAGTGTACCTTAACTCTCTGGTAACCTGAGTACTTCACATAATAAAAAAGTTACTTGCGGTAGGACCGTATGCCAACCTTGGTTGCTAGTGCTGCAGCGCTCAACCATCTCGTGTTGTCAAATCATTACATCAGAAACGCAATGGACACCGTTCTGAATAAAATGATCGATAAAAGAACGCTCCGTTCCTTATTCTTTTAAAAAGAGAGTTGTGAAACAGAGGTTCCTTCAAAACAATACTTTGGTGTAGGGAAAGATAATCACGCGGATACTATAAAATCCAGACCAAGCATTTAAAATGCTATTATAAAGAGATGGAAGCAAGGACAAATCAATACATTTCATATTCATTAAAAATATATCCTGATGAAAAGTAAGCATACCAGCTGACGAAGGATGAGAAGGGCGGACGGCACCTCCAGACTAAGTCCGACAGACGCGGTAGAGAAGCCGCCAGATTGAGAGCGACGCCAAAGGCCATTGCCCTGCACGCAATGTCCACAAGACCTGTCCACCTTCCTCCAATGGAAGATTCAGATCTGTGGACGAAGCCGTGTTTCCACTCCAGAAATAGTTTGTTAAGTTTTCTGCTTGTTCATGCCAAAAAAAAGTTCAGGTGGTGGTATGGGCTTTGATCCTGTGCCACAATAGAGATGCTTGCTAATTATTGATTACCAAGGACTCAGCCTCGATAAGAGAGCAGAGCAGTAAGCCTTTCATTAAAGTAGTTTTTGTTTCGACGAGCTTCCAGAAGGTGCCGCGCTCCCATCTTGTGCTCTTCGTTGCTGCATGCACGATAAAAGTGCATACACAAGAGTACTTGTCATTCCGTTGTAAGACCAGGTGAGGCGTTCCGGAGAACAGCAATGGGCAGCTGGCATGGACCTATCCACAGTGCCTGGCACTTGTTCCAGTTTATTGCAGCTGAAGAAGCTAAACCATAATAGTTCAAACAGTCCACCAGTTTCTTAATGCCTTGCTTGTGCGTCAAAATGGCACAAATATCATCAGGCATTGCAGAAACTTTCACAGGGTTATTGCAGATTGTGTAACCAGTTATAGAAGCTGCGCACTTTGATTAGGAGAGGCTCGAGATAGTAGAGAGAGTACAAAGTCGCAGACAAAGGCATCCTTGATGGATTACCTCTCCCCTTATAACCTTTATCAAGTGAAGTCAGTTCAGAGTTTACTCTGATACTGAGGAAATGCCATGATAAAAAAGTTTTATAAGGAGGTAAACCTGGGACCAAGTCCAAAACACTCGAGAACCTTGAAAAGATATGCATGACTAACACGGTCAAAGCTTTCTCTTGGTCAGCACAATCAAACCAAGATTATCATTTTTAGCTTTACACACATCCAAAGATCTCTTATTAGAATATGTTATCATGTATCTGTCTGTTAGGGATACAGTAGGACTGATCACTTTGATCAAAAGATTCTAAGAAGGGGGAGATGCGTCGAGCTAAAGCTTTGGAAAATATTTTAGAGTTGGAAGTTAAAAGAGATTGGGCCCCAGTTGCAATAAGCTGAGGTCCCCTTTTTTTCGGTAATAAATAAATTCCTGCTCTTCGACAGCTCAATGGCAATTCCCCACATTGTAAAGAACTAGTAAAGACCTCCAAAAGCTCTGGACCTAGTAAGGACCAAAAGGATTTGTAAAACTCGACTGGGAGGCCGTCTGTCCAGGAGATTTCCATTGGCAAGAGAAGCAAGCGAGAGTGTGAGTTCTTCCAAGGAAGGTAAGGAATCAAGCTGATCCCTTTGAGTAGCACTTAACATGGTAGATCAGACGTGAAGTATTGCATTGCATCATTGTCAACATCGTTGACATAAACACGTCTAGAAGAAGTTATAGAATTCCCTCTTTATGCTATCTTGTGATGTCACAATGTCCCCAGTTGAGAGCTTTCGGGTTTCATTTGCCTTTGATGGGTGGTCTTTTTATCAAAATGAAAGAAAAATTTGTTGGCAAGTCCAAATTACAAATCTGATCCATCTGTAATGGATCATTGCACCTTTCACTTGATAGTCAACAAGATCATTTAAAAGGGCCTTTTTTTCCAGTAGCAGAATGTTATTTGTTGCACTGGGGTTGTTTGCAACATCAGATTGTAATTTCAGTATTTCTTTTTCGAGTACAATCCTTTCCTTTTTTGCACTAAAAGATGAGAAGTGATTAACTGTTGGCAAAGAGATGGCAATCTGTGCGTTGCGTAGTCCCACCATAATCTCGGTTTACTTAAACTATTCTTTCGTTCGATGAGGCTATTCCAAAACACCCTAAAGGCTTCACAAAAAGTAACATTCTCAAGTAACATGACGTTAAACTTCCAATACGGACTGCCATGTTGCTGCAGAGCAAGCTTAAAGGAGAATTTGTCACCAGATGATCAGAGAAAAGAGAAGGCACGATATCAAGATTTTAATATCTTATCAGCATTGTAGCTTGACATAAATTCTGTCTAACCAGGCTAGAGTGTGTCTCTGGGACACACATCTTAACCAAGTGAACTGACGTTGTCTGGGGTGTTGGATACGCCAAACATCATGAGTTCCCACAGTTTTTATAATTTTTTTCCAAAGTTTTGGCAGATTTTGGATGTGGCCTCACACTGTTTCTGTCTAAAGCAGGGTCAAGGGTACAGTTGAAGTCACCACTCAGTATGAAACAACAGTTCAATCAATTGTGCTTAGAAAGGCCTTTAGTTTAAGGAAGAAGTTATACTTTTCAGCATTCTCATTGGGGGCATAAATGTTTACAAAATAAAGATTTGATTGTTGGCAATGAACTGAAGACAAGCCAGACGTCCAGGAATTATTTCATTAAAATGAACTTGCGAGAGTGTTAAATGAAGGAGAGACAAAGAAGCAATCCGCAGTGAAGGAATTTATATCACTGAAGAACCACTGACCCTTCATGAGCCTTCTCCATTGGGCTTGGGCAGCAGATCTCCATGCGTCTCTTGCAATAACAAGACGTCCAGGTGCAAACGCCGAGCAGGTGTTTTACCTGAACTTTGCGTTCTAAAACTAGAACCACCATTAATGTTTAGACTTCCGAAATTGACATTCATGTGCTTAGAAAGGTAAAGAAGAAAAACAAATAAATAAGAGAACACACCATAAGCCTCACTTAAGAAGCTCCTCTATCATGAACTTTTAAATATATTCGGACATTTCCTTTAAAGTTTCGAAAAGTTCACGTTACTATTTAAAGGTTATTCCATTTAATGTATTGTAATTTCGTAAATACATTTATTTTCTCGTCATGAACAGGAGCCTCCATGACGGGTCTCGCTATTGGCTCCATCAAGGCACGTGACGAAATATGGAAGAATTGTTGTTGCCTTGAGGACGCGGCTCTTGGACACATTTGTCCTTGTTACTTTTGGAGACGGTATGAACCCCTCACTTACACTGTCCATTGGCTCATTGGAGGGGCGTGTCCACTTGTTCAGTAATTTATCTGTAACGTCATTGGGGGGGGCGTGTCCACTTGTTGAACGAGATTGTCCCGTACGTCATTGGGAGGGGGCGTGTTCCACTGCGTTCAGCCGTTATCCTGTACGTCATTGGAGGGGGGCGTGTCCCACTCGTTCCAGCTGGTTTATCCTGTACGTTCGTTGAAGGGAAACGTTAACATTAATCTGTGAGTCGTTGTTATTCGGTTCGGCCCGTGGAAGGCTGCGTTTTTCGAAGAGGGGCAAAACTGTTTCATTCTTGAGTCGACATACGTCACAGTCACGTGGACTTCGCTTGGTAACGCGACCGCCATGTTGGCAAAGGGGAAAACAAACGCAGCACCGATCGCAGACTCACGTACGTCGTGGTTTACATTGCTCGCAAAGCCGAGTGATTTTTTTTTTTTGTATTTTTATTTTTCTGTCGATGTATTTCAGATAAATTGTTGATACATCGTGTTCACCCAAGTGTTTGCGATGTCATACTCAACATATCGAACATTGAGGTGATGCATCGGCCACAGATATCGAGCCAAGAAACAGTTAATTGGGCTTGATTCTTGGCCTACCAGTACGCCCGGTGATTCGTGGATCGACAACCCGAAGGAATGCCGAACGTGCGATACCCGGACGGATACACGTATCTAGTCAAGACACCAGTGTAATTCAATTTTAAACAAAGTTTTAACTGTGTATTATCAAATATTACTGTACTGGAAGTGTTAATATATTGTTACGGCTGTGGAAATTCGCAACACATTCAGGTCCCGTAGATGAGGTATTTCTAAGTACATGTGTAGTTAGCCCAACCCACTGTTTAAGAGGGAATTAATGTGATTCATATCGGGCTGCGATACTTGAGTTAGGGCGTTTTTCTGTTCTGCTTTATTTTCGAACCACCACCACTTCAACGCCAACAACGCCAACCACACTTCAACGCCAACAACGCCAACAAACAACGCCAACCAAGCCACCACCATCTCGCCACTACTTCCACACCAACGAAGCCATCCTCCGCGGTCCACGTACGACGGTTTGCGCGTTGAAGACCGTCGAACGCGAGAAGGGAAGGGAGAGTCCCTCAGCGAGGCGCGCGCTTTTCCCGCCTATTTTCCTTCCTTGGCGGCGCCAGAGACGGCTCCGCCTCACCCCCACACAAGCCGGAGGTGGGAGGGAATGAGAGGGAACGCCCCCTTCTCGAGCGCCTAGAAGGAAGGTGGAGCCGAGAACGGGCGCCGGGCGCCGGGCGTATAAGAGGCGGAGGTGGATGAGTTTTCCTCTTCTCTTTCGTCAGTTGATTCTTGCCTCTGCTCCTCTCTGCTTGGAGGTCTCTTTCTGCTCTGCTGCTTGGGTCGTTATTCTGCTCTGCTCGCTCCTCCATTTTCGGCGTTCTGGCTCTCTGGGTTCGGCGTGTGCTCTCTCAGTGTCGCGGAAGGCGTCGAAGGCCGGTAAAGGCAGATGGGGGCCGAACGCCGGAGAGAGCTCGCGGACCACGGCGAGTGACGTGGCCGAGGACTCAACACCCTCAGCGGAAGTCGACTTCCATTTCTTTTGGTTTTTTGTGAACGTGTGTGTGTGGCGCGTGTCTGATAAGTATCAATTGTGTAAGTGGTCCGTGTGTCGCGTATTCGTTTTAACTCTTTCTTTTTGTTGATATATGTGCATTTATTTAATTATTATTGTTGCTGTAAATACATGCTGTGCTATATGTTGGCTTCTATGTGTCGTGTGTGAAAAATAATGTGCTTCTGTTGAATCTTCCACGTTTCGCTGCGTCCTTCCTTCGTTGGGTCTCCATCTTGTTTCACGTAAGGGTTCGTCGTGGGCGCGGGAACGCCCGATAATTAATCTGAACCGTCAAGGCCGACGATAACACCGCTCGTTATCCCGTTAGCCCGGAACGAGCCGCTTAGCGGATGGTGTCCGAAGTCGGCCTGTGGCGAGGTACAACCCTCGGTAGGTTTACCCGTGCGGGTACTTAGTTATTCGACTTTCGCGATTCACCCTATTCCGCACGGGTAGAATGCGGACGGGTTGTGGTGAGGCCAAGGTCCACGTGACTGGATCCCGGCGTTAGCCGGGAGGTCACGACTGAATTGTCCCCGGTGGGCCGAGGCGGTCGCGCGGGCGTACTGATCGATCACGTGGCCGATCGCACGCCGGCGGCGCGAATTCGCAACACTGGTGTCAGAGAGCGGCAAAACGGACTCTCTTGTCTCCAGCTAAATTCATAGGGAATCGTCCAGGGGTGAGAGAGCGCCCCGATTCCTCCAAATTACGAGCGAGAGTAAATTAACCCTTAGCGTGGATAAGCATGGGCGTCTCAAGGCGGCGGCGTGCCGGGGTATTAGAAATGTATATGTGTGATAGCAATGTAGAATCATGGCCCAGATGTAGACCCCGAGCAGGACATTGGTGTGGCAGAACAATTACTCCCCCAACCAAACGCAGAGCCGAAATAGGTGCGGCGCGGCCGCGGTGTATACACCTCCCTCCCCCTCTCCACCAAAACCCCCGATCCTGGCCGAATCGGCTCAGCGAGTGCACTTAATATGGCCCAGCTATTCGCCATGCTGGCAGAAATGAACGGAAAAAATGGATGGAATGAAAAACGAAATAAAAGGAGTGAACAAGCAAATGGAAACAAACACAAACAAAATGGATGGAATGAAAAACGAAATAAAAGGAGTGAACAAGCCAGATGGAACAAAACACAAATGGAATGAACGAAAAAATGGATGGAAAACAGCACTTCAAATGAAACAAACACAAACGAAGATAGAAAACGAAATGAAGGAAGAAAAAAGAAATGCGGTGAAACGCACAAATGGCGCGCGGAGCCTGGCAGGCGGGCATGAAGGCAACAACAGCGAAGTGCGTAATGGCGACGCCACGTGTGGGAGCGAACCGAGCTGGAGGGGTGCACGGTTGTCAGCCCGCGGTGAAGGCGGGTGAGAAAAAAATAATACGGAGAACGTGTTGGCGAGTATGGGAGGCCGGCAAAGTACGGAAACAGAGTAACAGGAAAATTAATGGGCTGACGGAGACGTCACGAAGGAAATAAAATATGGAGTGTGAGAAAGACTTCAGACATGACAAGAGAGTTGATAAGCGGGGACGGAGGTAAAAACGGAGAAGACGGAACTGGAAGACGGATAGACAACACAAGGCAAGCCGAAGAACAGTTAGAAGCAAAGCAAGGTCGGAGGTGCGGAGATAGAAACAGAATTAGAGAAGAAAAACTGAGCTTACAGAAACAACCAAAAAAAAGAGACGGAACTACAAAACGACTGAAGAAGTGTTAAATGAGGATCAAGAAAGATACTGGAAGAAGAAGGAATGAGACGGCGAGAAGAAATCTGTCGTTGAAAGAAAATAACGAGATTACAGAATGAGGAACAGAAAGAATGGATAAAAAACTGAAAGGGTATGAATTTTGAAATTGAACGACAAAAGCGAAAAAAATAGTTGGAAAATACGAGGAGAAGTTGAAGGAGCACGAATGGAGCAGGAAGAGAGAATGAAGGAGATTGAAGACACAACAATTCGAGAGAAGAGGAGAGGAACAATGGGATAGAAAACAAAGAAGAACATGAATGCCCGAGGTGACCATTGAAAGAAAAAGCGCAAGTGGAGTGTGGGAAGGAGAATAGATCAAAAGACTAGCGAATGAAACACAAATAGGAAATTAACCAACATGAAGAAAACCATGATAACTGCAGAAGAGAGGGCAGAAAAGAACAAGAGATAGCATAATGAGAACAGCAGGCGGTTGAAACACAAGAAGGAATTAACCAATGAAGCAACAACAAACTGGAGAAGGAGACAGAGAAGGAAGCAAGGAAGTATGAAGGACAGCAATGAAACACAGGAAGGAAATAGCCATGAGAGAAACGATGAGATTGGAAGGAGAGCATGAGGAACTGTGGGAAGAAGACAAAACTTACGAGTTTGAATTAAATGAACTGAAGAAGAGTAAAATTGAAATCAGAGAGATGGAAAAACTCCAGAGAAAGAAACAGAAACTAATAAATGTATAGAGAAAATAGAGGAGAGACTGCACCGATAAGGACGGGGTGTAAAGGAACAGAACACACACACAGAGGTAGTGGAGGATAATGGGGGTGAGCTCGCGACTGGGTGAAGACCCGGTGTACAGAACTGGATGGCTGGCCTCCAGGAAACGAGCGGAGGGAGTATGCCCCCTTGAGGCGAATCACGACAGGTGGTTCTGTCGTGCCAGCGCGGAGTTGAGGACGAGTGCTGTGGATGGTGCACGTGCAGCTTGGGGGTATAGAGCCCCGGAAACCCGCCTTGTGGGACACGAACTCCCAGTTGGTTGTGCAGGGTGCTGTGGTTTGCGAGTGGTGCGAATGCGTGCTTTCCGGCACGCATGGTTGAGTAAGCCCCCTGTGCCAAGTGAAAAGTTGGGTGTGATGCGGCCGAGTGTGAGGGAGACAGTTTGTGTTGAAGGTCGCTGTATGTGAGGAATGTCGTCGGCATGCGGGAGCATGCAGCCCGTCTCCCGGTGTGATGTGCGATGAGTGGATATGTGCCGTAACACAGCAGGTGTGCGTGGGTCGAATGGCCCCGACGACAACGACGCGACAGGAAGGACGAAGCCGGTAGCGTCTTTAGTATGGAATGGACCGTGCCGGTTCACCCAGCAGCGAGCCCGAGGTCCGTCTGTGCACGCACGAGACCCCCACGTGCTCGCTTGCAGGAGTGAGCCCGTCCGGAAACGCAGGCGTGGATTTCACGATCCGCGGACGGACAAATTTAGGCAGTTCTGATTTTGACCGACGGGTTTCTCCACCGAGCTAGTGTTAAGCTCCACGGGCAGAGCACATGTGTTCGTGGTGGGCAACCCCTCGGAGGCGAGGTTTCTTTTGGGGTCGCAGGGTACTCATGGCTGCCACGTGGGGTTGGAATCCGGCAGGAGGGTATCCCTGCCGGATGTTACCGTCCAAGAGGGGACAGGTACGCTGCAGCTGCATGACGTACGGCAATGCTAAGTGCGTCGTCTTTCAGTGTATTGTTGCCGGCGCTGGTGCTGCGCCTTATTTGAAAAAAAACAAACAAATTACAAAGCAAGCCATCGCTTTCGGTGAAACAGATCCGCCGGTAAGGGGTGAAACGCCCCTACCTGGGACACAGGATGGCAACTAGCTAGGGGGAAGGTGTTAGCTTAGTAGACCGGCTCCTATGGGGAGGGAGTCCTCATGGGCCCGTGGAATGGAAGGTAAGGGATTTAGTTGGATTTAAGGAGGGAAAATTGGATTTTTGGAGTTTGAAGCATTGACAAGGACTTGGATGTGTAGAGGGACGTAGCTTAGCTACGTAGTGTTTTACAAAAAAGACGTGCTATAGTGAAGACGACTGGGAGCACGAGTAGTTAGGGAGGTAGATAGAAGGATGCAGATTCAGCGTGTGTGTGTTGAAAGAGTTGTGAAAGTTGTGAGGTGAGTACATGATGAAGTAGTGAGCCAGCGGGTCTGTTGAGTTGGAGCAATGTGATGCATGGTGCGATGAGTGATTGGGGGAGGAGTGATCTCCCCCCAAGGAGGACCCCCGGTCAGTGTAGTGAGTTAGCTGGGTTAGTCAATTGATTAAAAAAATGGAGTCTTTGCTGTTGGTGGAATGTAGGCTGCGAAAACCGTTGGAGGTTGCAGGAGCCTGTTGACTGGGCTGGGAGCGTGGCTGCGAAAGGTGAGTATCGCTGATGGGTACCCCGGGCACCGGGGCTAGTCGCGTGGTAGGCCAAGGGCCCATGGGGGCCGGGTAGCGTAGTGGGCACAGTGGCGCCGCGTTGTGGCGGGGGCCCGGGCACCATTAGCCCGTGGGCAGTGTCTGGGCACGGTGACCCTCGAAAAGGGCCCGGCGCCAGCCTCCACTCGTGTGCGTTTCAGGGGATTGCATGGGGGCACTCCCCGGTTTAGGGAGCTGGTAGGCTCGCGGGCAGTGTAGCCCGGGGTGATCTTGGGGGATTCGCCAGAGGTCGTGCCTGCCAAAAGGGAGGCCACGCGTTCCCGCCACGAACCGTTGCAAGAGCACGAGGGAAAATCGAGGGCGAGGCCCGAAATTGGGTGAGACTACCAAACAACAGGGCGACGAATTGGGTTGTAAAACCAATAGTGTAAAGCGAGAGCGCTTTTGAAAGCCCCGGGGTAGTTTAATAGTTAAATGGATAGAGTTGAGTAGGAAGTGTAACCCCGGTCCGCACATCCCATATCCTCGCTACTCGTTGTGGCCACTGGACCCACTTGGTTAATCGCTTGAGATCTGGGGAGCCATCTTGAGGCTTGGTTGGGCCTCGCAACACGGACGCTAGCTCTCCCTTATTCCCACTCGCGGGAAGGGAAACGTAGGGTTGGAGTAGGCTAGGCACAGAATAGGTTAGCCGAAACAAGACGTAAAGGGGGTTATGGTACGATTTAGTGGGTGGGGGGAATAAAGATAAAACACAAAAAAAAAAATTAGTTGGGGCTAAATTGGTTTTTTACAATTAAGGAGTGTATGAACATGACAGCAAAGGCGATAGAGTTTGGAGGGAGACGCGTTGGGTAGGTCCGAGCTCGCCTTCTGCTAGTGGCCAGCACCACCGCACTCCCTCCACCAACCTGCACTGCACGCAGAGGCCGGCCAACTTCCCAATTCGCAGCTGTTTGTTTTGCTGCAGGCCTGTGCCGCCGATTGTCTGCGGCTTCTTTCTTCAAGCCTGTGCCGGCGCAGTCCATCTTGCCGCTGAGTTTGGCTACAGCGGCCTTGTCATGCCTTTGCCTGCTGCCCTTGCTTTTGCCCATGCCACTGCCCACATCGTCATTTTGCCCCGCGTTCAGTTTGCTTTGCTTCCTCCCTTGTTGCATTTCGGCATGTGCGCCAGATCAACAAAGCAACAGTTTGCAAGCTGCAGAACTTGTCCTGTTGGCAAGCTGCACACGCGCTGCAGTGGCGGCCCGTGCAACAGTTTCTTTTACTCTCACGCTTTTTCCTGCAGAGTCCATTGATCCTGGCCATGGTTTAGTTTAGAATTTGTAAGTTATAGGCTAGTGGGTATTGTGTAATTAAATATGAGTGCAGCCCCACGGCATGTCTGTCCTGCGCCGGACAGTTTATTTTAAGCTCTGACCGTCTGTTGTGAGTGAGTTTGTATTATGTTATTTTACTCAGCTCCTCAGGTTATTTATTTTGGGACACGACATGCCATGAATGTCGCACTCACGGGATCGCGTAGGTAAAACGTTACTATGGGAGAAAACTACCATGAGGCACACATAATTTGAACGACTCGGACGAGTCTGTAAAAGGGGAGGGGTAGGTGTACGGCTGTGGAATTCGCAACATCATTCAGGTCCCTAATGAGGTATTTCTGAAAGTACATATGTGTAGTTATAGCCCAAACCCATGTGTTTAGAGGAATTAATGTGATTCATTCGGGCTCGCGATAGCCTTTAGTTTAGGCCGTTTTTCTGTTCTCTTTAATTTCGAGACCAACCACACTCAACGCACACAACGCCAACCAAGCACACACCATCGTTTCGCCACTACTCCACACCAACTAACGGCCATCCTCCGCGGTCCAACGTCGACGGTTTTGCCGCGTTGAAGACCGTCGGAACCGCGAAAGGAAGGGAGAGTCCCCTCAGCGAGGGGTCGCCGTTTCCCAGCTATTTTTCGCTTCTTGGCCCGGCGGCCAGAACGCTCCGCTCGCCCCTCAGCAAGCACGGAGGTCGGGAGGAATGAGAAAGCGGACGCCCCTCTCGAAGCGCCTAGATGAAGGTGAGCAGAGATACGGGCGGGGCGCCGGCGTAAATAAGAGGCGGAGCGGATGAGGTTTTCCCTCTTTCTCTTCGTCGTTTGATTCTGCTCTGCTCCCTTCTGCTTGGAGGTTCTTTCTGGCTCGGCTGCTGTCGTTGATCTGCTCTGCTCGCTCCTCGCCATTTTCGGCGTTCTGCTCTCTGGTTCGGCGTGTGCTCTCTCAGTGTCGCGGAAGGCGTCGATGAGCGTAAGGCAGCGGCGGGCCGAAACGCCGGAGAGACTCGGCGGACCACGGCCGGATGACGTGCCGAGGACTCAAGAGCCTCAGGGAAAGTCGACTTCCCATTTCTTTTGTTTTGTGTGACGTGTGTGTGTGCGCCGTGTCTGATTAGTAGTCAATGTGTAAGTTGGTCCGTCTTGTTCGCGTATTCGAGTTTTAACTCTTTCTTTGGTTTGATATATGGCATTTATTTAAGTTATTATTGTTGCATGTAATACATGCTGTTGGCTATATGTTGGCTTTATGTGTCGTTTGTGAAATAAATGTGCTTCTGTTGAATATCTTCCCCCGTTTCGCTGCAGTCCTTCACTTCGTTGGGTCTCCATCTTGTTTCACGTAAAGGTTCGTGCGTGGGCGCGGGACGCCCGGATAATAATCGAACCGTCAAGCCGACGATAACACCGCTCGGTTATCCGTTTAGCCGGAACGAGCCGCTAAGCGGATCGGTCCGAAGTCGCTGTGCGAGGTACAACCCCTCGTAGGTACCGTGCGGGTACTTAGGTTATATCGACTTTCGGCGATTCACCCTTTCCGCGCGGGTAGAATGGATGGGTTGTGTGTGAGCCGAAAGGTCCAACCCTGACTGGATCCGCGTTAGCCGGGAGGGTCACGAGCTGATTGTCCGTCGGTGGCGAGCGTCGCGATTCGAGTCACCGTGGCCGATCGCGCACGCCGGCCGGGCGGCGAGTTCGCAACAATATTATTTTCAATTATTTATGAACTCCCGAGCTGACAGTGGCTAGTAGTAATATGTTTTAATTGACCTGGCCTTGTCTGTACCGTGTGACGCGTGGATTCATCTGTGCTAGTTGTGGCTCACTCACTGACGCCACAAGAATGTCGAATGAATGATTACAAAATAGTTGCTCACATTCATGTGTATAAATTCTGTGTTATCCTATTTTAATGATGTGTAGATGATGTGTTATGACTAGTGTGTATGACGTGTGTATGACTGTTAGATGTTAGACTGTGTGTATGACTGTGTGTAATGACTGTGTGTATGACTGTGTGTATGATGGTGCTATGTGTATGACTATGTGATGAGCATTGTGCCTGTGTGTCTCTAGCACGTTTTGTAATTACTGTAGCAGTGGCGTGGCTATTATTGTGCTGCTGAGTTTGAAGCGCTGGGCGTGAGGACAAGAACTGCGGTGAACTTTAAAAGGAAGGCCGACACGATTGTCATTGCGTTTACTTTGCAAGTTCTAATCCTATTAATGCAATCAAGCGGCGAGCATTATGTTTTTGCGTGATGTACGTCGCTTAATTGGCCCTGGACTATTTAAAACTAACACAGAATCAATATTTTTTTTTTAATACTCAGTTAGTTGTTTTAGACATGAGGCAAATGAAAAAACTAACCGATCCTGGAAGCCACAAATTTTTTGTCTCTGGTTGGCGTGCAGACTGTGCTACACAAAATGTGGAGGAACCATGTAGGCCTCTAACATTTGTTTGATCAACCATCAAACTCTAACATTTGATTGAAATTGATGCCACGATTGATGGCTTTAAGCCACAGAAGTCTCCTCTCTGGTTCAGTAGCCCGACTTGGTATGAGATAAAAGGAGAGTTCTGAATT
>CM068956.1:126387732-126398681 GCA_035128595.1 Eptatretus atami
AAAGAGAGAGATAGTTGTGAAAAACTTATCCCAGCTCATGCCCGCTAGTTTCCACGATGATGTTTACCCTGGTCTTCATATTTTCTGACCCATTTATGTGTCATGGGAATGTGAGGCTGCGATCAAGGGTGACTCCATGGTACGTGGGGAAAGTTCGTTCTTGACTGGTTGCCGCAAAGAAAACCTGGAGTTTGCTGTTAGTCAGTCAGCTGCTGAGATGGAAAGTGGTAACTGTGGTCTTAGTTGGGTATGGGCAGCGTGCAGTGGATGAAGTATTGCTCCATAACCTATAAGTCCTGGGACAGAGTACTGTGGAGATATTCAAGGATGATTACTTTGGGAGCAAGGTCAAAGATCATCTGCAGAGGCGAGCTTTCTTGAGATGGTACAAGGCATGTCGCTCACATACACATTGAAGATAATTAGAGTGAAAACAGACCCATGGGAAGAACCATCATTCAGAGTCCTTACAGAGCTTGTTTGGTCTCTGAGTGAAACCCAATGCCTTTGATTGCTCAACATAAAAGAAGGGACACGCATTGATAGGTCAGCAGCAAGTTTCCCTGGCCTGAGGATGGCAATGACTTAAATAGCCTCTCTCCAGGTTGATGGTATGACTCGTTGCATGGATGATAGTGAAAAGAGAAGCCAACCAATCACGTCCATGAGGTCCCCTGACCTGTGAGGTCAGCATTTTTTTTAAGGCTTTGAGGCTCAGAGTGAAGCTGTCACATGCAGATGTCTCACGCACACAGACATACAGACGAATACACAAGATACAACACAGGACTGTTTGATAAGATGAACACAGCCACTGAGCTTGAAGGTAGTGGTGTCAGTTCCTGGGGCACTCTGGGTACCACAACATCACAACAATGGTGCTTCCTTTCTCACCACACTCAATGGGGCATTTCCTAAGGAGGAATTTCCTCCTCCCCATGGATGCCAATTCCTAAGGGGATTGTGCATTCTATCCTTTTAAATGCTGAACATCAAGTAAGGAAGCAGCACATACCATTTTCAAAGACTTTGGCATGCCTTTGATGGGGTTTAGACCCCGACCTCCCAGATCAGAGTAGATCTAGCTATTACTCCACAGAGTCTGTTCGTCTGTTCTGTGTAATCTGCCAGTTTCCTTCTCATGGCACTTGAGAGTTTGCATTGTTCAAAGTGCTGACCTTGGGACTGTGTCTTTCCCCTTTGTGGTGAGGCAGCAATGACATAATATCCATTGTTTGTTCGGGGCCTACTGAATCTGCAAGTTTTTGAGATCCTGTGGGTGGAGCCCCATGCCATTTAATTGGCATAGCAATTCCCTTTCATGAGGTGGGACCTCTCCTTTTTGAAAATGCTGAAGCTATTTGGCTTGGAAAGACAGAAGCCAATGTCACATGTGACTTGGTACATTTTCCATCCATTTTGAAATAGTTACCAATAAGCTTAACCTCTGCATGGCATGCCTTGAGAATTCAATGCCTTCATTTTGATGTGCATTACAAGTATTTATATCTTCATTTCATCTTATTACAAGTATTTATATGACGAAAGTGGATGTGCCTATTTTTGCTGCACATTATACCACCAAGTGTTTCATTGACAGTTTGGTTTTCTGAGAAACCCTTGAATGAAACACCGGTTTCTACAGCTGGTTAAACACTCCTCCATCGAACTGAAATACTTAAGACTTTGTGCTGTTTCCATTTTATTAGTGCTGTAGAGAAGGTAACTTAAGATAAGATTAGGTTTAGGATAGCATTAGTGTTTAGATCATGGGGTGAGATAGCTTTATAATTGCTAAATATAATTTCATTTTATGCATTGTGGCATGAGTCTTGCTTTCTGAGTAATAAGTTAATGGGCCTAGTTTTAACTGATTGGTATCAGAACCAAAAATGGCATCATGATTCCTGGGGTGATTTCTGCCTTTGGAACATAGTCAAATCTGGGTTTGCCCTGTGGGCAGTCTCCACTTGGCTGCAAGGACATGGTTTCCTGCATTCAGTTTCCAGCAATTCTCCAAAATCATTATGTTCTCTTCCCATCTGCACCCATCCAGATGTTTCTACCACCACATAAGCCCACAATAGCTGGTGCATGGCGTCCAAAAATCTAGTCGGGTCTATCAATTATTTGCACATCTCATCTCAGATTGGGTTACCATCTTTGAACTTTCAAGAAAGAGGACACTCCGGAGAGCAACAATGCGGAAAGCGAAACTGCGGAGAGTGACACTGTGAAAAAGAGGACACTCTTTTCAAGAGTTTCCTTGATGTATTGAGTAATCCTATTAGCAGTCTCGTTCGATGTGTTCCAGACCTCGATTGATTTTGACTCCAAGCCGCCATTCTTCCAGTCGAAAAAACTGAATTATTACGAAGAATATTGTGCTTGTCCGGGTCCACATGAGATTGTAAATCAATAGCACATTTATTTGCCACAGAGACATATGTACCAACTCTACATACCAAGCACTCGGCTGCCCATTATTCTTAATGATTTGGAAAATATGGGAATTTTGTTTTTAGTTCTGCATTCAATTTACACTTTCGTTTTGGTATTGTAAAGTGTATATGGTACAGACTCAAAAAAGACGCTGAATCGTGGACTGAGCACTATATTGGTGTCTCTGTCTCTGTCTCTGTCTCTGTCTCTGTCTCTGCTCTGTCTGTTGGTACAGGAAGTTGACGTGTGGTTGTCAATGTTTGAACAGGTCCATTGCACCATGATGGAGTAGCACAGACCTGTACCAAACTGTCATGTCCAACAATACATAACCGCATTTTGTCACCGAAAGAAAATGTATAAATATAGTTTAACCATTTAAATAAAGTTTAAAAAAAGTATCTCAAATCTTAATATTTATCCCTTTGAAAATGCCAAAGCAAAAATAAATGGCAAAATCCTGAGCATTTTTGGATATTTAAAAAACAACGGCCAGCCGGAGAGATTTAGGGGTCAAAGGGGACACTCCGGAGTAACTTAAATGGTATGTCCAGGAAAATATGGGCATATGGTCCTCTATCTCAGAACAATCACCACAGCTAGTGAGTCAATGGTCTCTGACTCCCAACGTTGGAAATAAGCAATCCACACATGGCTTCTAAACAATGGTCGATGCTCAGCCTGGTCTTAAGTCTCAGTATCCGGTCCCTTTGACACCAGCTGGGGGTGCGTTCAGTTACCAAGTTTCTTGTAGAGCACTCAAACAAAAGTGGGTTAAACACTCAAGCAAGCACTCCATTCAAAACCATAGATAAGGAACGGCAAGCTTGGCAAGCGCTAGCTAGCTGCTTAGGAACTGAACACTGCACCCTGGTCAAGAATTTGTCCAGCCAAGGAAAAAGTGTGCTACTATCTCACCCAGAAAACATCAAGAAATAATAATTATATAAAGTAAAACCTACAAATCTACATGCTCATACTTTATACAAAAATATGGGCAATACCCCTGGGTGCTCACCTGGTAGCAGCTGGATAAGATAACCAGGGAAAAATTGGTAGGCGTTGTTGACCCACAAAAATAATGTAACGGAGAAGAAAGTAAATACCTATGGATGTTATTAATGCTGTGAACAAACTTTGGTACGTCACGGGTGATGAAGGTTGTGGTCAAGTTTCATTGAAATTATGTGTGTAGGTTTTGAGAAGAAAGCAAATACATATTTTGAGGGCAACATCTCCCCCACCCCAGGTTCCAGGGAGCTAAAAAGCAATAACTCCAACACACATAATGTCATCGCATGAAAAAAGCAGTAACAGTGTGAGTGGCGGGAAATAAAAAGCAAAGATTATTTAATCATCGCCTAAATGTACATGGGTTCATTTCAATGTGAGATTAAGAAAACGTTTAAGTTGCAGTACCACTATCTAATATACATACTGTACATGCAGGGAAAATGAGAAGGGGTCAGACCGATGGCACTTTTGCTTACCTTATGCATTCATCGATGGTCTTATTCAGTGCTAGTATTTGCCATCTTACATTCAACCTACAATCTTACCAGATTCACAACAGGCATGGCACCTGAATGATGAAGGGGGACTTCATATTGAAAACTGCACTATTGTAGCCTAAATATACACACCTCAATCAGGTGAAATTATTTTGAATGCCATTGAGTTATATCAAATGCCAAGTCAGTCTGCCTCTCACACAGCTCCCCATTTTTTTTTCTTCTCCATGCACAAATCTTCGTTTCAGGCTTCATTAATTTCATGTTTTTCAGCCCATCCAGCCAGGCGGTAATAAAAGAGGAACAAGGGGGGACATTAACGTACTAAATGCCTTTCCACTGGAGTGTTTCCATGATGAAACACAGGCTGCTTGTACCAATTATCTCGCCATCTCATCACGATGAGGCACAGTGAGACGATCTCGACTGCAGCTACTGCTTTTTGCCTTTCATTCTGTGACCAAGCCCTACCGTGCTGTTAACATCCATTGCCAAAATTAGCAATTCAGCAACTATAAATATTCAAGCATTCAATTACTGGAAACAATTCTTTTATTATTCACGTTTTTCCATGGCCTTGGATTACCTTATTTCCCTCCCTGGTCTTTAGTTTTATGCTGTGTGTGTTGTTCTAATGGGTTGGCACGCAATGTAAGGCAAGCACTTACATGCATGCGCAGGAGGCAGCTACTGTGATGAAGAAAATTATTTCGGGAGACACTCAGTGTAGTTCCGTTGCTGTTGTTGTCATCGACATCATCGCGTCATTGTTGTCGTTGGTGAAATTGTCATAGGGAGACGAGTCCCATCCATTTGTTGAACAGACAGATCAATGAAAATTCCAACTTCATTGCATGGTCACTTGAGACTTGAGTCACCATACTGGACAATGCTTCTCTTGTAATCTAAAATTAAAAGAACCAAATGTCAAACGACAAACAAATTGAACCATACAAGTTTTTTTGTAATCTAAAAATGCTTCCTCTTTGAAAGTTTCAAATTTGTATGTCAATTTACTTTCATATATACAACCAATACTTTAAGCATTTAGAGCATTTGTCCCCACATAGTACGAATATAAAAGTACCACGATTCCTCATGAAAAGATCAAAACATTTACTTCAATTCACAGTCAGATAAGCAGGAAACATAAGAGCATAAACACGAACTTGGAGGCACTCGGTAGAGTACGTACCTCCACCACGTATAGCCTGTTCCACGAGAACATATCAGCCGCATACGTTTTTGAATTATCATGCAATATATCGTTTTTGGCACGATCTCTCAATGGTGAAGAATTACTTTACAAAATAAAAAATTCACGTGTCCAGATCCAGATTCGAATCTTCACCAAAATCGAATCAATTCTACCTTATCACACACCCGTTTCCACCAAGTTAAGTACAAATCCGTGCACAACTTGTTGAGATATCATGCTATATATCATTTTTGGCCCTATCTCTCAATGGTGAAGAATCGCATAAAAAATTATAGTAGTCGGATCCGGATCCGGATCTTCACCAAAATCTAATCGGTTCATCCTTGTCACACACCCAACCTGCCCACCAAATTTCATCCGGATCCGGCCACAACTTTTTGGATATCCTGCACAAAGACAGACAGACAAATGAAAAATCACTCATCTATCTATAATTCCAGCAATGTGTGTGTGTGTGTGTACGTGTGTGTGTGTACGTGTGTGTGTACGTGTGTGTACATGTGTGTGTGTTGTGTACGTGTGTGTACGTGTGTGTGTACGTGTACGTGTACGTGTACGTGTACGTGTACGTGTTGTGGTGGTCGATTGCGTGACGTGTGTGTGTGTACGTGTGTGTGTACGTGTGTACGTGTGTGTGTACGTGTGTGTGTCTGTGACCGCTGTTTCTCAACAACCACTGCTCCGATCTCATTGAAACTTGCAGGTATATTGCTGGGGCCCTGTGGATGTGCCTTTTCAAGGTTTGATATTAATCGTACAAGTGCTTCCCAAGTTATGGCCATTTATTTACCAACCAATGACAGAACACGTTGCTGCGTAGGCGTGGACGATGGGGAAGAGATTCTCAGCCGCGTTCCCCATTATGGGTTTACAACGTACGGACTTCCGGATAGTATATTCTAATAATTTCTCGATTTCTTATGCACATTAATAGATAAACACAATGCCCAAATCCAGTAGTCGTTTACGAGAGCGAAGGAATGGCCTGTGTGGTTGTTTGAAAGTTTTTTTTAAAAAATTTTGTTTTTTGTTTTTGCACGTACGTTTTTTTTTCTCTCTTCTCTTCTCTTTGTGTTTTTCCTTGCGATAACATTGCGAAAAGGCAAAATACGTTGGCGCTAATTGAATAATTGGCCATTAAAACTAAATTGCGAATAATCGTAACTGCGGTATGTGAACTTCCGGACAGTGAGGACTTAACTTCCAGACTTCCGGATAGTAACGACTTACTGTATTCTTTCTCGATTTCTGATTTCGGCTTATTGTATTCTTTCTTTCTCGATTTCTGTACTTTGTCGATTTCTTTCTCGATTTTCTAAAACACAATGCCCCAATCCAGTCGTCGTTTACGACAGCGAAGGAACGGCCTGTGTGGTTGTTTGAAAGTTTTTTTTATTTTTGCACGTACGGCACACACATACGGGCACGCGAGAGCGAAGGAACGGCCTGTTGTGGTTGTTGTTTGTAGCACACGGTTTGAAATGTTTTTTGTTTTTTTGCATGTACAGCCACGCACGTACGGCCACATGTACGGGCATGCACTAGTAGAGAAAAATCAACTTGGCAAAACAGCACAAAGTAGAAGGCACTCGAAGAGTGCACACCTCTGCCAGGTGGAACAGTTCACATTTTGTATCCCACTGATGGGCTGGATCCGAACAAAAATCCAATCCTCTTGTTGTCACCAACCAACTCATCCACCTTGTTTTATCATAACTCGTCCACAACTTTTTGAGATATAGCGATATATTTAGTTTTTGTTTTGAGATTATAGTGATATATTTAGTTTTTGGCCCGATC
Source organism: Eptatretus atami (assembly GCA_035128595.1). Taxonomy (NCBI): domain Eukaryota; kingdom Metazoa; phylum Chordata; class Myxini; order Myxiniformes; family Myxinidae; genus Eptatretus; species Eptatretus atami. Next base: position 126,394,705 of record CM068956.1, read on the forward strand.
TATCAATTTTAGAAATTAGGCCTGTGTTGGCGTTTTGACCTTAAAATTAATTGGTAGTTGAATTCAGCGACCTAACATGAAAATGCTCTTCAAATTTCAAGTCAATCGGATGAAAATTGAAGATTTTAGAAAATTTGGCCCAAATTGGCCTATGTTTACCTCAAAATTAATAGGTGGTTGAATTCAGTGACCTGATATGCAATGCTCTTCAAATTTCAAGTTGATTGGAATAAAATTGAGGATTTTAGAAATTTGGCCTATGTTGAACTTTTGGTCTATGATATGTAAATCCTTTTCGACTTTCAACTCAATCGGATGAGAGTTGAGGATTTAGAAAATTTGGTCTAAATTGGCCTTTTGGCTTATTTTTGACCTTTTGGCCTACGTTTACCTTAAAATTAAACAGGTGTTTGAATTCAGCAACCTGACATGAAAATGCTCTTCAAATTTCAAGTCAATCGGATGAAAATTGAGTATTTTAGAAAACTTGGCCCAAATTGTCCTATTGGCCTATGCAGACCTTTTGGTCTATGTTTACCTCAAAATTAGTAGGCGGTTGAACTCAGTGACCTGACATGCAAATGCTCTTCAAATTTCAAGTCATTTGGATGAAAATTGAGGATTTTATATATTTAGCCTATGTTGACCTTTTGGTCTAAGTTGCCCTAAAAATTAATAGGTGGTTGAGTTCACGACCTCATATGCAAATGGTCTTCAAATTTCAAGTGAATCGATGAAAACTGAGGATTTTAGAAAATCTGGTAAAATTTGGCCTTTCGGCCGAAGTTGATCTCAAAATTAATAGGTGGTTTAACTCTTGACGTAATGTGCAAATGGTCTTCAAATTTCAGGTCAATCGGATGAAATATGACAATTTTAGAAACAATTAAAATATAGCCTATTTTGGGTTGAACTTATGGCCTATGTTGACCATTTGACCTAAGATAACCTCAAAGTAATAGGTGGTTGAATTAATTGACCTGAAATGCAAATCCTGTTCACATTTCAAGTAAATCGGATGTAATTTGAGGATTTTCATATTTTTAGGCGATCAACATATTTGTCAAAAAAAAAACAATTCCCCCCCCCCCAAGGAACAAACAAGAAGAAGACGTCGTGCAGAGCACAATACTTGCAAAATCCATAAAACCAATTTGACCTCAAAAATAATTGCTGGTTGAATTCAATGACCAAATATGCAACTCCTCGTAAATTTCAAGTGAATCAGATGAAAATTGACTATTTTAGAAATTCGGTGTACGTTGACCTTTTGGCCGATGTGGACCTCAAAAATAATTGGCTTGTTGAATTTGGTGACTTGAAACTATATATCTCTTCAAATTTCAAGTGAATTGGATGAAAATTGACAATTTTAGAAATCTGGCCTATGTTGACCTTTGTTTGATGTTGACCTCAAAAATAATTGGCTCGTTGAATTCAATGACCAAATATGCAAATGCTCTTCAAATTCAAGTCAATCAGATGAAAATTGAGGATTTAGAAATCTCACCGAAGTTGTTGACCTTTGCCTCCTGTTGACCTTTTGGCCATGTTGACCTCTAAAATAATTGATTCATATTGTAAGTGCAGTGCTGTGCAATAAAACCTGTATATTAAGAGTTTAAGAACGAATGCTTTACTGGGGAGGGGTAAAACGACTTTCAGGCAAACCTGTACACAAATATTACAAAGCATTATATAATTACATATAATACATGAGATGACGATACAATGAAAACTGAAATGGGTTTGTTTGGAACCGAATGCGGTTACCATGACAACAATGCTTGCTGCGTCACAAAGACCATCGTCGAGATGCATTGTTTGCTTACCTGAGAACATTTCAACCATTCTGCCGCATTCGCTGCTACGATGTGGTCGTACTTTGTTGTGCTCTTGAGTTTTTTCAAAGAATTTCAAGAGGATATGTTACGGCTGTGGAAATTCGCAAAACCACCATTCAGGTCCCGTAGGTGAGGTATCTTTTAAGTACATGTATAGTTAGCCCCAAACCCGTTGTTTAGAGGGAATTAATGTGATCCATTCGGGCTGCGACACTTTGAGTTAGTCGTTTTTTTCTTTCCCTATCTTTGATTTCGACCGAACGGCCCAAGGACGCCAAGGAAGGAGCTACGATGGCGCGCGGGTTTTCCGCCTGTTTTTCCCGCCACTTTTTCCCCGCGCAAGGAGTGTGACAGAAGCGGGTGGGGCAGCTGGCGCCCGATTGGTGGACGCGCGGTGTGACGCGGCCAGGGAGGAGGAACGCCCCTCTTCGAGACCTTTCTCGAAGGGGGTGGAGCCGAAAACGGGGGCGGAGTGGAGGGCGGAGCTCCGGGTATAAGAGTCGGAGACGGGGGGAAGCAGTTTGGTCGAGGTCGATGCTCCTTGTTTGGTGGATGCTCCCACTTCGTGGTTGCTCTGGCTCGCTCTCGTCTTCCGGCTCGCTCGTCCTGGAGGCCGCTGGCCTGGTCTTTGGTGGGGCAGTTGCAGGACCCCGCTGCGGGAAGGAGCGTCCGCCATTCCACTCTCCCGACTTCGGGCATCCACGTTTCCCCCCCCCCTCTATCCGCGCTGGGATAGCGCCGAACACTCGGTCCGTGGCGTCGAGTGGTCAACACGTGCGGGCGCGAGGCACGCAGGAGAGGACTTGCCTACCACGCCGGGGCACGGAGTCGCGGCCAGGCGGGACCACGTCGACGGACGTCGGAGAGGGGCTTGACGGCCCAACAGGGAAGTCGCACTTCCATTTCTTTTGGGTTCTGTGTGAACGTGTGTGTGTGGCGCCGTGTCTGTGAAGTAAAACTGTATAAGTGTTGCCGTGTGTTTCGCGTAGTCGGTTGTAGCTCTGCGTCGTCGTTGCTTTATTGTTTTTCGTATTACATTTGCTTTATGTGCATCTGATTCTGTTTGGCTGTATATGTGTGCTCTCCGTGCTGGTCTGTGTGTGAAATAAATGTGCTTTGTGTGAACTGTTTTCCCGTTTCGCTTCGTCCTTTCTTTATTGACCCTCCATCCTGCTTCATTAAAGGGTTCGTAGTGGGCTTAATACGCCCGATAATTAATCGGAACCATCGAGGCCGACGATAACACCGCTCGGTTATCACTGTAGCACGGAACGGACCGCTTAAGCGGTTCGTGTCCGGAGTCGGCCTGCGGCGAGGTGCGATCGCCCGGTTTACCATCCGCGTGGGTACTTAGGTAGGTCGAGTTTGGCGAACAACCCTATCCACCACGGGTGGCCGATTGGCACGATCGTGGTGAGTCCGAAAGGCCCACCCGTGACTAGCTCCCGGCGTTAGTCCGAGAGGGTCACGACAGAAATTGTCCGTCCGGTGGGCGCATAGCGAAACGGGAAAACAGTTCACACAAAGCACATTTATTTCACACACAGACCAGCACGGAGAGCACACATATACAGCCAAACAGAATCAGAATGCACATAAAGCAAATGTAATACGAAAAACAATAAAGCAACGACGACGCAGAGCTACAACCGACTACGCGAACACACCTTAGCGCGTCCGTTCCGCTTGCTTATCACACGCGTACAACTAATCGAAGCCGGTGTTATAGCGCTACGGCCTCGACAAGCGTACCAATTACACTATCATCGAGGCCGTCATCACGCCCACTACGCGACCCATAATTTAACGTGAAGCAAGCATCGAGAAAGCATTTCAAACACGAAGGATACAAGGAACGAACAGCGCAAACGCCGGGAACAAATTCAACAATAATGCAACTCAATTATATTTCAACACACACGCAGCAGGAGAACACACATTATACAGCCAAACAGATCAGATACTGACACAAAAAGCAAATGTAATCGAAAAACAATAAAGCAACGACGACGCAGAGCTAACAACGACTACGCCAAACACACGGCACACCTTATACAGTTTTACTTCAAACAGACGGCGCCACACACACACGTTCACACAGAACCCAAAAGAAATGGAAGTGCGACTTCCCTC